>PDGT01000047.1:1260196-1338786 GCA_003671415.1 Megathymus violae | reverse complement strand
TATATCAACACGACAACCTTCAAAGCACCTCTTAGGTACAGCAGTAGAAGAAAAAAATGACATGCATTAGTATATTTACAAAATATCTAATAATATTAAATGATTTTAAATTTGAATTGAATTTCATCTATATTCAAGCCAAGCGGGTACGTATCGACTTTTTTTTACTTTTAATAAAAAAAAAAAAAAAACAAATTTCCTGATTGCAGGTACCCCAAAAGTACACATGTTCGATTTGTCTGAACCCTCGGCGTGGGCGTCGGTCACAGCGCTTCTTGCACGACCAGGACCGAATGAGCGAGGGTCTGCTGCCGGGCGCTCCGCCCTCGCAGGCGCTGCGTCGCTCCCACGACGTCTCCGGCAACCTGCTGAACATCGCTGACGCGTTACACGCGCTGCGCGTCAAGTATTACGTCGCTACGTGAGTTGACGTCATTTTAATGCGTTTTTATTAACTTGACGTGTGTGTGTGTGTACATTCGTCTGTACACATTGCGATTACGAACACCCATCCAAAGTTAGTTGGTTGGGTTTTTGCATGCTCGGGTTGTTATAGTTAGGTAGAAGACGTCAAGCCATTTCGAAGGCGATTGAGCAACATAAGTGCTCGGATTAATCATTAGACACTCCACCAATCTACATTAGAGGAGACAATGTTGTAAGCCGCCTGGATCACGTGAAAAGAACGATAGTTGGAAAAGTTGTGTGCTCCTTAAAGGTAAGGAATCTCTGTCTAGGTAATAAGATATTTTAATTTTAATCCACTTCCAAGTTTCTTGGCGTTGACCTAGTATTTGTATCAGTTCATAATTTTAACAAATTTATCAATGAATCAACGTTCATAATAACAACCGCTATAGCTAAAATTTTGCATGTCTGCCTGCATTGTGTGCATGATGTTGATAATGTATATATATATTTTTTTAATTTTCAGCAAGAAAAATCATCCAAAACTATACTTATGGGCGAAGGATTGGGACAGTCCCGAAGCGACCTTCGTTCAAGATAAACCGAACGCGTATTCCGACCTAAACGTCATTATCAACAACATAAACGGCAAAGGAAACCGAGCGAGGAATGACGAGAGCGCTCGTGTTGATATGCAAACGCCAACGGACGAGCAGGAAGACAGGTTCAGTCAAAACGGATCGCTGAGCAATCATTCTCTACTGGGCGGACTCTTGACCAGTCCGGGGGGACCCTCGCTCGAAATGCCCATCAGTACGTCAGAACTGGAACGACTCGCGAAATCTGTTCAAGGTAAACATTAAAGTACGATTAAAAATAGAGTTTATATTTTGGTCCTTTGAGCCGCATGAGCATCAATTTTTTTAATGAGCTTCTTCCGTGAAAATCAATAGTCAATGGGCTGTCCAATATGAAACATATAGTTTTGATGTAGTTTCATAGATTTTGATCCTTTAACCCAGTTGTCAGATAGAAATGAGTTTATGTTTGAAGTGTATACGTAATATAAAATGAACTACAACTTGCATTACACATAAAGGCGGCTTGCTTGGACTTGTCTAAACATACCTACACTTGGGCGTACTTACAGCGCATACGATGTCGTTTATGTACTATTGAATGATAAAAGGTTAAGGTAAGTTTGCGTTAATCATGAACCGATTAATACTCGCGCATACACTAGGTTTTACGTCCGTCCGTCTTTGGGCTTCAGTGGTGTTAGAGAACAACAAATGCGAGTAAAGTACGTGTTCTAAACAACTACGTACTAAGTTAATGTATATTTCTATGTAACCAGAACAAGCAGACAGTTGTCCAGCGGTGGCCGCGCCGCAGCCCGAGGCGGCGATAGAGAACGGCGCTTGTCGCGAGCGGTTATTGCGACACGTGCAACGCTGTCAGGCGCTTATTGACGCGCGCCTCGATACGCTAGAGGCGGAGATTATAGGTATGATACTGTATATTCATTGACTAGATATTTTTTTTAATTATTTTGAGCCTAAATGCAAAATAAATTTTAATCATGTCTCAGTTTTTTTCATTTGTAACAAAAATGTTGCATGCTGGCAACGGCCAGATATATATGAAGTTTCCGTTAATGCACTCTTATCATCTACATATACTGTATTTGTGGCAATGAGCATATAAATATATAGTATTAAAGGATTCGATCATCATACGAGGACCGGGTGTGAGATAGTCAAGCGTAGACTTAAATAAATAAATAAAAATGTTAGGTCGAGGTTATAATTTTTTTAAATATATGACAACATCAGATAATAGTTTTAATTTTCCACAGTTTAAATGAACAATATTGTATTGTGCCGACAGAACTGGAGGCGCAAGACCCGTCGTTCGAGGACGACGAGACCGCAGACTACTTCCCGCGCACCAAGCAGACGGTGCAGATGCTGTTGCGTGATCTGCAGTCACTGCAGCAGCTCGGGCTCATTACGTAGATAGTCTGTGCCGACTGACCGCTCGGTACGTTAGAGCTGTTTCGATATGATATCCGATAACATCGTTTTAAATCCGGTAATATGGGTACCGGATTCTGATAGAAAATTATTACTGTTACAAAGACAATAAGTTTGATATCCTAGGTCTTGGACTATGTACAATTTTTTTGTCATATCGCCCATGGATTTTTGTAACGACAAAAGCAAAGAGTCTGTAACTGCGGACGAGAATGAAGCGGGAAACGCGCTTTTGTAACTGGCTCTACGACACTTAAAATTTGAAATATGTTGAAAAAATTTTCACGATTCGAAGAGGATTGTGTTTGAGGTTGCCTTGTGAATTATTTAGCAGGTGTAAGAAGCAGGGAGGTTGGCTTGTACTCCAGGATTCAAATGACGAAATTCGAAAACATCAGTGCAGGAAATGACGAGCCATCTTGTCACTCAGTTGTCATTCCCACACATCTATTTATTTACACTATCTAAGCCCACAGGTATGTCATAACGATATAAATAAATGGACATCCGTATTACAGTTTCATATATTACTACAATTTCAGTTGTTTGTTAATGGTTTTGTGCAATCGCGGTTCGTACAATTATGGCGATCTGACAATACCTTAGCGATTCCAATATTATTATGGACAAAGAGTCAAAATATTTTATAAGTCAACTGCAATATTATATCACGTAATCGTAATTATAAAATATTTGTCATGGGTTTGCATTGCTAGCGCCGTAGTCAGTATCTTCACGGCGGGGTAATTGGTAACTCGAGCGGAGTCACCACCTACCACCACTCTACTGCAGTTGAAACACAAGTTAGTCCTACAATAGCCCCTGCCCCTTAGCTAGGCTCAGTTGTAGAATGAGTTACCGAGTCACAGCGACAGTGCTGCCATCACTGGTCAAGTGCCGCCGTTCTGTTTAACAACTACATTCATGACATACTGGTCAGACGGACATATTATTTAATTATACTGGTGAACTTTCATTGTCTTTTGTTACCTTTTCTTTGAAAGAAGCTGAATTTTTAACGAATGAATACTGACTGTAAGAAGGTAAATTATTATTGCAATTTTGAAAAAATATGTCATATACAAGAACAAACCTGTTAAATATCTGTTTTAAGCAAACATAGTTATAAATCAATCGAAGTATTTCTCTTTAAATCTATTGCAATATAATATGTGTAATGGATGAATTTATAAAATTATTTTTTTTTATAAAAATGTCAATTTTTAAGATTGTTTTTGAAGTTTATTAACTATTACATGAGAAGAGTAACTTGGAATATTGTATTTCATGATGCATTATTAGGCTGATTTTGCTTATTATTCAGCTTCAGAAGGATAACATCTATTGAAATAAACTTATAAATATACTTTTTGTGCACAAGGTCCATATTACACTCAAATTTAGTGAAGGCATGTAGCTTGATTTTTAGTGCTAATTTTTCTTTAGTTGAGGTGAACATTTAGGGTTGGTTCATATACCTTCTATTCTTTATGGCTGGCTAAAAAATATACTACAATTGCTTTATCTGTATTATATATATTAAGGAGTTTCTTTCGCCGTTTCTTCTCCTCATTGTTAAAGCACCTTTTCGAAACGGTTGTAGAAGCAAAAAATGACGTTCATAAGTGTATTTACTAAATACCTATATGATTAAATGATTTTCAATTTGAATTTGAATTTGCATTTTAATAAATACATAATTTATATAACCCCAATGATATATACATTTCTTACCAAAGATGGATAAGTTTATGTAAATTTGTATAAAGCAGAAATGGATCGATAACCAGCAATAAGGGTTATAAAAGAATTAATAGAGAATGAGAAGATAATGGAGAAAGTTACAGAAGATGGCCATAAGATTCTTTCTTGTATATTTTACACTTCCTATTAGAGGGTCTAATTCAGGTCTCTTTATCGTTGTTATTTAAATCAAGGTTTTTTTAGGCTTATTGCATTTTCAGCACTAATACATATTATGTCATGTTTAACAATAGTTTTAAAGGAAATATAAATATATTGTTTCATTTAATCCTTTTCTTGTTCTGTTTATTTTGAGCAAAGAATGTACATAAATAATTAAATTACAACAATTTCATATGAAACATTTTGGTATTAGAAAATGCGGCAAAATGCTTTACATTTCTAAAATTGAATTTTTCTACTATACCACTTTTGTCTACTAAGTCCAAGATTCACAGCCCTGTAATATTGTTATAAAATCGCAAAAACAGCACATATTGTAGTTTTGTTTAATTATGGTATTGTTAATGTTTTCTTATAAATTAATTGTTCTTAGGTCTAGAAATTAAAAATTGTATGTAATTATTGTAAAAAAATATAAACCTTACATACTTATATAAAAGATATAAATATATTTGATGCAAGTGTATAATTAATATTTCTTATTTATATGAGAGCATTTAATCAAACTGCACATTCAATTTCGTCTTTGCGAAATGTAAACGTAAAGATTGCCTGGTAGATATGATATCACTTAAGAAGTGCTTTTGTAAGAATTTCTTTTTTCCTTTTGTTACATTACAATTAGTGCAGTATAAATAATATTTGTACAGTAAGTTACGTAATGAGTTAATTTCTTTTTGTCCCATAAATTTTCTATATATATTAATTTAAAGTGGTTAGAAGAATAGTGTAAAATGTTTAAATAAATTTACCTACAGTACAGACTTTTTTAACAGCTCACCCCTTTCATAAACCCAATAATATTTAAATGATAATTGAGATTGCCGTAATAATTGTTACAGTTGAGAAATAGACTTAAAATTACTGAATAAAATTGTTCATTAGAATTTTATCACGTCATGATGTAGTCAACTATTTAAGAAAATCCTTAACATTGTAATAGCATCTATTGATTAGCCACTTAAATGAGCGGTTTTTAAATTACTAATGTCAGGTTCTTTAGATCATTTGGTACTTTATTAAATATCTTTACACATATGCCTTAGGTATGAGTTCTGGGATCGCTTAACTATTCTACATGGAGGATACTGAAATTTATCGGGATATCTACTAAGAAATTTACGAAGAAAATCCCTTCGTTTCTCAAATAAATACATGTGTGTTCTAACAAATAACACACACTTCATAAATATACCACCCTGGCAAAGTTAATAGTTTGAGTTCTTTAAAAGAAGGGGGCTTTCAACTCTTTGAAGTGATATCACATATAGCTCGTACTCTTTTTTTTGCGCTATAAGTACCTTGTTTGAAGTTACTAAGTTCCCCCAAAGCAATATGCCATATCTTATGCCGGTCATTCCCATGCGCGCAAATACGCAACTTACAAGTGTAGGATGGCCTTCGCAAATGATTATGCGAAGTTTTTGATGCATTCGTGGTTTTTGTCGCACATCAAAGCGCGCGAATTACTAACATTCGCGTAGTCTCCCAAACAACCAGTTGCGCACGCGATTGCATAGGTGACGGATGTTTTCATTTTTCGTAATTCGCGGCATCTACTATAAACGTAACTACTAATACGTACTTTAGTAATAGTACCAGTTATTCTCTATATTGAAAATGGATTGGAGTGTAACAGGAAGCGCAAATAGGTTTGCATACTCAAACGCGAACCCATTTGCTTATCAGCCGTTTCCAAATGAATGCCTGAGTGCCCTTCACATACGTGCAAACATTCGTACAAATTTTAAACTTTTGCGCGCATGTGAGTGAGTGACCGGGGTTAGATTAGACTATACGTATTCGTAACAGGCTTTTAACGCTGTCTCTGCTGCTCATTTTAGGAGGCGCCATAGAGCATACACGAATTGATTTATTTTTCAGCAAAGTTTATTAATATGTTCTTTCCAATCGCAGTGATTGTTTATGAGTAAGTCCAGCAATCGTATTGAGTTTGTTTCAGCTATTATTTGGTTTTTGTAGAGAATCGATAAATAAGCTTTTTTCGGGCCTTTATTTCCGAACTGTAAAGATTTTGTTTGTGATATTTATTTCAAGGCTATTGTTTTTCAGCCATTATGTAATTTTGTCAATTGTATGATTTATTTCGTAATTGTAATCAGGTTGCCATTAGGAAGAATGCAAATAAGAAAAGTATAAATGAAAGTTTGAATCGTTCCTTATAACTAGAACTGCTACTGGGTTAAAATGTAGGTAGTAATTTACTAGTTTGAACTGGAAATGACGTAACAAGCTCTGTTGAAATCATGTTGCTTCATTTCATTGTATAATAGGGGCCTCTGGGCGAATTAAAACTTTTCGCTAATCCAAATTTGCATTACAACTATATCTTTCATAAAAACTACTATAATAGAAAAAAAGGAATATACCTATACAAAAAAATTCAATCGGAGTTTCACAATTTTAATATCTTACAATAGAAAAATATATAAAAAATCTTAACCCTCATAGAACTTAGGTAGTTGGTCTCCAAGAATCACCGATCTTTCCACACCGGCTTCGGTGATGACCCCAAGGCGAACTACGCCTCCTGACGAGCCGTCACGGAGCATTGCCAGGGTCAGAGTGTTGGTGACGAACTTCACAGCTTCCTCCTTACTCATGTTGGGTTTGAAGTTGGCGTCCACATAACCATACACGTACGTCGAGCCGGACCCGCCGATGGACACCGCTTGCCGCTGCAGCATGCCACCGATAGGAACGCAGTAGATTTGACCTGGTGGGTATAAAAACGTAATTTATTAAGGTGATTCCTGGGATTTCCTGTTTTAAATCTTATCTCGATTAATGGGATTCGCAACTATTATTTGGAAATGCGTTCATCAAAAAATTGGTTACTGTTTAACAAAAGTGTAGATCAAAGCTAAATCTGATGTGAGTCACAGATTTCAAATCAAAATGTAAAAGAAATCATCCGACAGTGAAGGTAAACATTAAATATAGGATACATAAGTTACTGGAGAACACATTGAGAAGCTGATATCAAAGTTTTTGTGATTAAGATTAGAGCACTTAAGGCATCACCAGGGCTCCAGAAATTCAAATGGTAGGTAAGTAAATAAAAGCTTACATAGTAACACCCTCACTAGGATTCACTAAATATCTTGTGTCACATACACACACTCCAATGAGACAAGACAACAACAATCAAGTCTAAAAAACGAAACATGTTTTCCCTAGCCTGAATCCTGAATTATATAGTATGTTCAGCAGGCCATACTACCAACGGAACTACAGGGTTATATAATGAATGATCCAATTTAGTCTCTCACCTTCTCTGATTCTTAATATCAATGAATTTCCACCATTATTTATAGTGGTTGTGATCATATATTACAATTATTTTATTGTTAAAATTTGTTAGCATGACTTGAATTACAATCACTTTATATATATTTTCAATTTATTATTGTGATTTTAATTAGATTAAAATACATAGTCATACAGTATTGTTTGTGGGCATAAAGGTTTGTTATTGAGCAGTCTAGTTTCGCTAAATTAAATCAAAAAATAATTGACAGTTTTAAGTATATTATGAACAAGTTGAAAATAATTTCAGCCTGTGTAAAGCAGTTTTGAAATAACTGGAATGTTTGTAAAATAAAGGCAATTGCTACAAGATTTGCTATTTGTTTAAAATTGCTAGCAATTCAATATGACAATTTAGTTCTTGTAACAGTTCTATATTTAAAGCATATGGTAGTTTTAGATTTTGTAAAGATGCATTGTAATTTATCTGTATTTACTCCTTTACCTCCTTTCTTCTTATCCCATCCAGCCACTAAGATACCAGCAACAAGAGAGTCACGGTAGTTGTAGCAGAGTTCACGGAATATAGATGCAGCAGTCTGCACCAATGGTGGTTCGCCTAACTCCATCTTGTGGAAATCTAAATAAATAAAAAAAATTTGTAAACTATTTATATAATAACTGGTGTTAAGAAGTATTAACAAGTTTGAATTTCGAATTTTAATTTCCTATCATTACTCTGGACTAAGAACTGCCTGGTTTTAAGTGGTCAAAACGAAAAAAAAAAAATATCCAATAAACCACCTTCAAACGCTGCATCAAGTTGGAGTGCTTAAACTGAGTTATTTAGAATGTATTGGTTAAATTACATCAAAGAAAATTTAAATTGGACATACTCAAGTGATAAGTAACAATGTCCGCGATTGCTTGAGTGTCGGCCGCAGAACCTGAACGGCAGCAGTATATGTGGTCAGTGATCTTCGTTAGCTTGTCTGTTACTCTATTAGCGATGTACGCGCCGGTAGTGGTGCGAGAATCTGCGCCGATAATAACCCCGCCATCGAACTCGCAAGCCATGATCGATGTTCCTGTGCTGTGAGGCGCGTTCATCCAACTCATGTTGGGATCTGAGTAAGTGTCGACCACTGATGCTGCCATTTTGCTAAAAGTATAAGTTTAAAGTAGTTTATTCGTGGTGATTATCACTAAGAATTGGGAAAATTGAAAGAGGTAGAATAGAACAAAAGGTATTCAATTCAACATGAGCAATGAATTTATTTGTTTGAGTCGTCGAAAATGGTTTGGTTGTGTATCGATTAATTAATTAATTAAATGTTATAATAACTTACTTCAATCGGTATACAAGTATAAACGTCGGTTTTTAAATGTTGAAAGTCACGATCTCACGATTTAGTTTCACTTACAAATACCGAATGAAGTTTATGCTTTATTGTCACTCTGACATTAATTTTGATAATCGATAATGTCAGTGCCTAAATGTCGGATTACTGTCATATTTGTTTAAGTGTGACGCGCCAGCATCCTATCTACTTATAACTAGTAATTACAATTCATAATGAAATAAAAAACTTCAATCAAATATTTTAGAAAGCATTTTGAATTAATGTTAGAAAAATAAACTAATATTTCATATTTTGCCGTGTATTGTAAAATGATATCTGTATTCCTTATTAACAAAATTTATTATCACATTATTGTAGGATTCTAAATCTTGTAATGTGTAACAATATTAGAGAACCGTTTAAGTTAAGTTAAAGGTTTAAGTTTTGCACTTTTCTTAGTCTGGCTCTCCTTAGTCAACCACCTGAAGTACAACGTGGAATAAGGAAGTCCATTTAAAACAATACTGTTATTGTTACCTATTTTATTAATCTGTGTACACTAGTAACCCGTCCCAAAGTCGTGTAGGTTGAATAATTATTATAGATCAGCAACTATTTCGAACACAGTTAAGAATATTTTTTATTTTTAATAATAATAGTAACCAAGATTTGTTCAATGAAACAACAAAAAGATCTAAATTGACATAAATTAAGACTATATTCATCAGAAATTATATACCTTTTAAATGGCAATATATTTTTTCAGATACGGAGTTCTGGAGATTACCTTCGCATATAAACAAACTCACGAAATTCACTCTTTCTTTATAATATTAATTTAGATTAGTATAGATGTCTAAAACAGCAACATTTAGCATGTCTCGTTACGACCTGACCTGAACTGTATATACTGTTACAACCCGTCACGCCACGACACGCAAAAATATTTCTTGTATTCCATTATTTATGCCGTTTACATATTTCGTTTGTACTTTTGAGTGTTTCATGTATTGTATTATATGTATGTTATATATAATACATACGTGTATATAGTATTTTGCATATGCTTAAAATCTGTTGTCATCATTACCGACGAATGCATAGAGTAACTTACATTTATGATGAATGTAACGTTACGCATTTCATAAAATTATTAAGTACTGCAACCCTTAGTTTCTACCAACTGCTCCTGTTGTTTTAACGTATTATATTTTAAGCTATTGTCTATTCTTAACGTGTAAATAATAGTAATTGGAATTTGCGTATTATTTTTGTTGCCCGTTTTCTATTTTATTACCGTCGCTGTCAGTTAAATTATCGGTCAGTAAATTGTGACGTCACATCGCCTTTTGTGGGTAGGTAGTAATCGGGTTAACATCCCTTTTCTATATCGTGGGATAATAATTATTATCATTGCATCACTATCTGTGAAGTGATTATATTTTCTGCTTACAGATATCGAACAGGAGCAGTACATTGTTTTAATTTAATCTTATTGCCAATGAGTGTACCTTCTCGACTGTTGGACTCCTGTATGCTATATTGAAAAACATTGTTTTTTCTGTTAACACAATAAGCTGACCAATTTATATTAAAGTAAAGGAATTTAAGGCATTATGGTATACTAAGGAAAAACCGGCCGTAATTAATGTTATTATCAGCCTGCAGTTCTTATTCCTCAAACTATAATTAAATGACAGAATTTCCAAAATCTTCTTTTAGGTTAATTTTTCCTTGACCAGAAAGGAAAAATGGACTTATTCATGGTCTAATCTGAAGAACATGTTGCATATAAAAATGCTGTCTTCTCGTAGTCGTGGTCAACATCGGCCCAAGACAACATTGTCCTGGAAATATTCCCAGAATAGGAAAATCGACCCATCGTTCAATTGTTTCCAAAAAGAGATGATAGCAGTAAAACACTGTATCTTTATCTTCTTCATCAGACGTGATATCTTTATTTTTCCTTTCTTACGTTTGTGTTGTTTTCGGTTAAGATGATTCTTTACATCGTTTGCATTATATGTTATTTCAAGTGAATATGTGACAGCTGCTTTTTAATTCACATTTTTTTATTTATGTATTGATTTTTCTTTTATATTGTTAAACATCTGAAAAAAAAACTATATGTACCATTGGCCCATTTTGCCCGGGCCTGTTTTGCCTCTTAGCAATTTTTTTATTAATATAATATATTTAATATTTAAGGTTATGTATCTGTATTATTTTTTCTTTTTGGATACTACTAAAGATAAAATTTTTCAAATGATAGCAAAGGTAGCCTGACATTTAATTGTCGGTACTAAATACAGAAAAAGTACAGGGACGTCAAATATATTTTTTTTTAGAAATACACAGATAACAAATACACAGCTTCATTTCTTTAATAATATTGAATATTCTTTTAATTTATAAATTATATTGATCCATAATTTTCGTAATGTAATTATTATAAGCCATAAACTACACACGACCCTGCTGGGATATTTTAAACGCGTTCCAATGTATTAACTTAGCGCGCTTTGAAACTCTTGCCATTCGATTACAGCTTATACTCGTTGATTAAACATTCAAATTGCAATAGCAGTTAATGAAGTATTTTGTTATATGGCACCACTACCGCTATACAGTTCGACGATTCTTTTCAAATTCTAAAGTATATTTTATAAATACTGCTGCTTATATTTAAGGTGAAAATTCATAGTTTTCACTTGATCTAGTCAACACTGGTTCACCGCTCCATCGGAGACGTGGTTTTGACTAGGGATGTTTTGGATATGGAATTCGGATCTGGATATGGATACGGATATATGAATAATATTTTACCGGTTTCGGTTATGGTTACGGATATGAAATTATTTCGGACTATTCGATTGTTTTAGATAAATTCGGTTACGGATATTAAATGATTTGCGACTTGGAAAAAATATATAATGTTTTTAAAAGGTAACAGTTTGACTTTATTTGTAGTTATTATACTAGTTAGCATAATCACAGAAAATAACAATAGCCTTAAAAATTTATAATAAAAACTGTCTAAAATAAAAGCGACGCGGTTAGTGTGTCGGCCGGTGAAAATATGTCATAACGTATTTTATTTAGAGTCGACCGCTATCTGAAAATATCCGAATCTTTTATATGGCATTCGGTTACGGTTTCGGATATATTTTTATTTTGGATACCCGATAGTTTCGGTTATGGTTAGGGAGCTCCATAACATGCCTGGTTTTGAGATCGTGGCACGGCTGTCGGTAAACCTGTATGTTGATCTTCGCAGAACATCATTTGTTACGTACTTCAAACCCGCAGGAAAAAATAACACAGCGTTACTTTAATTTTAAACGCATCAATTATTTGTCGAATCCGAAAATAAACTAATTTAGACGATAATAGAATATGTACTTCACACAAGCGACGTGACTCTTAGCATGTTAACTTAATATATGTCTGTGTTCGTACCTCTTTGGCAGTGGTTTGTTTGTCATTCATGTATATTAAAAATTCATGCCATTAAAATCTTTCTTATTAGAAAGCAGTATTCCATATCTAGTTACTTTTTCTAGAAAGACCATGCAAAGCGTTGATACACGGGTTATCTCCAGATGAAGTCCTTGTTCTGTAGACAGATATCTACCTACCTACTTCAGTATCCCCAAAACGTAAAATTAATACTTATAAAAATTACAAACATGTTTAAAGGCAAAAGATATTGCACTATCATCCAAGTGTGGGTGTCCTCCACTCATTAGTATCCTTTGTCCCACTAAAAACGTCAAAAAAAAAAATTCGCCACGCACCATTTTGTACGTCATCCCAAAACGATGTTTATTTAACGATAATAAAAGACCGTTTGCTTTTGAATGAACAGATTTTTTGATAAATCGTCTTTTTATTCGACATTTTATTCAAAAGGAATATCGAATTTATATTTATTCAAAACTTTGTGATTCGCCACCGTTGTTCAAAATGGACACGCGTCTTGGAAAATCTCTTGATATTACTGCGCGCAGCCAACTTGATACTTGTAATTTTTGAATCTATTTTATCAAATGACAATGTAAGATATTTTTAGATATGTTGGTTTTCATATCATTAGCTATTTAAAGTAATGTTAGTTATGTATTATAATTTAATAGATAAAAACAAACACATAATGTTAAACAAACATTTTTAGTAAGAGTTATTTAGAGCATTTGGATCGATCTGTTTTATCGTAATTATTTGCGTCTGTTTATGTTCTGTTGGCGCCAACAATGTATGCATTAGGGCATTATATATGAGATGACCTTTTTGTACTCCGCTACAACGTTCACTTTAGAATGTCATTAATCTATAGAGACACACGTATGTGTACTCATGTCCGCTAACGACAAAACTATCCCTTTACTATCTGTTTAGGCGCCGGCAGACAAATGTTTGTGTTAAATATCATATTATTGTATTGTTAAGTAAACGACGTCTGAGAAGCTACTTACGACTCAATTGTATCTATGTTCTTTAAAGTAAATTTAATTTATAATTATGTAAGAACAAATATAATTATCGTAAGTTCATTACGATTTACTGTGAACCTTTCTGTTATATTCAGTTATTACGCACTGTTTATATATTTTTGCCAGGTTATGTATTCCAGATAGTATGTTATGGTATGTGCCATAGGAGATGATGAATTGATTCTCATGAAAGGAGATTTCCACGTACAAATACGTAGGTTACCTATTCATAATTAATAGAGCCAACCGATCAAGTCTATTAGTGTTAATGTTTTGAAAAACAAAGACTAGATAAATGCTGCCTGATAAATCTCACGAACGCTCATTACATATTGTCACCACAATTTTGGAACTTCGGTTGTTTTAGGCCTACTTAAGAAATATTTTATACATTTCTCAAGTCTGCTCGTGTTGTTTTTTTAATTATTATTTGCGTGCAATTTGCATACAATTGAGGCGTAAAGGTTATTTTTTAAGGACGTTTTAGTTAATATAAATATTCAAGTACGAATACTTGCATGCTATTAATTGTTAAGTAGATTGCTGGACAAATGATATAAGACTATTCTAGTTTACTCTGAAACTCTCCAGGTTAGGGAAGCACGTATCACGTTTTAGGTAGGATAAGGTAATAGATTACCCTAAATTTAATTTCGTGTTATTTTTACAATGTGTTTACTAAGTCAAAGAAAAATTATTGTGTAGATTTTATATAAAGTCAATAAATCTTAATATCATTATATACAATGACACAGTTAACATTAGTCAATGCAGGGAAATATGCCATGGAATTTCCTGGCGTCGGTTAGGTTGTTTATATGTCTGTCTGTATGTATCTACAATCAAGAAAGCTGTAGATCGTAAGCACGGAAGGTACGAACAGTTGGGTTGTAAGATACCTAAGTCAATAAAACGTTTGCATCTTACAATAATTATTTGGTTCTTTTTAATAATATGTGTATGTAAACAAAACTAATATTTGTTGACAGTAACATAATACATACATATACAAGTTTAATTTTACTGTACTTATAATTCAATTGGACTAGTTATTGATGGCATTCAAGATTAGATCATAATCAGTCCAATCACATGATAAAATAATTATTTATTTATTATAAGAATTTGAGATCAGGTAGTTGTATTGTTTCGTATAACGTTTTAGTATGTTTCAAGTACCAAAATCGTTTTCGATGATTGCTCAGTTACAGTAAGTAGGCGTATTATTGAGCTCGTTCGACCCGGCTCTATGGAAGTGGCTGTCAATCGTGCTTGAATAATGACGCGTGCGGTGGCGACATTTTGTTATTTATTTATTTTATTTTATACCGACTCCCCCGCACCCGAGACAATGGCCAGATGTTGATATTTTTTTCGATATTACAATGTATTTCGAATCGATGGTCCTGCTTTGTGATGAGTATTTCCGTTGGACTGAATTACAACCCCCGAGGTAACTGAAGCGGGCCGTGTCAAGATATGATGTCGAGCTTAGGTAGGTAGACACACGTGAAAACAAAAGAAACTCTGCCAAAGAAAGGTAAACTCTGCGAATAAAAGGCTTGTTAACATTTGCGATTGCATATCTATAATTAAAGTCATATCAGTAGTTATTATTGAAGTATGGTGAATTTATTGCTATTTTTTTTTGGTACCTAATTCAATTTTATTCAATCACGTACTAAAAGTAAGTTCTATTTAACTCAGCATAGATGTTAATTCGATTTTCAATTCTAGGGATGTCAACTTCAACCTATTATCGACCTGCTGCAACGACGAAGGAGGGCGTGATGGACGTCTTAATCTCTTGTTGCAGATTGGAAGATTTGTCCAGTTCTAATTCTTTCTCCCGCTCCGCAGCTTCCATCTGTGACATCACCTTTCACAGAAGTAAACTCGGCACCCGAAGACCATTACTGAGATGTGGTATCGGCGCTAATTCCCTTGTTGGCTCGTGCCTTCTCTGGCGCAAGTTATTCATTAAACACAGTAAATTCTTGGGATTTTTTCACTAATGAAAAATTATGTTATAAGCGGTCACCGGTCATCCATCTTACTTCTAACAACCACGACTATGGAATGAGATGTTATAATTACATGATTATCACTTGTTTCTTAGCCATTTCTTCTAACCACCAAAGGCATCATTAATGCGTTGTGGGCCGAGAAAGAAGAAAGAAAGAAAGTACTGGCTCTCGAGCCCCCAGTTGGAAAATGACCGCTCGTTAGGCGGCTGACTCAAACAGGAGGGTGGTAGCTAGTCAGGCCGGCTTAATGAAAAGATAATAATACCAGTAACAATACTGATGAGATAACAATAATATTGACAATATAATCCTTGCGCGAAACCCTACCACCAAACAGGCTGGTTTCTGTCGCCTTTTACGACACCCTGTTCTGCCAGCATGGGATTGGGGACAGTATTCTAGGCCGCCTCAATACGGCCTTCTTAAATCAATTATCATATATTTGACGTAGTATTTTAGTTATAATGTGGGAAAGCCAGTTAACAAGAGATAGACCAGCCAGCCTTATACTCGATAAAATATAATACAGTAATCTTGATTACACACCAAAGCAATAACAATTAGTTTGTACATCAAAAATAACGAAAGAAAGACTTAGTACCTGCTGTAAGCGATCTAATCCCCTATTAACGATCTCTTAATACATACCTATACTTAATTTCTTATCTTAGATATAAGTTCAAGAAGAGATCACTTGATATAATATATAGTTATTAAGTGTTATGTAATTTCCTGACATTCAGAATTAATTCAGACATTCATTCATCAAGTACCCTATTGTTTATTTGCCAAACATTGAGAAAATAAAGAAAATGTTAGTAATCATTTATCAATGACATTTTAGAAAGCTTAAGCTTTTGTGTCTAGCCTTTAGTGTTACTTTAGGTTTCTCCTTAAAGATCGATCCTTGAGCACCTTTATGTATTTTGTATAAACAAATACACGAGATCAAAGTTAAGCTAGGAGTAAAGAAGGCTTTGCGCTGGCTGGCTTCCGGCCAACATTTGCAGAGGGAAACTTTAGCGAATTGCGATTTTTCTGTGACAAATATGAAGTCTTACTGCCTCCTTACACAGTTAGCTACCTATTTAGATCTGAAATAGAAAAGAAAATAGTTTGTTGTTGGTTGTGTAAATGTGTGTTACTTAATAATGGTCGTTAGTGATTAATAACAGTCGAGCTGAATACTATTTTATAATTTATTCGATTATTAATAATTATCAATATCATAATCTATACCTACATATAATAAAATTATTATCTATACATATAATAAAATTCTACATGAACGATATATGAGATAAACTATTATCAGTAGCCTTTATCAACGCCACAGAACCCGAAACAATGTTGTTACAATTGTTGTCTGTTTGTCTGTGCGTTATACGGCTTAACTGATTTCGTTGCGGTGTTCATTAATGTATTGCAGTAAGCGTCACTTAATACGTAAAGTCCGTTTCATTGCAATCCGTTCATAAATAAACAAGTTATAAATAAATATATTTATAAGTGTAAGGTGTAGTTTTTCTGAAGGGAAGCGAGGGCCGATTGGTAATAATTCATAATTGTGTCACAGCTAGGATCGTATTTCCGCTCAAACTTCAAGGGAAATATTCTATTATCCTGGTCAAATGCAGATTGGCAAAGTTCAGGCACCTTTAAGAACATTACGGAGAATTATCAGCTTTGCATGTTTCCTTGCCATGTTTTCCTTCACTGAAGTGAGCGATAATTAAATTGTAATACGTACATAATTTCAACTCCTATGACAGATAAAATGCACGAGAGGATGAGAATCCGCTTATGACGTAAATGTTAAGAAAAAACAGAAGCAAAATACATACCAAAGCATTTAGGTAGAACATACCATTTAACATAGAATTTTAGACTACGTATTTCCCAAATTCTTTTTTTTTGAAAATTGTAAAAGGCCAACTGTCAAAAATTGAAGCATTTAGCTTTAGTCCTTTTGCTTGGGTGTTGATGAATTAGTCAATATAGACAAAGACATATTGTACAGTTACCAATTAATTAATTTTAAATTTACTATCCACTATTACCAAAAAATATATATCCTCGTGTCAAAAATAAAACTACATAATAGATTTAAAGATCTCGAGCGTATGAAAACAAAGCTTTTAAACGATCATTCTTCTAAACAGTCCCCTCGCCTTCCATTTATTTTGAATCACGTTTTTTTCACCTTTCTCGTGCCACAAAGGCACTTCCCACTATATAAATTTCATACGATATTTTATACAGGAGTATTGTAAGCACGCGCCGAAGCGCCGATATTTTTGTGTTCTTTTTTGGACCTTACGCTTCCCGTCTCCCCGTGGGGAGGAGGCGGGGAGGTCGGAGACCGCAGGGGACCGCGGGGGACGGCCCCTAAAAAGTTATGTATTTTTTCTCCTCTTTTTTCTCATCGATGTGATGAAACGGCGCGATATTGATCCAGCCGGCGGCATCTCGGTTATGTTGTAGCTATCAGCGTTTGAACGCTTTGAATTTTGTCATTATCGAGCGTTCGAGAGCGTTGAGTTGGCTTAATGTCGGGTGTTAATGTGACGATTGAAGGATTTAACCGACGGATTTATACTTTATTATGAAGTTGGTTTGAAGATGATTTTATCTTAAAAATTCATGATTAATTCATCCTCATGATTTCATCTAAAAATGGAATCCTTTGTGTGACCTAATAAATTAAACAAAGTTCATCTTGATAGATGATTGCCACAACAAAATAAAAAAACGCCATTGAAATGTTATTCACTTAGAAGTTATTATCAGAGGATTGATGGTCGAGACCGGTATTCATTAAAATGCAATGCGTGCAATTGCCATAAATAAAATCATGCTCAAATTAAATCCGTCATTCGACTAATATAGTAGACATAGAATTATGTAGGTAGTATTAATGTAAGTTCAAAGAATATGATCGTGTAAGGACAATGGACAAGAGGTGCTTCGGCATATGAGGAAGTTTGGAGCGTGTATGTGTTCCAACACGCTGCTCTCGTGTGAATCAGCCGACAAATATTTCGCGTTTTCATTTTGATCATAAAGCATCCTTTAGAACAACCTTCCACCAGAGACATTCCTTTTGCGTTATGATACGGATTTCTTCAAAAAGAGTGTTTATCGTGTTCTTCAAGGCCGGCAACGCATTTGCAGCTCCTTGGACGCTGCACGTGTCCATAGGCGACGGTGACCACTTACCACCAGGTGGATCGTATGCCTGTTTGCCCGCCATTTACATAAAAATAAATACTAAGCAGTTGGCGGTTGTTATCTATAATGAGATAGTTTCGGCAGACCAACTTGGTGAGGTCATCCGCGCTGAGAAAATATTACATTGAGTATAAGCTCTGTTTACAAGTCGTCTAAGGCAGATCGCTAGTATTTTTTGATCGAGCAAATTCTAATTCAAAATCATTTAATCATTAAATACACTTATGTTCGTCATTTGCAAGCAAGTTGAATATTAACTTTAATTATTCAGTATTGCAAGTGCAATACAGAGCAGAATACAATTCGAAAATATGAAATTTTAAACTAATATTTCATTACGCACACCAGTATAATATTGAATTGCCATTGTACATAACGGTCGCGAATTAAATTTTCTTAATAATGACATTATAGTAATATACTGGAAGAAATATATCGTGTCGTTTAGGTTAGGAACGAGAAAATATAGTCTTTATTTGCTTTAGTGTTGTAATTTTGCTGTAGTTTCATTAATCGTTGCTGGTGGTTTCATTGATTGGGGTGACTATTATCAAACTATCTACGTAAACTTAAATAAAAATTAAACTTTTCTATTAATTATATTTTGTATCGAAATCGTAGGTCTGCAAGTCTGTTTTGTTTCTGTTAGCATTTGATGTTTATAACACTTTACACCAGCAGATCTGGATTGTTTTCGGTTAATTTATTCGAAATATAAACCGTGCCTCTAACCGTCGTATGCGTGCGCGATGTGAATATTTGCAGTGGATTTTTTTCAAGTTTTTCATACGCAGGTGTGTGTGTCGTCCGGCGCGCGTCCATCCCTTTATGTTGCAAGCTGTGGGCCCTGCGCATGTTGCTCTTATACAGGCTGTTTGTCTGCCGTTGTTACTATTATTTTTAATGCAAGTAGTGGACATAACTTTGAGTTACATTGAGGATTAATATGGTAAGAGTAAGATGGAATTTTTTTTTTAGTTAATTGCGGCCCACGTCGACTTTGTTCATGCTGAATAATTATACATATATTATGTTGTCTTATGTCCATCCGTGATGTTGTACCATTACAGTGGAAAAATATTTTTTAAAAAAGGAAACCGTCGGTCACACACACTCACAAAATTCGCACTATCTCTTAATAATATTAGTATACTCATGGACTGTAAGGTTGAACGAAGTGCGAAGTTAAGGCATACTGCACAAATGTCCTTCGAACAACGTTAATAAGATAAGTTACCGGAAAAGTACAGCACTGTTTACCTGAATTTAAGAAACTGACATCACAAATATTTCTAAATTTTACACTCAAAATTAAATTATAACATATATTATAAAATGTGATTTAGGACATACACGTATAAACTTATAATTTTTAAACTTAATTTGAGAATGATCAATAAAATTTGGTAGCAGGCACGTATGTACTTATTTTTCGCGAAATCACAAAAACCGTGTGTTAAAAATATTTAATTGAAGCGTAAATAATATTCGTTGAAGTTTGCAGAAATATACTTAGTAGGTTGCTTGGTTGTCAAATGAAAATATCTATTATTATTCATTTCTTAGGTACATGTTTCTCCTGACGTCCATAAAAATATTGAATCACTTATGCATTGTTTGTCTATTAACATTCAACTAAGTATTGAATTATTTCCACGTGAACATACCTTTAGGTTGTATTTAACTGAAGGTAGATTTCTTCGAGAATCGAGTAACTTAAATTTCTTAACACAAATGAAATTGTATGTTTAAGAACAGCCTGTATGCGGATTTAGATACATAAAAATATCTCGATAAATAGGATATTTGAAATCTTTTTTCGAGCATGCGTCGCCCGTGGCCGGCATTGACTAGTACAATTCCGAGCACTCTTTGGGGTCACTTTTTGGAGATTATGGCCCATTGTGGACCGGAGTCGAAAAATGCGAACAAAGCATCAAACCCTGTTGACTGACCGAAGGTTTTTGTGCAAAAAGATATAAAGATGGATTATTTCAAGCACAGCTTTCGGGATCGGTTGCACATCTTGATTTTTGCCCAGAATCTGCTAGGATGATAACATCTCGCTATGGTAATAAAGATTTCAAGTTAATTTGATGGAACGTGAAATTGGTGTTTTTTTATACGTTCAACAATGTTAAAAGCCACGCGTTTAAGCAGATGTTGTTTGAGATAATATTGATATAATCATCTGGAAAATTGTCCTTGGACGTCTTTATCTATTTGAGCACAAATCAAATCATTAAATCGAAAGGAAATTTCATAGTTTTTGCTCATAAGTACATAAGTACACGCTTTAAAATAGATAAATTGGAAGGAAATTTCAGGGGTATAGGTTTCACTGATTATATGTAAACGAAATCCTTGCTACAAAATACATGATATTTTTTTTATATTGAATTAACCTACCATGTAATACTGGCGTTTATTACCGCTGATATATTTTGGATATCTGTAATGGAGTTCAATGACATCAAGTTATAAATATGTGTCAGTGATTCGATGTAATTCTTACTACTAACGATTGAAAAGCGAAGCCTTGTTGAACTTGATTTAATATATTTTGATAACTATCATACCAAACGAGTAAATCCGTACAAATTTTGTAAAAAAACAACCCTAGTTCATCTTTGTAAGGCTGGAAACAAACTTAACCTTTGAGCCAATTAACCTTAACAGGTTCCTCAATAAAAAGTCCCCTCAAAAAAGTCCCCTAATTTTTGGAGTACTTGGTAATTACTTTTGTTAAAACGGGAACTTTTTTACGCAGTAGTTGACGTGTAGATCGAAGGTGACTGAGATGTTACGGAAAAAAAGGTTTTTTATTTAATGAAGCACAATAAAAAACTTACGACGCGGACGACCGCATTTTTGTATAATGGAATGTACCACCCAAGTTACATTTTTATTATTATGGCCTTAGGTTATACTGCTGTATCTTGTTTTTGCTGTTAATAATGTCAATAATTATAAACAGAAATACTATCGTTTTGTTGACATTTGTTTTTATAAACGTAACATAAATGATCTTATGCTGGTTACACAGTTCAATTAAATTAATACACTGTGGTTAAAATGTAATGTCCAAAATATATGTCCAATATACCTTTTTTATGTTAATAGGCGACAAACGAGAGGATGAGTAAGACTTGATGGTAAGTGGTCACCGTCGCCCATGAACATCAGCAAGACCAAAGGTATCACCGATGCGTTGTCGGCCAGGAAATGAGAAGAAGGTAAGAAAGAAAGTACTGGCTCTCGAGTTCCCAGCCGGAACGCGACGATTTATTTCTGAACTTAAACTTAGTAATTTTTTAGCTGAAATCCAAGCAGTCAAAATTATATTTGTAACTAGCAAACCGTCTTCGCCTCGCTTTGGAAAAACTACGCTTTACGCTAAGAAATAGTACTTACATTTTTTTTATTACTTTATAAATTTTTTATTTATGAACGGATTGAGATGAAACGAACTTTAAATATTAAGTGATGCTTACTACCATTCATTAAAGAAAACCAAAACGAAATTTTCATGCGTTCTATTGCGTTGATAAAGGCCCCTAATAATAGTTTTTCTCATATATACTTCATGTACAGAAAGCGATTATTTTTTTTAATAATTATATTTGTAAATTAAAATAAATATTTTTATGACTAATAAGTAAAAAAAAAATATCAAAATTACTACCTAATTAAAAAACAATTTATATCAACCGTATATTTTCAGAAGACTTGCTGTTTATTTATTTTTAAATTGTGTTAGATATTTTTATAGAATTTTACTGTATGTACCAAAGTAAAAGACAAACAAAAACTGCGATATCTGCACAAGTTTATTAATTTCAAAGAGGTTTCATAAACATTTGTTTATTTTTAAACTTCGTATTTCCCTAACGTTAAAAAATGTTAGTATCAACATAAAAAAAAATACAATATTATTAAGGTAATCTACATGACCTGCTGATCAAAACATCACCTGACGTGACCGCAAACATCGAATTATCCAATAAAGCGCGCACGTTCCAACAAAAAACGAGCGGAATAAAAAACCACAGAGTACATTCAATTTAGGGGAGTTTAAAAACGTGTAACTAAATAATTTGGTGTTTTTGGCATTCGCGTGCCGGTTTTTACCGCGGGGCGCATGTTACACGCTTCCGGCATCGTACGCGACCCTAAGATTTCAACGAGGGTAGCTTTTTAAAGTATTTAGGCACGAGCTGGTGTTTTGTATCCGTTTGAGGACTGTAATTATTGTCTGATTGTGTTTAAATTGGAGGCGATTGGTTACATTTATTGATTTTTTTATCTGCATTCTATGTATGACACATTTTTAAAATGTAGTATTTTTTTCTTTACCCTTGCAGTAATCGAAATAGTATTTTTTTTTAATTTATGATTAACAATACTTTAAATGTTACTATATATATGAAACAGGACATTTCTGATAATTCCATCGGTTAGATGAAAGATCTTGAAAACCGTTAGTTAAGACCAGACCAAAAAGAAAGCGGTCTCTAAGTGAACAGTTGGTCTAAAATTAATACCTTTGTCCATTAATCAACTTAAAAGGATTTTGTTCAGCAAAAACTCGCATAAACTGTCGTTTGTTGACAGTCAACCCTTTTTTACCGCGGCCGGTCGAAAGTACCGTTGGCTGGTAATATCTGGAACAATTTCTTTGTATTTTTTCTAAGCTTTTTACGACTGACAACGTCCTCGGGCGTCCCACCTTTGTTGTCCAGCAATGTATTTGCATATTGAACACGGATTTGCATTTCGGTCCCGGCTATGGGAGGCTTAATTTTTTATTACGCTTTTGTCATCCGAAAGCACAAAGAGGTAAGTAATAAAATTTAAATCAATAAAGAATTCCTGTTTGCATTTTATATTACTTTGCGACGGATATAGAATTTTTCGTCCAATTGTGCCCGCCGACGGTGTAATAATGCGTGTTGTGGTGTAAAGTTTCTTTTATACTTCTATAACTACAGAACTTATTACCACATTTTATGCGTAAAGATACTACATATTTTAACCGCTTGTTATTAAAAATATATTTTGTATATTTGAAATGGTTTAATTATACAAAAAAAATATTTACGTTAATAATGCCGTTCACCTTTTTAAATATAAGTTTAAGTAATCTGTGTTTAGAAAAAATACATTAAGATTTCCTTGTAGTAAAACGAAAAACTTATGTAATAGGTATTTGATAATTTAGAAATTGTTAAATATGTTGCCAGGTAACGAAGCTATTTCACTTTGGCGATTTTCTCTAAAGAGGTAGTACATGGAGTCCTGGGACATCCACAGCAGATCCCAAGCTTCATTTTAGTAATAACTATATTTGACATTGTAGATAAGCCGTTATTTTGCGGTAATAGTCAAACTACAATTTTACTAATTATTATTTACCTACCTCTTATACATGTTGCAGCCTCCTCCTGCCTACATAACTGTCTATGACGTAACTTCATGCAATATCATTGTTGTAATATATGTCTATTAATTTAATTAATTCTAGGGATCTCATTATATAACAGGAACTAGAGTGCTAAGCGCGCCAATGACGTGTCTGTTTGTCCTTAGTCACACTTAATTTTAACGAATTTGCAAAAAGGTAAAGTCGAAATTTGCTACAATTATGTTTAATTAGGTAACCTAATCAAAGATATTTACCGAAAATAAATGAAGAATGATTTTGAGAATTTCATTTCAAAGGGAAAATTAAAGATTAAAAAAAAATGAGTAGTATTAGATGTGGCATATCAAAGTTCTCGTTATGAGCGATACAAATAAATTTAAAAATGTAAAATGTCGACAATTGCCGGTTTCATGACAGGTCGCTGGTAAATGAATTCACGGACGGACGGATGTGAAGATATAATTCAATTTATTCATAACATAAAAGGATTACATTAGTTTCACATTTTTACGTACGAGTATATTCGTACCTACCCACGAATAAATAAATGACAGAACAAAGATTGACAAAAGATTTTTTCGCGTGGTGAAGATGGTTATGAAAGATACTTTTTTCTTAATATGAACATTTAAAAATGGTATGTGCATGCGACTGTAAGGGGCTGCAAGCAGGTACTTGCGTTTTTGCATTTCCTTTCCGCGCTTTTTACAATAAAAACTTTCTTTTAAATAAATAATCCCGACAGTGCTTGACAAGGATTCATTTTAAAATAATAATTGAAGACCGTAGTATTTTTTTGGCGGGAGAGCTTAGATTAGACGAATGTCCTTCTATTCAGTATTGCTAAATATATTTATATTCGAATCTAATGTTGCTGCACTAAAAAATATTTAATTTTAAAATTATATTTTGTAACACAGTACAACAACATGTATGTCTGTGTATGTAAATACTTTTTTGTTTTCTTGGCAACACGGCTTCAGAGACTCATTGTAACTGTAGGGTACAGAGCTCTTCATATAATTGAGGAAACCTGGAGCGTTATTCACCATGCTGATCAATTACAGATTGTCTTTTATTAATTATTAAGTGTGGCTCTATTCCGAGTCCGAGTCCGAGTTGATGTCGAAGGCCGACGACAAGAGATCAATCGTTTCGCACAGTAACGAAGTTAAAAACCATATCCTTCAAAATACAAAATTTAATGTTTCAATTACATCAGTGTGAAACTTCGCTTAGCATATGGGAAATCGCCTTTTTACGACTTTAATAATGACCTGAAATACGTAATTTCGTTTTATTAGCCAGTGTCCAATTAATTAGAAAAATAAGGAATGTATCAAGCGGGCAATACAGATGGGAAATAGAGAATACATGGCTCCGTATACATGTTTAAATACATATAAATGCGAGGAAATACGGGGTAATAGAAGCGAGAGGGTGCGCCTGGCCATAAATTTGGCCAGTCTCATTTGAATTTCCAATCCCTGCATTCATTACCGATTGCAGAGGGCGGAATACATCTGAAACCTTGATAAGAAAAAAGTGTGTTGTTTAAGTTCTTTCTATATTGCGTGACAGAACAGACCTTCTTAATTACGAATAGGTTTCTGTGCCCTATATTAAATATCTAATGGATTGAAGCCGATAATTTATTAAGATGGAAATAAGAAAGTTTCCGTTAAGTCCATGAAACTACAAATCCGCGAAAGTATCCTTTTTTACAAGAGAGTATAAAACACAGGTCCCTGAAATAAAGTCATTGACAGCCAGTCACTGGAAAGTATTATGTATTCGTGGTTTCTTTTCCTTATTATACAAGAATCATTATTCGTTAATGCTGTTTGTCATTATTGATTAATTATTATTTATTGTACTCTTATAATCCTACCTGATGGTAAAAGACTATATTTATGGTCTTCGATGGTAAAGTGCATTTATTAAGTAATGTAACAGAAATGTTACTTCCTAAATAATCATATTTTTCCATCATCTCGCCTTTGTGAGTATTTTATTAAATGTGTTAAAAAATCATTAATAAAATGTGTTAAAGAAAATCGTAATTTCGAATAGATTAATTTGTTACCTTATTATTAGTTATTATTTATAATATATACTTTCGATATAAAAATTAATATAATCTTAGAAATTAATCTTACGAAATATTTTTTTTTTATGTTAAAAGCCGACAAACCAGTAGACGAGCCACCTTGTGGTAAGTGGTTACCTTCGCCCATGGACATCAACAAGGCCAAATTTATTACTGATGCGTTGTCGGCCTGGAAATGAGAAGAAGGTAAGAAAGAATGTACTGGCTCTCAACTCTGACCTCCAGCCGGAACACGACGAGTCGTTTGGCGGCTGATTCAGGCAGGAGGGTGGTAGCTAGCCAGGCAGGCTTCAAGGAAAGGTAATAAATACCACTAACAATATTCATGGCTTAATAATAATACTGATAATATAATCCTCGTGAAGCCCTACCATCAAGCAGGCTGGCTTCTGTCGCCTTTTACGACACCCTGTTCTACCAGCATGGGATTGGGGTGAGTGTTCTAGGCCACCCCAATACGGCCAAGATTAGATAATAATTAATCATAGATAACTCTTTTAGCATTGAGTGCACAATTTTTTTGAGATATATACAATGTTTGTATAAATAAAATAATTTATTGTTGCTTGCTTAAAGTTGAAATCGAACATTTTTGTGGTTATTTAACGCGAATACCTAGGTTGATTGCTATATATCTAATGCCATTTAGCATTAAATTTGCACTAACGAGAAACCAGTTTTACGGCAATATTAAAATAATTTTACCTTACACCTTTTATCAGGTTTAACAACTCAACATCTAAGATGATAAATGATGTGGTAATCCTCAGTGTTATTCGGGATTTTAAATCCCTTCTTGGTTGCTATCAACAAAT
Source organism: Megathymus violae (assembly GCA_003671415.1). NCBI lineage: Eukaryota > Metazoa > Arthropoda > Insecta > Lepidoptera > Hesperiidae > Megathymus > Megathymus violae. Next base: position 1,311,702 of record PDGT01000047.1, on the reverse strand, counting down.
CTTGCCGCTACCTCGAAATCTCACAAAAGTTAATTTCCTGTTTGTTCCCAATTATATCTAATTTAAATGTAATTTATGAAATATTTTTGTCAACCGAGTTTCAATGACGTTATTACGATAAATTTGTTTACAATAACAAATTAAATGTGAAGGTAAAAATAGCCGACAAAGAAAATCAGCGGGTTGGGTCTTTTATAAATTTATAATTAAGTGATAAACGAATTAATTGTTATTACAATTTAATTGCTGTTATATACCTTGTCATAATTGAAATTATTCATTGTGTAAATTCTGTTACCAAACCACGGGAGAACTGAGGGCGCAAGTTACACAGTAACTTACAGTGTAGAAAAAAACGTTTCACAGTCTCAACAACTGCAAAATTCGTTAATAATCTGTGATTATTTTTTTTTGTAAATTCATAAAAAAATGTGATTAGTCACAGATTATGTTGAACCTTACGCTAGACTGCACGTGGATAAAATAGAGAAATATAAACTGAGGAATATTTTTAGTTGGTTCATACATGTTAATGTGTATCAGTTAAGATGTATAGTTTATCTTTTATATCATGTTCAGTAGTGTCTGCGTTAAGAAAGAATGGTCAACTTTCGTACATTTTTGTAAAATATTTAAAATATTATAAATTTTGAACTAGTTTAAAATGTTTGTATCTTCTAACAACCCCCTTCTAATTACATTATTCTAAGTGATGCACTTTTTTTTTCTTACTTACTCCTCAAAGTAAAAATAGCTTGCAAATTCAGAATAAGTTTAATTTCGATATATATTCTTCATTAGATAACCAAGATATATGTACTCGTAAGAAATTTAATTTTTTTAAAGTAGGCAAAACAGAGCACAGTGACCTCCAATAATAAGAAATTTTGGGCATAACCTCGTTCGTTGTTCGGCAAGGTGCACCACGAGCAGGAGAGGTCTGCTTGGACTCAAGTGTGAATGGAGCCCATTACACCCCTAACTTCACTTCATTATTCAATGAAGATATTATTAAGTGAAGAAAACCTCGTAGGAAACCCTGAAACGAACACTTAATTGAAGCTAAGAGCATTTTAATTATTAGGATTTTATATAAAATACATGCTGCAGTCTTTTCGATTTTGGATCGAGGGATTGTCGTAGCCATTTTTTTTGTGAAAAAAAATAATACAGAACACGTGTCGTGAAATAATAGTGTAGCATCTGTGATGGCAGATTAAGCAAGTGTCGCGTTTGGTCGCTTCCTGGAACGGCGAATCGATTTTAATTTCAATAATAACTTGTGTTTCTATCCTTATTTTAGGGATTTGCAACGGTTTTTGTACGCCTTTTAAAATTTAACATTTTTAAAAATCTTATTCTTTTGTGTATTCAGACTGTAAAACTGTGTAATAGATTAGTTGGCCTAGCAGACGTTGGTTTGCAATCATATTTGAATATAGAATACATTAATAATTCGACTACAGCGCCAGCTATGAAATCGTAAAGCAGTCTATCAAAAAACAAATATAAACGGTACATAAAATGCATAATTACGTAAAGATTGCGTCATTATCAAGTTGCGTTACGTTCGATGTCACACTGTTCAGTGATGCTATTCTCGTCCTGATACTGATAACCTATTTTTGATTTTGTCTAATAGATTGAATGATTCCATCCATAAAGTTAACGTAATTTTAATTTTTACCAATTCTTGCAAATTGTAATTGTATCTTATGTTATACTTTCAAAAACAAGCGTTTCCCGAGTATTACAAAGTTAATACTTTAAAAACAAAAACTGAAAGAGTATTCATTACGTGGATTGTATGACTGTATCCAATGATCTAAGGTTGTTTATTAACAATCAACCACCGTAGCACTTACAAACAAGTATTTCCTTTGTTTTATAAAAGTAAAATTGCTTTTAAGAGTAACTTATTTAGATACTTATTGGTTAAGCACTATCGTCGAATATAATGTAATTTATGTTTTTTTTTTGCTATTAAAGGAATTTTAATGGGAATAAATTCCAAGACAACCGATTGGTATCTACATTTAAAGTCCGAATGTTTTTGTAAGAGGCCTTAACTAAACTTTGCGTACTTTTTTATCAGTTTACGTCAAATAATTTTATTTAAACCCATTTCTGTCGCACTGCTGGTCCCATAGTCCATGGCGCTGTGCAGATTTGCCGATTTCACTCGTACGAGAATATAATGGAGTAATTTCAGGTAGATATTGTTTCCTGGCGATGTTTTTCGTCACTGATGTACGTGGTATTACATGTTTAATTATAATTTTATTTTTAATTATAGTTTCTCCGAAGCGAAGCGAGGGCAGATTGCTAGTACTTACTATAATTGCTTAATTTGATCTTGTGTATTATTTCTTTATGATGCCATAACGAGTTCAGTATTACAGCAATGGATAAGCACACATTGCTATTACCGTCCAAGTGACAGCATCTATGTACAAGTAAATCTAGATTCTAGAACATACATTTATTTAGTTATATAATGTATTTACAGGATTTAATCCTATTCCAAAGTACTGTACGTAATGAGATTAACGCTGAGGAGATTGAACTTGTCATTGGCATTTACTAATGGAGCAAAATCCCCACTTCTGCCTAAAAAGAATTTACCATTAACTAATACTTAATTCGTAAGAGCTATAGGTATTACGTTGTGATTTGGATCTTCTACTCGTACCTTTAATCTCATTGAAATATATACAAGTATTAATATGCGTATAGTTACAAGTATTAATATAAGTTATTGGTGGATAAGTGTATTTATCTCAAATTTTTAGTGGTAGTTCTCGCACACAAAATGTTAGATATATATTTATGCCTTAGAAATTTCTTCCGCATTATCATAAGGAAGGTAAGCAAGCAGTCAAACATAATTAAAATCTGTCTTAAAGTGTATGTTCTGCATTTGTTTGGTAATGGAATAGATGTGATAAAAAATGTGCAATTTTAGTCATATCAAGATGGTCAAAGTCTAAACGTCAGTTTTTGTAAGGCAGTCTTAGCCTATGTGTGTTAAAAATAATTAACCTGAATGTAATTCCCTCCTCCTTGCATCGTTTCCACAATGCTAGGAGTCGTGACCTAAATTATTTCATGATTCTCTCCCTAATGATGTTCTTCCATCTGTTCCGGTTCTCCGCAACGTTCATGTTGAAGGTGGTGCGATGTGGTCAGACTAGCGCATATGACTGCACCCTCTTGGCCTCTTGCCATCGACTTTGCCAGTGACATTGAGTTTCTGGAGGTCGTCAACTTGTTTATGAGTTAAGAAACCAACCAAAGAACTCGAAGATCCTCCGCAGGTAGATGTTAGAGAGCCTTGGTTTGTTTTCCGTTTTGAGCTCTTCGAGAACCGATTTGTTGGTCCTGTGTGCTGTCTATGGAATGCGTAGTACTTTCCGCCAGCATCACAAGTCAAAGGCGTCGATGCGTTTGTGAACCGCTGCCTTATGATGCCTGCTGATGCGTTTGTGAAGACGTTAGCGGCCTCCGTGAAAGGCAGCAATTAGTCTACTAGATTTAAGGTATATATTAACATAGATTATAAACAACATAGTAATAGAGATCCTGTAGTTTTAAGTAACCACAAAGTGTAAAACCCTCGCTGAGGCACAAAACAGTTTGGTAGCAAAACAGGTAAAACCCTACCATCACCAATGAGTAATGTCGCGATTTAACAGGGTCTAGAGCTCAGCGACCCCCAATAAGAATGGGTCATTAATCATGGAGCCTCATTGATCCCACATAATCTTCTTTCAGACAAAAGAAATGTACTGTTTATGTAACTCTATATGTATGATTAAAATCTTAACTATAGGTAAAATATTTCCACTATAAAAGGGTAGACACTATAAAATAATATACTTGTATATAAAATAAATATGTATATAAAATAAAATACTATAAATGTAAAAGGGTAAACACTATATGTATCACATTTATCGGTAGTCGGGACCATGATCCATTCATCTAGGTAAAAATACATATCGTGAGTACCCGTACCTTTACATGTATACCAACGTATTTATTTGTACGTCCAACGCAAATTGATAACAAAATAATTATTAATAAATAAAATATGCCTACACATTTTTTACTTGCTACTGACCGAAAGATGCCATATGGTTTTGACCACATTCGTACATATTCTTGTAAGCATAAATAAAAAGTATAATTGTAAGGCGAATCGGCGCAAGAGGCGTTCCGAGGGCGGCACGCTTCTGAACCTCGAATGTGCGAATTTTTTCCTCGTTTTTTTTTAAGACAGCTGGCCTTGACCACTCCTGGGTTATGGAGTGGTCGTGTTGAACGATATTATGATCGGAAAGGTCTCCAAAAAAAGACTTCAGGTGTCGGGAAAAAATACTTTTTATGACGAACTTTTTTTACTTTGTAGTTTCAGAAATATTCAAGAAAATGAACGAGACTGTCAATTAGCATTCCTTATCCATAAAACATTGTCCAATGTGTAATATTAATATATATAATATATAATATATAGTATATACATGAAACGAAAAAATGTTGCTGGATGTTTTCTTGTCACGGGACCTTAACCTAAGCGAGTTTGATTCGAACATAACTTATTTTTGATTTCATTTTTTACAGTTAAATAAGGGAAGAGTTAAAGAATGGAGTTCAAGAACCAAATTTGTGACTATATCTTTCTACAAAATGTCTCCACTAATCCTCGAAACCAAGTTAACTCCGCTGTTCGTAAGCACCCTATTGAGCAAATGGGCAACAGCGCCTGATTCATTAAGGGGTCACTATGCTCTGCGTTATCCAGTTAAATCCGATGGTATTCGTGCATGGCAGAAGGATTTTCATCAGCCTTGCAAGCTACCAACTCCTTTCATGAAATATAAAATTGTCACCTCGGAGATCCAGTTCAAATCTGGTGCTCCGCTTGTGCTTTCGCTGCTAACGCGTCGATGATAGTTTTACGTACGTCCATTGGCAACGGTGATCACTCATCACCAGGTGGATCTGTTATTTGTGGACTTACAACCCATAACTGTCCCGCTACAGGGGTCGGGTCTTCGCTCATAATAAGGAGATTAAGGCGGTTGTACGTTACGTTGGCAAAGTGCGGTTGGCATACTTCATACACCTTTGAGTACATTATGAAGAACTCTTCACCATCACCATCACTACACTCATATTGGCCCATTGCTGGACTTGGGTCTCTTCTCACAATGAGAGGGGTTAAGGCCGTAGTCTGCCACGCTGGCCAAGTGCGGGTTTGGTAGACAATTCTCACTGGCTAGATTTCATAGGTCCGCAAATTTCCTCAAGATGATTCCCTTTACCCAAAACAAGTGATAATTAATTTGTTATTCGTATATAATCTGAAGAATTAGATGCGTCTAGCATTAGACCGTCCGCAGAACCTCTAGGCTACCATTTCGGGTTCTGATATAGAAAAAAAATCTTGTTTTTTATATAACATTATTGAGATATTATAAAAAAATATCTCATGGTAAACTAATTTTCATTCAGTATTCTTATTATGTAACCTGCCTTAACGTTCATGAAGTCGAACTGGTTTCCGCGGCAGAGCTATAGACAAAAATAAAATAATTAATCAATATTGATACTATTGTATGTTCATTGTATAACGACGTCGCACAAAGCGACTGACGTCAATGCGTAGTACAATTATTGTGAAAAATACATATCTATAGACACCATTTAAAAGTGGAATAAAGTTTCTGAGTTTTCCGCTTGATCTCTTTTTTGGAAACTAGTTAAAATGAAACAGATAAAATATTTTTTGGTATGTTGTAATTTAAAAAAAAGGTATTTTTGAACACCATGATCAAATGAGGATACGTTCATGCAATGTTTTTGGATTGGTGAAGCCTTTCGTTCATATCTATCCCTTAGGGTGTTATGTACGGATGTTGTTCAAATTTGGTATTTATGTTATCGTTCATATTTACTTAATGTATTCGTGTGGTTACCAAAACGGAAGAGCAACGCCTGCCGGGTCAGCTAGTAATAATAAAACTGTAAAGTACCAGTATCTGTACCATTGCATAGTTTTGAAAACAGTATAAATATTATAACAATCGCTAAATACAACAGTTAAATCAATCGTGATTTGTTTTTGAAGTGTTTTGTTTGCATTGTCGAAGAGTCAGTATTAAACGAGTTTTTCACTTCCTTCTTAGTCATCAACTCGTCTGTTATAAGTTTAACTTGAGCAATGATTACCACTTACTATAAGATGGTCCGTTTACACGTTTGTGAGCTAAAAAAATATAGCCTATAAACAACTTTTTCGAAAATTTTCACCGTCCGCTGGCATTACGCGGAGAAACTTTAATATAAAAGAAGCAAGCAGTTGATATGCACCTAATTGATATTGTTATAATTGAAATATTTAAAATCATAGCAAAATCAAAATTCAGTTAAAACTATCGAGAGAAGAATAGGAGAATGCGTTAAAATGTATCTTAGATACAAGATTGATCTTACCTTTTTACGGACGTTTTGAAAGAGATAGGCGTGCCTGTGAGAAATCACAAATTATCAGTCTATTGTAATCGTTCGTTTTTTTAACGAACAATCTAAAACATTGTGGTACCCTTAGGTTAGCCGGTCCTTTGATGAATCGATTGGGAGGTGCCGATCTGCTAATTAATATTACACGCAACTAAATAAATGAAGAGAAATTACTTTGAAAACGTACGTATTTAATTGAATGAGTTTTCTAAGTAGGTACAATAGATTCTAAGTATGTTCATCGCTCATGTCAGAAAGCAGTCGAAATTAAGCAGGAATACGATTTATAGTTTAAACATTTTAAAAGATGAATTTAAAACAATGTAGCTTAGTTACCAACAAACGTGACCTGATGATTGAACCTCGTATTATTTTTTTATTTATTGTAATCATCAGGTGGTGGTCATAGCTATAAATGTGGTGGTAGCTATGGAATTATTGTAAAAATATCTTCAGCTAAAATTCACACTAAATTTTAAATCGATCGGCTACCTAGAACCACAATTGAAACTAAGATTCCAAAAAGGTCTGATGTTTAAAGATACTACTATGTTTAAAGACAGTAGGTACTAAGCTATATTACTGTTTAAATTACTTTCGTATAAAATTAGATCCAAATTTAAACACTTATAAAAACACTAATTAAATAATATATATAAATACAAAGATATGAAAATGATTTCATCCAAATAAAAAAAAAACATGCGAATCTTAAGAAAAAACAAAAAACCAACGATTTAAACCTATTTTAGCGTCAAATTTGCATTTTGCTATTTTCGCGCGCTTTCCTGCTGTGTTGGCTTTAGAATACAGAGTTAATAAAATGTAGTCGATAGATAATTGCTTTTTTTCAGTTTCCATGATTCGTTGTTTAGAAATCTTTGAATAAAATTATTTGTATTGACGTCACTGGTAGTGTTTTAATTGTGTTTTTTACTGTTCGTACGCAGTTCCAAAACAAAAACCGCTAGTTCATGCTGATAAATTTGTAAATGTAAGGAATAATAATAATAGTTTTATCAAAGATAAAGTTCACTAAATACATAGTCCAAAAAGAAAAGAAATTCGAGCGACAAATTGACCTTTTTAAAAAGAGTGAGACTTTCATACTCTGGATGAGAAATATAACTAATTTTTTCGGTAATAAAGAGTATTTAATAGTAATACGAGTAGAATGATTACCTAAATTATTATTACTTACTTTACTTGATTAATTTATGACTAAATTATTATTACTTGGTTTACTTGTGCTAAGTATAAATAATTTCATGGTTGATTTCAGAGGGAACGTCTCGGGAAATGAAACTTTCTATCACTACTAACTAAGAATGGTGATACAGAACACAGCGACTATCTCCTTGTCCGTTTTTCAGGAGGGTGCACTATAACCACGGGAGGTTAGGACTCAAGGATGGATGGTACTTTACTCTCTTGCTTCAATATGAACAAATTGTTTTTGTAATTTGATCAAATTCAATGTTACAAAAAAGGTTTATCTTTTAAATAAATCGGTACACGGACAGGTTTTTTTTCAAAACATTATTCCGTATTTTATTTTATTTCTGTAAAACGATCGTAAAATATTCAATTCTTAATATGTCAATATTGTTCTACTTCACCACGCGGTCTCGCTTAGACAATTTTGTATAAAATCAAAAGATTGAAATATTTCCATGTCTGTGCGTTTTTTTGTCTCTATTTGTTATAGAAACAAATAACGGACATCTTTCTTACTTATTTTTAATACACAGAAATACGGCGACACGACACATAATTCGCGAATGGTAGTAAAAAATTCCTCATTGTGTCAAGGTAGTACGGTAAACGATAGCGTGACTTTAGTAATGACGCGATTAAATAAAAATACATGTACAACTTTTACATTACATTCGAATTAATTCTATGAATTAGAAACATTTATTTATTTTAATAGTTTCAACCAGACATTCTAAATACTAGAATACCTATAATACTCCCCCACTCTCATGTTGGCAGAACAGGGTGTCGTAAGAGGCGACAGAAGCCAGCCTGCTTGGTGGTAGGGTTTGGCGTAGGGATTATATTATCAGTATTATTATTACTGGTATTAATATTATCTTTCCGTGAAGCCTGTCGGGCTAGCTACCACCCTTCTGCGTGAATCAGCCGCCAAACACGTCGTTGTTTCCAGCCGGAGGCTTGAGAGCCAGTGCTTTCTTTCTTCTCAATTTTTTTGCCGATAATGCATCAGTGATCTTTTAATGTTACTGATGTCCATGGGCCACGGTGAAAAATTACCGTCAGGTGGTTCGTCTGCTCGTTTGTCGGCTATTAACATAAAAAAAAATATTTAGTAGAAAAAGCCGCAAATATTTTTTTGAGTTAATCCTGCCCAGCCTTGACAGTTATTATTTCCAGGCTGGTCATATCAGGTCAGATGTTATCATCGAGCTGTACACAGTTCTCATAAACTCACACTGTATATGGGATGCTGTAGATTTATATAAAACAAAATAATATTGGACGGTAATATATCAAATCAGATCCACATGTTAAAGAAAGGGTACGTAACTCACTTCACCAAGCTTAATTCACATGTGTAACGGCTTAGCTTCCCTGTAAATCATAATAAGGCTTATTATTATCATCATACTTTAAAATGTTAAACCAATTTTTGGTTGTAAATAAATAACTAACTTAACTGGAAACATGAACAGTTAGGTAAATTTGACCGATCACCAAAGCAGGCGGATTCTATGGAGTACGACAATAAAATTACACGTACAGACAGAAACGACAGATTTACACAGTAGTATAGAGTAAATAGTTTAGAATTTGTGCAATACATATTTTTCCTATGTACCTACTAATTTTCATCAAGATTGGTCAGGAAGATTTTGAGTTATAGAAGAATATACAGACAGACAAAAATTTTGAAAATGGCAGCATTTGTATCAGTGAGTCATAAAATAAATATTTACAGACAGAACCTACAGATTTTAATAGTTGTATAGATTAGTGAAATATGTTATGATAGGCTATGTTAGTTATTATAAAAACATTTTATACACGCTCTACGAAATTGGCTCGTATTATTTGAAGTTTTCTTTGATGAATACATGATTATCATTGACACTGATAACTTTTTTCTTCATTTAAATTAAGCATTTTCAATTTGGGAAAATCGAAATTTGGTAAACTAATCGAAACGAGATATTCGTCTCTAGTCATTTACAAAAAACATATGCATTTTCAGGTTTTCGAAAGGTATTGACACTGCAAAATTACAAAGTTTAAATTACTTTATTACTGTTCAATATAAGATATTTTTCTTCACCCAGCGTAAATGGATAATGTTTGCCATAAATTGATGCCAAATAAAACTGTAAATCATGTCTAGTACTATTGAGTAATTAATGCCTTATTATTTAAGGTACAACACTATGGCACCGCCACAGATTAAAAAAAAGTATTAATAACATAAACAAAAACGATACCGTTTCTCAGCCGAAGTTTAAACATTAGGCTGTGTTACCGTATAATTTTCTACTTCGAAATGAAAGAGAATTTTAAAATTATGCGCACCAAGGTTACGTAAAAACTATTAACAATTTAGAAAGAATAAAGAAACCAACGTGTTACTTTATAAATTACAAGCATGTAGGCAAGTATGTGCGAGTATTTGTATGGTGAAGTATGCGAAATTCTTAGTAAGCAGGTTTAGTTTTTTAGGGCAAAAAGACACCTGCATCAGCACGCACTTGGCAAAAAAGAACCATTATTCAACGAGGCCCCGATTCATAGGTTTATTTCAAAGCAGTGAATGAAATAAAAATACTTAGAGTTGTTGTTACTGACATAATTTTTGAGGGTTGTCTGTAAAATAAAGTTAGTAAATAGCAATTATTATTTTTTAATCTGTCATTTACAATGTTAACAGTATACCAAGATTTAATATAAAATGTTTTACATGTTTAAGTAATTGTCATTGTTGAGTTGTAAAATATTTAATTTGTGGTAATGGGATAAGTTGTTGATACGATGGTGTAATCACATTGACGGACATTGATTTTATGAGTGTTTCTACGTAATTCAGAATTCCCGGGACATACAATGCTACTTCAGTTTATCTTAGTGCTGGGAAAGTAGCCGACCTGAGGTTCGTAAGTTCGCTCTCTTGCTGAAAGGGTTCAGATGGGGCTCATTACCTGGTATCTAACCATAACAATCGAAGTTGCTTAGCTTGATCGATAAATTAATATATGTTAAGTTAATCTCTTATTTAATATATATAAAAACAATTGCCGCATGGATCACAGATCATTATTTGTGAAGGCTCCACCGATTTGGCTGATATTTTTTGTTGCGTTCGTTATTTGTAGGACAGAGTTTGTATGAAAGTATTTTTTTGTAAAATCCATTGGAAATTGGAATTTGGATTATATATTTGAATAAAAAACACGACGAAAGCGGATCTACGGTAACTCTGTTCTATCTGCTAACACCGTGTTACCACATCGAGAGTTAAAGTGAATTTCGATAAGGTGTTCTTATTTTTACCGAAAATGGCAACATCAGAAGGATTTCGGTCAGACGACAATAGAGCGTCTGCAGTCTACAGGTTTAATCATGAGTAGCCAACTATTAAAGCTATGAGGGACATTGTCGTTTTTAGTAGGCTTTTGTCGTTTATATAGACTAGTACGAGAATTTGTTCAAAACGATCGAATATAAATGTTTATATATGCAAGTACTTATACTAGTACTATTCACGTCAAAAACATTCTTATGCGGAAAGGTTATTACAAGCTTGATGATTACTTTCAGAATAAGACTGCTTGGACATGAGTTTAACATATAGCCATAAGGGCACTTTGTAACTGTAAGAAAAAAAACTCCTTGGAAATTTCTAGCCGCTTCTTCTTCCATGGTAAGGATTTGTTGATGCGATGGCGTAGTTTGACTATAAAAAAGTTTTTGTAAAAATCTACTTCGAATAAATATTATATCCTTCATTCATTCTACAAATAAGTTAAAACTTTTGGTGAAATTTTGCAAAGTGCTTTAAGAGGCATGCAGTTTAACAGTCACTAACACACGTGGAGGTCTTCGGGAGGCAAATAATTTGGTNCCCCGAAGTTAAATAAATAAAACATTTATATATACTAAAGACATAATCACTATTTTTGTTAGTCTACAAATCTTCGCCTTCAATGGTTTGCTATTTCTTCGTCATTCTTTGATGGTACTTTTGCTCTTTTTTATGTTAACAGCCGACAGACGAGCAGACGAGCCACCTGATGGTCAGTGGTCACCGTCACCCATGGACATCAGCAAGACCAAAGGTCACTGCTGCGATGTCAGCCAGGATATGAGAAGAAGTTAAGAAAGAAAGATAAGAAAGAAAGAAAGTACTGGCTCTCAATTGCTGATGGTCTTTGAAACACGCTATGTATAACTATTTGAAGTGATAAGTCAATTGACTCCTTTAAAAACTGAACTATTTTGTTTTTCCTTTCATACTGTTTGCTACATGATCTTCGTTCCTAAATCTGGTAAATATTATGTTCTCGCACTGAATTAGCTTAACTTTATTTTTACTTTAAAGTTTGGATTGCTTAGAAGACTTTGCCGTATGATCGATGGACCTCCTGTTATTATAAATACTCATCTTATGTTAATTGAAAGTTCCGAACGACGCGTGAGTGTCTTTTTTCATCACACACAAAATAAGTTGGTAATTTATATTACCGTATGAATTATTTCGCAAAAAACTCGTTTCAACCTTTTTATTTTGTGACACCTTATAGATTTCAAATGCTTTGCAATAGGTACTAGCCTTGGATGGTTATTTAAAATAATATATGAAAAGTTTTTGTTTTAAAACGACGCTAGGTTTTTTCCATACGCGCATCTGAAATAGTTATATTTAGTGAGGGGAAAGACAAACTATTGATAAAAGTTAATAAGATTTAATTTCAATAAGTGTGGGAGCCTTTTTATTAAAATTATATTATACATTAAAATAATAATATTTGGGACTCGCGTCTTGCGGACTTGAGTTACGTAGTGTACTTAATCAAAAATATTTTTCTGTAGAAATCGAAGCACTAAAGATTTATGTATAGGTTTTCCTAAAACTTACCGATAGCGAAGTATACTTTGTAGTCTTTCTAAATCTTTAAACTCAGTTGCTTCGGGGAAATGGGGGAAGGGAATTGTCATTCTTAGTATGTCTTTTAATACATTTGCGTCCCTCAAACTGAACTGTTTCATTTGCAACGTGTTACGTTGCGTCACGTGGTATGGTACCATCTGCTGCAGTACCTCCGAAATGTTGAGTGTATTAATTTCTTTAAGATACCTTTTAATGTTACTATTACTGGTGATTTCTTTCTTTCTATACGATGTAGGTACATTACATTCTTTTTTGTAATTCAATTTCCAAACTTGGTCGTCACGACTTGACTTGGTCTTTGAAAGTATAGTTTAGTTCTGATACGAGTGATCTCACAACAGAAATAATACGGAATATTACAAAATTGAAGAAAATATAATATTACAATTATTACACTGTAGATTTTAAATCGTACCATTTAAAATTAAAATCGCTGTGGATTTGTGACACAGACTCTTTGTTTCTTCATCTGTTCGTGGGTTATTAATCTTCATAGTTATTTCAGGAATTATTTATTTACATTTTTATCTATATATCGACGAATGTTTGTTCAGCACTAACTACCTACATATAGCCGTTTCAAAAGATTTGGCATACGCGGACAAAATTAATATTCATGCGGAGTTTTTACTCGTAACGGTGGCATAAAAATAGCATTGTCTTTTAAAAAATAGACGCTCCACAACAATAAAGTTTTGAAACAAAAGATTGTATTATTTTTTGTCGAGGACGCGTCAGTTTCTACTCGCTACTGTCTATTGTTTGGAAAGGCATTTTCAATGCTAGTTTTCCTGTTACAATGAAGTATTATTATGATATTTTAAAATATATTTTGTAATTAATTTTTCATATCAATTTCTTTTTTAAGATAATCTTGTCCTCAAGATAAGTGCTAATTTCGTTCTAAAGGTACCTACTATATTTACTCTGTATTTATTTCTTACTAAACAATTTCGTGATCTCTTACTATCTAGTAATTTGTAAACAGGTGTTATGATTTCTATGCAGGTAGGTATTGAGATGTCAAAGAATTAAGCTTTCTATCTGTGATACGGGTTCCATGGATCTATAAGTGAGACATCACAAAAACCCACGTCCAGAGAACATTTTACTTTCAGTCTGCTCGGGCTGCGAGATCGAATCCAGATTCCCTTGCTCTCAGGTATGGTCACGTAGCAACTGAGTTACAGAGTTCTTCAAATTCTTGTGTATCACTCACGCACTGTCACTATGCGTCCTTATAAGTCACTTGTTACATCATTTAGTGATGATAAATATATTTGATGCTTACAACAGTAATGTTTTTTGAATTCATTTTTTAGTCAATAGCCCCTATTTTTATTTAACAGGTTATTATTATTTGTTTACAGTGACCGAAAGTATAAAAGATCTTGACCATTTGAACCGTAAAAGTACTAATACCACGAAGTTATGAATAAGTATGTTCTCAATCATTTATATATTTATATTTAGGTAAATTCTATTGAATTTAATTGTAGTAGTATATTACGGTATCTAAGTTCAAATAAAATATATCTATATATATGAAACGTTGATAAATGAAATATCCAGTACATAAAACTCATATTTTATTATAAAGTCATTCAGCACACATAAGATATAGTTTCTACAAATAACAAATAAAAACCCTTTGGAAAAACAAGAGGTACTTTGTCGAAAATATACATGTACGATTAGTTTTACAAGAAAAATAGTTTAAAAAACGTAGCAGGTACGACATTTTAACTGAAAAACAATAATTGTTGCCATTACCAATAAAACTATTCTTGATAAAATATATATGACTTACAGCGTACCTATATAATGTTAGCTTAAGTTATCTACAATGATAATAAATAAATAAAATAATGATTTGTTTCGATCATAAATACATTTTGCTTATTCAAATGTACAACTACACACATGGTAGTGTCTGTGCACAGTCCTACTGATTCGTCTAATGGGTAACTACAACGTTGGTGTAAGTGTACATGTAATTTATTATAAAACAAGAGACAAAGAAGAAATCCATCCGTTTTGTACTCAATCAGTGGACACAGTCTTGTATTGGTCACATTTGTAATTAGATCATCTCGTTAAACCAGAAAGGAACTAAACGTTTACGCTAACAATCTTACAACTAAGACTATTTTTCTAATTACTTATTGTAACAATACTAAAGCTATGTTATTTGGCATAGTATGATCTATACAATCGAGCCTAAAATGTAAGGTGGATTTTAATATATTACTATGAAATACTCTCAAAGGTTTATCTAAATGCATCATTATTTATAGATACATACGTAAAGTCTAACACAATGGGTTTGTTTCTCATGCGTAAAACCACACTTGAAATATATTTAGTTATTAAAATATAAGCAGCAGTCTTTGGCGTGGTTTCAATGAAGGTCACAAGTTACACAACTAAACTTGAAATGATTATTCATAGTGTATTATCCGATACATAATTCTATTCTTATATCGGCTCAAATTAGCCGATATATTTGACTAGGTGTGGTCGTGAACGCGTAAACGCGGTGGTTAGTAGTAACAGGTGACATAATTTCTCAGTTAAGCGTGCTGCGCGCGACCCAAATGGATAAAGAAGGCAACTCTGTCCGCGCTTCTCTCCCCGCATTTGTTACACATGAAAGGATCGTTGTATCCATGGAAACCCATATGAATCGTATGCATTGTAAGATCTCCGAACGTAATGTCGCAGTATTGGCACGTGTAAGTGTTCGTTGCGGACGACATGGGAACGTCGGCTGAGGCATCGGAATCTGAATCTGATGGCTCTGGATCCGCTATTTTATTGTCTTCGTGCTGCATCCTAAGTGCTGCAGGCTGCAGTTTGAATGCACGACCTTTTCTTCTGTTCTTGGAGGCTGTTGTAGGCGTCATCGGCGTCGGGCGCTCCGATGGAGGCGGGCTCCCGGCATCACTAGTCTTTGCGTTAGTGAGGTCGAGGGCGTCATTAGACTGGATTGGAGATTGAATATGAGTTGTCGGTGTGTGTGGTAAGCTCGTCGGTGATTTGGTCGGAGGCGAAGTCATTCCTGAATCTGGAGGGCGTTCTCCATAAGACAAACGCTGGTGCAAGATAGATTGAGGCGATTGCATCGGCTGTAATTTCTCAATAGCCTCCATGTTAGGAGAAGTCCTTGTAGGTTCATGGTTGTTATTGGGTGGGAACAAAAACGAGTGGGGTAGAAGAGGCGGCAAATAGGGCAAATTTACAGGAAAATGATTGCCGAAGAGTGGATGCGTTGGCGGAGGTGGTTGAGGCTGATTGTTGTTATTTATGTTAATCATAGGTGGTTGGTCAAACATCTTGTTCAGTGGCTTCTGCTTGGGACCACGGCGAGTACCATATACATCGATGATAGGCAAAGGATTCGGTGTACCGTCCAAGTTTAAAACCATGGCAGGATTGTGCTGATATTTGCGAAGGTGCAGCTTCAGAGAGTGGCAATATTTCGTTGCGTAGTTGCAGTCTGCACAGCGATATTGATATACGTTAGAATGTGATTTGAGATGTGAATTGAGCATAGATTTGTTAACACAAGAATATGAGCATTGAGTGCATTGGAATGGCTTGGAACCCATGTGGTTTCTCATGTGATATTCGAGGTGATGTTTATATTCAGTTACGAACGGACACTTTCGGCAGCACAACATCTTTTCAGGCTTGATGTGTTCTTTACTGTGCTCCCAAAAACTAAGTTTAGTTACCGCAACGAATTCGCACTGTTTACACTTGAAAGTTTTTACCTTGCCGTGTGAGTTTACAGCGGGTACTCGTAGACCGGGTTCTTCATCGAAATCATCGTCCATACCGGATCCATCACGACCATCTTCTGGGTCCTGTTTATTTTGACCCTCGAATCCAGAGTCGTGAAAACGATCAAAAGTACGTCTTTCTGGTGAAGATGGCATTATTTGTGGAGATTTGGGTGGAGTAGCATCAGTGCGTACTAACGGCGTTGATACATGCGTGGGTGGTGCCAGAGCTCTTGGTGAATATGATGATTCATATCCCGGAGACGGATCACGGTCATCAGCGGGCCGTGCCTCGAATCCCGGAGGTGTAAGCAAGCTATACGGTAAACTATTGCGACATGCTTCCAAGTGCACACCGAGATTGGCCTTGGCTTTCAGAGGCATATTGTCATAGTAAGACGACGGATCCCCGGAACTTCCGACACTCCGTGGAGAATGTCCATTGGAGTCTTTACTTGAAGATGAGGGAGACGCACTGTGAAATCCTTCCGAATAAAAACCGCTAGCCTGTTCTTTTGAAAAGCTTCCATCTTCCATCGGCTCCGATTTCTAGAAAGAACACGCTTAATGTAATTAGATTGATGACTCAAGAGTTGAGGATTAAACTAAACGTACTATTGTTGACGGCTCTCTCAAAGGCAAATGTGTATAAATAAATCTCTCAAAGGTATATAAATAAATCTCTCAAAGGTATATAAATAAATGCAACAAAGATTAGAATACCTTCAATGCGATCAATTAATAACAAGGATATCAGTGCACAGTTATTACCGACGATATATTTGATGTTGTTGTTTTGAGCCTAATCTCTCTAATAGGTATGGCACGACTGGTAGCAAATATGTTTTTAATGTAATCACGTTTATAAAAAATGATTGATGGTGCCGACTATTTGTTTCCTGTGTTATTTAGATTAGTACATGTTTATTAATAATTGTTATTCAAGTAGATTTTACAGCGAAAAATAAGAAATCAAATTTATTTGTGAAAAAAAAAAAACAAGAAATCCTTATTGTTACTTAAGTAATATGAAACTATTAATAAGCATCCAAGTTATTTAAAACAAAAATTTATCACAATTTAAATACAACTTTACTAAGTCTGTTGAATTCTTAATTGTCCGTAGCCGAGTTAAAGAAAATCACATTGGAATTTTCCGTTCCTCGAGGATATATCATGAATGCCGAATGTATGAAATACTTTATAATATGTCGCTAAATTGTCTATAAATATTGTCTATAAATCTAATTACAAAAATATAGTACATTGAAATAGTAGTATGTGCTATACTTATACGGTTCGTAATACTTACAATAGCCGGAGGTTGCAAGATGGAGCTCCAGGAAGGTGCGTGTGAGTGCGCGGGCGGCATGCCTGCAGGGGAAGCGCAGCTTAACATATCTGTACAGAAAATATCTTACTTTATTCAATTTGGAAGAACTATGCATATACTTTCATTAGAAAAATCTTAATTTCGGGTAAATCCTTGTTAAGTTGACTATTTGGTATACATTATGACTTTAGTTTTCGGCGAAAATATTTAAGTAACGTGGAGCATTCACGTCTTTTAGCGATAATAATTAAGTTAATTTGAAGGTATATTCATTTCATATTGTTTCATTTTGAATATAGAATAATAATAATAGATCAACAGATATGAAGCGATCGCTGCTTAGTTTGATACCCGGTAAGTATTTAGATCGTACATAATTGTTGACACACGGCATCATAATTTGGGAGTATTCGAGATTTCGTCTAATTACATTTATGTTTCGTAAAATTTATTAAATACTTAATATTACTTATGCTTGTTTGCTTTGCGTCACTAACCTTATCACGGTTATATTCGTACGGTTATATATACATACGTATAATATGAAACGATACAGTTTCTCAGAGAAAAACAGACTCCGAACAATCTATAAGTATTCGTAAGTAATTTCGAAATCGCATTTTTTTCATTCAAGCCAAGCGGTCTATTTGTAAAACTGAAAAAGACCCTTTAATATAATCCAACGAGGGGATTAAAATATTACTGTGTTGTAATTTTCATATAGCGGGCTGTAAAAAGAGTCTGTTTTGTTTAGTTATTGATTGATGAACCGGCTTTTGGTTCAGGATTAACTGATAAGGTTGTTTAGCGGCTGCTGCGCTACCGACGTTGCGGTAGTTTTCGCTACCTATGTCGGGGCAGTTCGTGTAAAACTGTTTTAATATTTAAAGGGATTAAAAAATTACAGTTTTAAACACACTGCTTTGTAACAATATGCATGAGTCGTTTATTGATTGGTTTCAATGGAAGATGGTTTTTACTTACATGAAGGTATTAGGTATAGTATGAAAAATAACCTGTTTCCTTAAAAAAAAACTTAAAACTTTGTCAACAACACTATTTTTTTAATGTTTAATTATCGTTAATATAAAACCCCTCAATGAAAATTATAAAGTTTAATTATTAATAATATTGCTTCACTTTTTTTAGGTATCTTTAATAGCATATAATACCTACTTCATTACGAGAATCTAAAATTTTCCATTTAAAAATACAATTGAATACACAAAAGTAACAATAGTTACCTAACAACGTTAATTATTTATTATCTGTCGTTTTTTCTTCGTTATTTAGAAAAATTAATTTTTTAATTTAATAAAAAACTAAAATTTTAGCCAATTAATATTTAAATTAGTTTTCTGTATTGTTGTACTTTAAATCGTGTATAGACTTGAATGCTAATAATATTTAAATAATTTTAGTAATATAATATTTTTTGCATTCATAATTCTTATCAATGGAATACTTTACATTTTAAATTTGTTACCGTTCCTTTTATGGGTCAAATACTTTGCTTCAACTTTGAAGAATCACATTTTAATGCATGAAAATTAATATAGTTATTTTATAACACCAAGAAGTATGGCATATACGAGTATGTATGGAATAAAACATCTGGGAAAGTCAGATTAGCTGACGCGTGCTCCGATCGGGTATCAAAACCAAAAGCGGGAGGGTTATAACCTTCTTCTTACCAATTTTCGGTATAGATAGATAGATATATATATATAAATATACATAACCTTCTTTTTTTCTGAACATATTTCTTTACGCTTTTTTATTTTTTCTCTGAACACTATCTTTATTATCGTTTAATAATAAAATATATGCCACTGTATTTGACATATAAATTATTTGGGACGAAATTATCTAGACATACCATAGCATAAACCGCATCACAATTTGTTGCGTGGTTAAAAACTAATTTATGTTTATAACCTACACAAAAATAACAACTTTATTTTATTTATAAATGACATACGCAACATATTTATTTCTATCCCTGTTTTGAATGGATAGGGCATCACTTGAAATGTATTATATTCAGTGAACACTTATCCTTTTGAAGTACCTAATTAATTACTTTTGGACTTATTTTAAAACGACTAATCACTTATTCATGTCTTTGCTGTTGCAGCAAAGCAGATAGACTATATGAAAGTGATGGTAGCCATCGGTCACCATTCCTTGCATTGAGGTTGCAATATTCGAGACCATATATTGTTCTCGAAGCATCGACGAAATAATTATATATGTTACTAACGCAATTTCAAGTTTAACTGTTCTTAACGGTGTGTACTTAGGCCTAATTGCAATAGGTTCTAATGTAGCTTATCTTAGAAGGCAAAGGCGAACTATACATCTCGTATCGAGCAAAGCGGGCGTGTATTGGCCGAGTAGCTTATAGGTAAATTGAATCATAAACATAACAACGGATCTATGATAAAAGTTTACTACGCTGAAATTCTGCATTCATAGTATATATCAAGCTGGGTTGCGACATAATTCTTTCATGTTATAAGTATTTATCGGTACATATTGTTGCAAAACGGACATGCATTTAAGAAATTAATGACTGTGTGCGAAATCGGCTAAATTGCAAATAGTTCAAAATATCCAACAACATGTCACGTAGCGGCTAACGCTTTTGTAATTATTTTATTAATTGTCGCAATCAATCAACTATTAGGTATGTATAAATTTTATTGACAAAGGTTACCGGTGACTATTAAGGGCAGTATATTTATTTGTTATAATTCGAAGTTTAATTACGGTGATTAGAACACCGCTCCGGCCGCTTTGATGTTCCTTTCATAAAACACATTAAGAATTAAGTTTTAATCGTAAGTAAGTTAGATGTCAATTAATTGCTTAAGTTGAACACTCAGTTAATATACTTCAATTGAATGCCGCATTCAGTCGAAAGAAATATCACGCAAATGAAATTAATGGAAATAAAATAAAATGTACAACAAAACAATTGAAATAATTTAAACAATTATAATTATTAATTAGAATAAAACATTGAAATTTTTATGAGCAAAAACAAATTTACATACTAAGCGTGTATTATACAATAGAAAGATTCGTACCTTCCGTCTTTAAAATATCTTGAAATTCAGAAGTCACACCACTGATTGTAATTTCATCATTTAATTCACTTAATTTGAAGTCAATACAGTCACAAAAAGTTTTAAGCGAGAACACGTAAAAGCATGAAAGATTTTTTAAGACAACCCTTCGGTGCGGTGGCCGAGAACAGTCTGACTGCCGCCGCTTCTCCGAGAACACTGAAAAAAATCTGTCAATTTTTATGCCCCAAACATCGATAAATGTATTCTACTTTTGAAGGCGACGAGTTTCCTGGCGCGAGCAGGACACACTCTCTCGGCGATATGTTCGTCCCTCTCTCACCCCCACAGCCTATTTTTACTCGAACCAATACGCAGCCAGCTACCGTGGGTGGGGGAGTTATTAAGTAATTGTTTATACGATATTAATAATAAAAAATAATAAACTTCGGGCGCCGATATTATACGAAAGCAGAGGCGCCGTACCTATTGATATTATTCGGCAATAAATAGGGGAGTACGCACGCAAATCATATTGTTTTTCCATTGTGTTCGACGCAACGATAATGCGATTTTTATGTTTGTTTGTTGCCCTTAGCAATGTAATAAATAGGCTTTGTTATAAT
The DNA here is from genome assembly GCA_003671415.1 of Megathymus violae. Taxonomy (NCBI): domain Eukaryota; kingdom Metazoa; phylum Arthropoda; class Insecta; order Lepidoptera; family Hesperiidae; genus Megathymus; species Megathymus violae. The sequence goes on along the minus strand of PDGT01000047.1, from coordinate 1,290,205 downwards.
CATAATATGAACTGAACTATTTTTAGCAACATCAACTAAAATTAACTTATCATTAAATCTAGAATCTTCCCGAATATTGTCTGAATAACAAATTTTTAACATCTATCAGTACATATTATGTGACAATTTTAAAAATCCTACAACTCTTATGTAAAGCTCCCCTATTATAAGATACTATTGAAGAGGCTAAAAAGTTCAACAAATAAAAAATAACAGGGCAGGCGGTTCGAGGGGCGTAGAGCTTTTTATCGCAAAGCCACAGCCAATCAGAGAGTCGCGTTTAAAAAAGGAAAGAGCGTCATATTTTTTCACACTCGAAGTCCTTTCACCCAATCGAAACCATTAATTTTATATCTAAGTTTGTAAATAAAGGATCATGAAATTGAAACAACTTTTATAAAGGTATATAAATCTGTATTATACAACTTATTGTATTAGTGGAGAAATTGGATGTTCCAATATTTTTGAAATTAAGTATCTTCACCATGAGCGGCACGCTAGTAAGCCGATTGGAAAAAAATAATTATCAATTGACATATTATTTTAATATGTACCATATACCTAATATTTAGAATTTTGGGACATTTCATACTTGTGTTTGTTAAACTGCTTTCACTTTAGCCAACATTTATTGTTCCACAGCTGAAGGGTAATGAGAAGGGTTTAGGCCATAGTCCGCCACGCTGGCCAAGTGCATGTTGGCAGACTTCACACACCTTTGCGAGCATTATGGAGAACTCTCAGGTGTGCAGATTTCATCACGACGTTTCCCTTCACCGAAGCAGGGGATAGTTTGCGCACATAATTTGAAAAATTAGAGGTGCATGCAGGATTCGAACTAACGGCGTGTGGGAGACCGAATTTCAAACCACTAGACTTACTTTGATATTGCAACAAAATTGAAATTAAATGAAAAAAAAAAATTCTATGAATAAATTTATTACTCATTCTCCGACGCTGCGGCTGAAATGTTAAAACATTTTAAAGTTAATTTCAGAAGGTAAGTGGGAGGGTCTGACAGGTGAAATATAGTATCATCAGGTACGAATACCGTCGGAATTATATTGAGTGGTACGGAGTTTAGCGACCTCCAACAGGAGTTATTCAGCATGGTGCACTATGGGCAAGAAAAATTGGTTTGGACTCTATGATGCATGGAGTCACTTACATAGCGTATTCTTTGTATGTCGGTTACCTTTATCGGATTATACTTAGGACTGCTTAAAATCTTAATGTTGTGATATATCATAAAAGAAGTCATTCCATAAAAGGATTCATTCTCGAGTCTAAGCTAACTTCGTCAGCGTATGGAACATCCTCCTAAACAACGGATAAAATAACAATAGGCCTTTTTCGCTGGGCTCTGTGTTATCAAGTTTACTCTTGACAGAACTCGTGCGTCAGGTTTTTTACTTGTTAATTAGTCAGCTGCCAAGTTAATCTGCCGCATACCTAATGTTATTAACGTGTTTTGGTCGCAATGCTTGAGAGTCATGGATTTATTGTTTATCGGATTCATTGTTAAAGGGATTCATTGTTAAACGGATTCATTGTTAAACGGATTCATTGTTTGCCAGCATCGCATCGGCATTGCCTCGAGTGTCAAGAATAACCATCAGCGATGGTGCCCGTCCAGCAGGTGGCTCGTCCGCTCGGTTGCCAGTATGAACATGAAAAGCGGAGGTAATGGAAAATAATTTTTTTTTGCCTGTAAACCGGAGTAACATATTTTTTCCACTTGTTATTGATATATTTAACGTTTTTATTTTCGTTCTTTGTATAATGATACATCATTGTTTGTACAATCTTGTTATTGATGCCTGTTTTTGAACGCTGTATATTATTGAAATTATTATTGACAGTCTTTAGTTATTACAAGTCTGTATGTAAATTGGTGTTAGGTATTATGTGTCATTTGTTATTTTAACACGCAGTGGATTTTTTTTTGGGTTAATAAAAGCAACAAAAATAACATAAAGAAACTTAGCTATATTTGGAATCATAAATAATTTATCCCGGAGGTTAATAACATTTTAAATCGATATAGAACTTCATTTTGAATTTAATTATATTGAGCTAAACGAGCGAGGATTTTGTCATCGTGAACGTAGCGAATGATTAAATCTAACGAATCCTGAGCGTAGTGAGTGATTCAACAACACAAGACGCAGATCGCGTTTGACATATTGTACGAATTCCTAATACACTAGGAAGGGAATAGGAGATTTTACAAAAAATAATTATAACTTACTAAATAGAACAATAAATAGAAACTTATTACGTAATTATTATTGGTTTTAAATGACAATCTTCGTCGCCAGATTTACTCATTATCCATAACTTTTATGGTTAATTTTTATTCGTTTATGTAGTTTTTATTTCCTGCAACAGAAGGAAATACAACGAACTCAATTATTACCATATTTGTTACCTCTCGCAAATGAATACGAAGTAAATATTAAAGTTGCTTATTTTACGTTTAATGTTGTTTTAAGTAATAAAAAGATAACTTCAAATTAATCAAATACTTTTTTTTCTCAAAACTTAAAAAGAAAAGTACAGTTAACTTCTGAACGTTGGGTAATCCAATTAAATTAGAAGTGCTAATTCTAATTATATTGAATTAAAAACACTTCGTCACAGAGAGCGTCCTTTTTGCTACTGTCGGATATGTACCTAGATTGCGGTGAAAATTTTCTATAAGCTGACCGGTCTGTTCATTTCTTAGTTACGTACTCTTTTCTTCTTAATTATTTACTCAAAACTCTTACTAATAACAACGGTTTTGCCTCAAATACGGGTTTCGTTTATTTCCAATAAAGTGGTAATGCTTGTTTATCTGTTGTCTCTATTAATATTTGGCACAGTAACTAATGACAGTACATTTCATTTGATATTAAATCATATTGGATTTCGAACTGAACAGTAAGTTTTGACACATGCAGCAGTGTGGTGGTGCATTATTTAGTTCCGTCAATTATTGGGAAGAGTCCTGGTGCTAATAAGTGCCTTTTAAGAAACTCCAGTCATAATCGAATGATTTATTTACAATGTAGAAATCGAATCGACCTCAGCTACCAAAAATTCGATTTTTAAATCTGTTTTAAAATTACTGCCCGAATTTGTGGAGTTTTGGCGGTAAAATATGTTTTAAATAAAACACCTTTTGTTGGACAAGTTATGTACCTACTGTAAATACAATAACTTATCGTAGAGAAGAAATATTTTATAAACGGAGAAATCAAATAGGTTTTAATATTGGGCCAAAACATAAGTATAGTTTGTTTACTGAACAAAACATAACCGGAGTGTATTTATATGACTTAATTTTTTTTTAAATTGCTTAGTGTTATTTGGCGATTAAGTAAAATGCTGGCGTCTGTACGAGTGCCATTTTGTAGAAAGAAAACTTTATGTCATAGCCCAATTTAAGCGTAATTTACTTGAACAAACGATTATTTGTACTATTGTATGCTAATTTCATGTATTTAAAAATCTTTAAATGACCTTTTTAGTGAATTAGTCATTACTTAGGTCATAGTTTGTAGTGTAAATAAAAACTCGGTAATGACGTTAGAAGGGTTGAAAAGAAATGAGCCCTTAAGTTTGTTTACATAACGGTAACCGTCGAAACTACACTGAACCCTTTAAATTTTTCTGTGACTATTAAATTATTTACATTCAAATGTGTCTGTGAGAACCCGTTTCAGCCTAATAAGGGACGTTGCAATCATAATTGAGAAGACCTATGTTGTATTGACACACGTTACGGGAATTTGGATGTGTGGATTATATGAAATTCAATGTGGATTAGGAGCCAGACCGAGTATTACAAGTTGTTATTCTGTTCGAAGGTCTCGGACGTGGCGTTAACAACCGTTTGTGTTACTCCCGAAAACGCTTTAAACTTGATTACGTTTTCGATCAATCAAGAATGTTGTACGTGGGAAAGTGATTATTAAATTATTTTCATATAAGTATAAGAAATTTTATCGATTATGTAGTGTGACGTTACTTATGTGCGCATCTCACTATTTTGGATTTCTAGCCAGAAGTCTAATCAACTAAGTAGATAGCATCTAACATCTTTAGTAATAAAACAAGAGAAAACATTGATTACCAATTTAGGGATGAGCCGATATCATTGAAATGTACAAAAAAATAATGTTCGTACAAGGAAATAAAAATGAAGTAGATAGGTAGGTACATTAATTATAGTAACGTAATAATTAGTAATTTATAAAAGGTCAAATCTTTATACTCTGTTATATAATTTAAAACTCTTTGGTAATGTCGTAATGTTTCAATGTTCACTTACTTCAAATGAATGATTTTTTAGTGACCAGTTATTGTATTCAAATATTGTATAATCTATACTAGTAATAAGACTGTAACAGTTTAGAATTTATATTCTGTGGAATATTTTGTGCAAATATCAGCGTATGTAGACTTTGTTATAGATATAGAGGCCTAAAAATATTTTGTCCGTTTGTTATTACAAGTATAGTATTAACACCACTGAACAGATTTAGGTGATTTTTGGCATATTTGGAATTTATTTTAAGAGTTTAAACCCAGGACACATTTCAATTCAGGAAGTGGATGTCTTCTCGCGAATTTTTCAAAAGCAAAGTGAAGCAACATCACTAGTTATTATAACCTTTCCGTTCCGTTTAACACCAAAGATGTGTACTATTGTTTGATCACTTTCACGTCCGTTGAAATCGCATATCTGAAACAGCTCCATGATGTCCCGAAACGTGAACTTTAATGTCTTTATTATGAGAAATGTCCGACTCCATAACTCCACAAGACATCGCTATAAAGTGCTCAAAGCTCACTTCCTTCGTCCCATTTTATCTTTGGTTTACGTTTTTGTGATAAAGTGGCCAAATCGAATTTCTTCTGTCTGTACGTACTTCACTTTACTTCAACACGTGTATATTAAAAGGTTGTTTTAATGTTGTAAATCGATCATTGACGAGGCTGCTTAAAAATACACCGTGCACAATTAGACAGGCTTCGCTCAATTTAGATCTGCAAAACCATTAGTTAGCAATCGTAATGTTTTTAAAAGATACGCCGAGGAGTTACTTCTCCTTTTCTTTTCCATTGCAACGCATTGTTTTTCAAAAGGTCGAAGAAACAAAATTAAAACTCTCATATGCATGTTGATAGAATTTTTCAATTTTGAGTTTAAGCACATAGTCTCCTGTGTGCCCAATTGCTTGTCAATCGTGCACAGTTAATGAAAACAATATAATTCCGGGAATCGGTTTATTGATCTCTACATATCGTTGCTTATCTCAGTTTGTTTAACTTTCCCATGTTGTTTTGTATGTACGTACAGTGACTAAATACAAAGCATTAGCAATCGACAATACGGCTCCTACATGTGAGGCGCGTTGCCCGTGCTACTCCCGTTTGTCGACTTAGAATTCCTATTAGGGATGTTATGGATATAAAATTTCCGATCTGGATATGGATACGGATATATGGATAATGTTTTACCGATTTAAGTAATAGTTACGGATTTGAAATTATTTCGGATTATCCGTTTGTTTCGAATAATTTCAGTCACGGATATTACATGATTTAGGACTTGTAAAAATATATATTGTATTTACAAGGTAACAGTTTGACTTTCTTTCTAGCTATTATTTGGTATTATAATCATGGAATAAGAACCTTAAAAATTAAATAATAAAAACGTCTTAATATGAAACCGATGCAGCTAATGTATCAGCTCAGCCGGCGAAACCCTGTCATAACGTGTTTCATTTAGACTCTGCCCCAATCCGAAATTATTCAAAACTTTTTTATCTTAAACGGTAACGGTTTCGGATATATTTCTATTTCGGATATCCAATAGTTTCGGTTACGGTTACAGGGCTCCATAACATTCCTGATTCGTTGATCAATATTTAATTATGTTTATCGTACGATATAAGCGGTGCGCGTGCTTCCTAGTGTAGCCATGCCCAGTGCGTCGTAGCGGTGGTCGATCTGTATCTACATATATAATGGAATTTGATCTGCTCGATTTTCTTTTCCATACAACGAATTATAGAGCAAATAATTTACTTAACATATTAATTAACATAGATATACTTTCACAGCATGAACTAGGATTCCGTGTGTGGCAGGTGGCGTGGCCGAACACAAGTATAATATTACAAACGTCCATGATAAAAATTGATGTGTGACATAAATGTTTGCCCCGACCGGGATCGAACTCGGGACTGGGCTACGGGGTCGTCATTATTTTACAGAGAATTATAAGTCTGCCTATATTATTCGTTTTGACGTTCAATTTTGGTTTCCGTTAAAAAGATTGTGGATGTGAAAGTTCGAATGTTGTGTATTTTTTCTGTTATTTCTTTAGATATGTTCCACGATAAGAAAAATATGGCATACCTTTCGAATTATGCAAATTTTAATTTTGTTTATTGTAATAATAATACTTTCTTTAAAATACGTAATACGATACTGGAGCGATGATCGGGAATTGGGATTTGAAATCGAAATTATAGATGATTTGAGAATTTTTTAATAATTAAAAGCAGAATTATTTATATGCAGTAACATATTATAGATACATTGGTATTTTTTATTTAAATATTTTCAATTCAAGACAAGATTAAGGTGAATTTAGATCTATTCGCGAATCCTAAAGGCACGAATTGAGAGGCCTGAAAACACGAAAGTTTACCGTGCAACAGAAATGCTTTACAAATATTAGCCTAGAGCACAAGTTGTCCAATACTTAACGTAAGCTTAAATCCAAAGCATAAGTCTAAGATTTACATCGATTTTTTTTACGTAGAAACTTTATAACGGCCGTTACTATTAAGTTAGGCATATCTACAAAAATGGCTACAATTCGTACTTACATCCGAATTCAGGCCTATGATAAGGCCTTTAATCTAACCAATAAAATTCATAGCAAAGATAAGATTCTGTTTAAAATCATAACACATGTTCGTGGTTTTCACCACAAGTAGACATAAGTGACTTGGGTACATGAAATCACCAAATTCCAATTTCAACGCAATTGTCACGCTCTGTCTGAACTTACACCTACACAGAGTCGAACTCTGTCGTCGTCGGAATATACACATTTTCCGGTCAGTGCCTTACGAAATATGCCGCTGGGCTGCAGAAAATACTCTTATCGCGTGAGTAAAAAGTAATGCGCTCAGCCTTTATGGCAGTTGCGAGACACGCTCTTTATTACGAAGGGCCGGGCGTATTGAGGCTTGGGTACACTGGGTGAAGAAACGGAATTAACATCCTACGTGGTCGTAGGCATACTGGCATGGCCGAACATCGAATATTCAAGTGTAGAAGTAGTTGCTGTAGAAGTGTTTTTTATTTCAGCGGAATATATGTAAATGACATATCATGCGTATTGATATTTGAAAAAAAATGTGTAAAAGTTTATGTGCCGCCTATGTTTGATTTATTTTGAGAATTCCCAAAACACAATTGCCAAATTTCACATAAATAATCAATAACGTAATAAAAATAATACGGGGCATTCCTCAAGTTTGCAGATTTTCATATGATGCTTTTCTTTACCGAAGCAAGTGATAATTCATTTCGAAGACGTACATAGTTTGGAAAAATTAGAGGAGTAGGATTGGACAGATATACAAACAACCGATCTGGCAATCAGTGATCAGTTGTACGAAATCCTAAAATCAATATTCCGATGTCACTCAGTGTAGTCGCAACCCGAGTGGCGTTATTCCCCTCGCATAAAAAATGATTGTACCTTCAAATCTATCCGGAGGGCCGCGCCCCAGCCTTCTCTCGCGTTCCTCCCACTGCGTATATGAATGAGTCGATCTATACGAGGATAAGATGGCCTGGAGTATCATCCAAGTTAGATAGAGCCTTTATGTAAGTATATTTTGTAGACTTATAATTTTGTCCATGTATTTTCGATTCGTTGAGGCTGGGTGTTGAATATATTTTGAGTTGTTGTTTGTGTATTTGAAGTTTATAACTTTTTTCCAGACCTTAGCCTCTCGACTAACAAGATAGATAGCTGTATGACATCAGTGGAGAATCGCGTGTAATAGTCTGTTTCGGGAGAATCTTTTTTAACAGCTTTTAGTTTTTTGGAAGTTTTTAAAATAGGAATTAGGGTTGCAATCCATCTGCTGAGAAATTGCTTCGATCCACCGAAAACTAGAAACAAAGTCCAATAGAGTAGGTACAGCCTCACTTCATTCTGGAAGTGTTATTCTGGAAGTGTTATTTTTGTCACTGGCCCCAATACCGATGTGATGGCGGATATGGAAAACTCGAATAAATAATAACTCGTTTATAGAGTACATTTATAAGGTATACAATTCATGTCCTAACTATACATATATTGCATTAGTTCTGTTCCACATATTTATACGTTACTCGACCTTACTTCGTATTCATGGATTGGCACATCATTTTATGTATATGTATGAGCAAATGTATTTTAAATAGCACACAAAAAAACGATTCATTCAGTTATTTATCTGAAGGATGAAATTTTAAGCTGAAAATAATATACCTAATCATGACAAAATTAACCGTTCATTTTATGAAATAAAGGAGGTTCAGTTGCTTCATAGCTACAGCGGGAAGAAAACGACATAAAACTTAACCGTATCATGTGTCCGATACGGTTTTGACAAAATTTGATCGTATTATTACGCTTGAAAAAGAAAAACGTTAATACGTAGGTACTTAGTACCTTACGTAAATCTAAATGAAATTAACTCAATTGAAGATTTAATATGTGTAAATAAAATAGTGTTTAGCATATGTTAAATTCTATACATATAATTATTTATTTTGCGCACAATAATGACTGATTTTTTATAACATTTTAATGTAAAACTTATTCGGTCGGCTTTGCGTTTTAACTTACGTAATGAAAGACTGAATCAATTTAGTTTTGCATATCTAACTCGTGCGGCAACGATTTTCCTGTTCTGTTTACTGTGTTTTAACAATATGGCCAATGTCTCAATGAGGATATTATTATATTGCTGAAATTGAATTGGTATGATCGCGTAAATGATTACTTCTACGCTTAACACCATTTTCCGATTACCCGTGATTTTAATCTACTCTTAATTTTTTATTAATTATCTTATGTTGTATTAAATAAAGATCAAGACATTTTATAATTATAATTAATTAAAAAAATATATAATAAGCATTGTTGCTTTCCAATTATGCAAATATCATGCACCTTTATTAAAATGAAAATTTTTATTTAAAATACGTGATATTGACTTGAGCCACGATCGCAAATTTTTATATTAATCCTTATAATTCCATTTTTTTAGATGGATATTTTGATATATTAAAAATAATAAATACTCTGGATGATTGAAATCTAGTCTGGACAAATAAGCGCAGATAAACCTTATGAATACGGTCGACTTTGCCGGCGAAGCGAGCGGGTGCGGCTAGTAGATACACGTTTATATTAGTCACGTTATTTGTTATGCAATACAGAGGGATTTTACTTAACTTAAAAATAAAATTACTTTATTTACTATTCATCGAGGCACGCCTTAAAACATCATTATTTTCAGAGATTTCTTCGCGATTACATTTGGATAGAGGTCAGCGAGGATTACCAAGAGTCCAAGGAAATACCTCAAGCAGTTGATTTGGATATAAACCCTCAATATTTAAAGGTATTCATGAAGTATAAATTAACGGGACTGTCCTTGAATTCAGCTTTCAAAAAATTAACGTCGATTATATTTATATTGAAGGATGTATTTATGTATGTGCACTTTCAATATTTAAAGGTATTCATGAAGTATAAATTAACGGGACTGTTATTGAATTAACGTCGATTATATTTATATTGAAGGATGTATTTATGTATGTGCACTTTCAATATTTAAAGTTATTCATGAAGTATAAATTAACGGGACTGTTATTGAATTAACGTCGATTATAAGTATATTGAAGGACGTATTTATGTTTACTTGAATCTATATGTATTTTTTATGACATCATCTATTAATCATACCCCTGTTTAACTGTTTATAATAATTTTTTTTAGGAAATTTAGTATGTTGATGAAGCACAAAGTATTAAGCTGGTTATTTATACCGTGATGATTATTGTTGTCAGTATAGTATATACCCATACTAGCATAGTGGTTTGAACATACCGCCGTCTTGGTTTTACGCACCGCGACTCAGAAATTCAAGCCTGCACAAACCTTTCAAAGTCATGTAGGTATTAGAAAGGAAATATCATTTGCTTCGGAGAGGGTAAGCATTTCGAGGTGTCTACATACGTGAGATATACATACATTTAAATCCAAGTTCGAAATCATTTAATCATTTTGGTATTCTGTAAATACGCTTATGCACGTCATTTTTACGTTTACTACCGTTTAGAAAAGTGCTTTAACATTTACGAGAAGAAACGGCAAAAGAAACTCCTCAGCACATCTTTTAAAACAACACATGGTAATTACATCGTAAGTTTAAATCTGCGCGGAACTGGTTTAGACATTATTATTTCCAGGCGTCCATGTCATTAATATATTCGCTTACATCATAATATCCTTTAACTATAAGCTGTGCTGTAACGCGTCGCTTACATACATACAATATATGACTACATATAATCGTGAAACAAGAAATAGGCATAACCTGGTTACGTCTTCATAAAGCCATCAAAAGGTTTAGCGTTCTTTTTCGTGCTCGGTGTTCGTTTTTATTCCAAAGTTGATAAGTGTTCTATTTATTGGTACTTTTAAGCGACATGTTTAACCACAGCTTGTACGTAAAGTGTATAATGCTATGGATGAATATTTAAATGACAAGAACGCCTGGAATCAACAGTTTAGCAACCAATTCAGCGCAGGTTAAAACATACTTTGTAACTGTTATAATGTTGTTTTAAAAGGTGTGCTGAGTAGTTTCTTACACCGTTTCTTCTTATTAATGTTAAAGCACCTTTTTGAAACGATAGCAAAAGTAAATAATTACGTACATAACTATATTTTACATGTTACTAAATGGTGAATTATATGATTTTGAATTTGACTTTGAGAGTTTCCTATAATGTTACCAAAGGTATATGAAATTTACTTTCAAATAGGCTAGAAATGATTAAGAAGAGTCGGCGATTAAGTATTACGTGTAAATGTATTTTCTTTATTTTAACGTGTTAACCCCTATCTAATAAATAAATAAAATGAAAACATTCAAAGGCATATCTTTAGTATATTTAACAGAAGAATTTATCACTTCTCTTTTGAATTCTTGTTGGCTGACTGATAGCATAGGTCACGGATAGATTTGTGCATTTGTGTAAAGCACAATTGTTATAATTCAAGTTTGACAAAGTGCGTGATGCGAGATTTCCCTCCTTAACTGGTCAGTTGTCAATTTGTCATCAGCCTCCTGTAAGAACTCACCTTTACCAATTGAGTACTGGTATGGTATCAATGGGTTTTGTGGTCTCTCGGGGGTTGCAAGTTATCCAAGTTTTCCTGGATGTGTGCGAATGAGTTACGGACAGTGTGCTATAGGTACATATGGGTGTGAGTATCTCAGCAATCTCCGTGGTCCGTGCGTTTCGTCTGCCATTTTGCTGACGAATATGGAAGTACAAAGATTGCCCATTAATAAGGCATGATTTTGAAATCGCTAAGAGAAATCATTAAGAGTTATGAATGAAAGGACCACCACGGTGTATAGGTTTCACTTTGAAAGTTGTTAGGTGTTAATGATATGAGGATAAATATTGTGTTTAAACGTATTTCTGTAGTTAAACCCTGGCTTCGTCGTACTGCAAATTTGCGGTTGGTTAAAAATGATAATTGGCAGCAATAATCAGTTACCATCAGAATCTGCTGTTCACTACTTCCATTTTTTAATGAAATAAGTAAAGTCTGCTTGCCTGTTCAAATAATTATGACTTTTTGTAACTATTTCTGCAAAAGTACCTTATACTGCTCGCCCATGATTCAATACTGTGGCGCACATACGTCACCATTACCTATTTAAAATAACAAAATATAGGTATTTACATCACCGAAAACCAGAAGTTCAAATAAAGATCAAGTGATTACACGTGTATTTTCATTCATTGTTAATGTCTTGATAAAGCCTATGCCCGAGACCGTGTTCAGGTTGAGCAAATAATGGAAAATATTCTGAAATTTTCCAACAAAAAAATAAAGGCGACCAAGGTAACACACATTGCATTGCGCTAACGCGTCTTAAGGTAAGGTCATACTGAAAACTGTTGTGACACTTGCATTATTTTTAATACTTCATTACATCTTTTTGGATCTGCCTTTGCTATTACTATCCTAGTGTAATAACGTTATATGGTCCATTACCTCTGGAACTGGAAAAAAACACGTCAATGTCTAGATGTTGCGTCATTTCGGGAGGATCGTCAGATAACACAAAATGTAATTATAATAAAATAAGACATAAATGCGCGCGTCCTGTGTGTAATTTTAAAATGCGTTTACCCCTAACATTGTTCTCAGAATACTGTTTGAGTTCTGGGAACTTACTAGTGTTGAATAAAAGAGGTACTATAGAGAGATATTACTATGAAAACACACACACATTTTGTAACCGAAAGTTCCTTGCAATTGTACAAAATAAAGTGAGAGTGCTGCTCTCTTGCACTATGCTGGTGTAGTTCTGCTTTTACAATAAAACTGTAATTCTGTTACTGTTTTATTTTGTGATCTCCCTCTTCTGCTATCTTCTTTTTGAAAAATACGTTGATGATTATTAATAACATACAAAGGTTCAATAATCTTAATCTATGTTCTTTTAAAGCATTCTACTATTCTAAACATTCGACCAAATTTGAAACAACCGAAAGTTTTGGCTTAGTTACTTTCATTGTTGACTTTTGTTATTCTCTCTCTCTCTCTCTCTATAGTCTTCAATATTTTTGTTTCATAAAATTTTGGATGTCTTTTAATAACTACACCTTATTACCTTTAAGTCGAAGGTTATTTATGTAAAAAAAAAACTTAAGCAACATCGAACGCTTTGATAACAAAACTTTAATGAGAATATGAATGTTATGGCTTAAAGTGATTTCCACCTCCATCATTATCCATTATTGGATAAGTTGAGTCGATGAGTGAGTAAGCGCTTGAGTAATCTCTAACTCACTTTTGCTTAAACCTAAGCCCGGCCACATCTACGCTGTGCGTGATTTTTAATGTGAATCCTTTAAAAATTCGCGCGCAAAAAAATACAACATATTTTTCCTGTCAATGTAAACAATGTAAATCCATCTTTATCAAGATTTATGTAACAATAGCACAAAATATCTTTCACGGATTAAAATATTGGAATAATATCCACTCCATGTGTTATTGTACAACGGCTCTCGTTATATGTACACATGTGTAAATGTACACAATGTTTTCTTATTGACTAATTGTACATTTAATTTGAAGCGAAGGGGCCTCTTAACAAACAATGGTTGGTTCTAGAAATAGTTTTATACGCTGTCTTCGGCATCGGCTTAAAATAGTTTTATGGTTTTAAAATAAAGCGTATATTTGTTTTACAATGCGATTTATGCTGGAATTTACAAATAAATTGCTTTATTTATATAAGTAGCAGGGAAACGACTGGTTATTTAACCCAAAAAATATCACACGCGTGGTCGACTAAGAAGGGGAATAGCTTATGACTGCCTCTTCGACACTGCTACCGAAAAACGTAAAAATCATTTCACAGTTGAACACTAGAGACTAGAGGTAAAGAACTCTACCACTGTACACTAGTACCGGCGGGATTATTAAATTGGGCGGTAACAACCCAGCGACGTCAAACAGTCCTGGCGTCATAGCCTTGTCTGCAGTTTACAAGCATGCACCACACACGCCGAGTTGACAGATTTGCACAGGAGGTCGGCTTGGACACACACTCGGGCATGAACACACACATACATACGTGATGGGAAGGTGAAGCTGATAAGAACGGCTGGAAGAATCACGAAAGAAGACGGACGTAGTTATTGGTATTCTTCAGGCGACTACAATGACTCCTGATGGTAACTTAGAAAAAGTCTTTTCTTTCTTAACTTGTAAACATCTCCATTATAATCGGACGGAAAAACAGACGCGGACACGACTTCAACCCTACCAGTGAGATTTTAAGAGATTTGCTCAGCATTTTATTGAAACCCTCGGCAAATTTTATCTTTTTGCACGAAACAAAAGCCGAAATAACAGGAACAACGTTACATTTATCTAAAAAATTTGCTACCATCTAACGACAGCCACGTGTCCATGTCTCGCTCCGAAATGCACCCGGAAGCAAAAAACCCGCTAGCAAAAACCGAAAGTGGGCTTAAAACGGATCTTTTTAAAATAAAATAATTTATTGCACGGGCCATGACGTGAATTAGTTTAGACGTAGGTCTTTTTGACCAGTTCTGGCTTGCGAATGACAATGTATATTTACAGGTTCAGTCGCCATCCATTGTCCTCTTAGCTACCGACCTGAAGGAATAATATAAGGTACTTCTCGCAACAATTTTATGGGTATAGCTCTCGTAGTCTATGGTTTTAGTTTTGAGGACCTGTCTACAATTTATAAGGTATAAAAAGGTAAAATAATCAAGGGTAAGGAAGTGTTATTGTTAGTGTAACATATTTTAGTGGTAAATATTATTAATATAAAAAACATTAATAATATTAGAAACTGAAAGGGTATAAGGATTGTGGTATGTTATCGTGGTCTTTACCACACATACACACACAGCCTTAAGTTCTTCTCACGCTATCAAACAATTTATGGAGAATGAATGAATGAATGAATGAAACAATATTTATTCGAAGTTGGTTTTCAAAAACACTTTTCGAATGTCAAACTACGCCATCGCTTCAACAAATTCCTACCGTGAGTGGTCCCGGAAGAAGAAGCAGCAAGATACTCCCAAGGAGTTTTTTTTTAGTACTTACAGTAGAAGTACAGAACGCACCTATAGCTACATATTAAGCTCAGGTCCAAGCAGTCTTGTCCTTAAAGTTATAATCAAGTTCGTAATAACCTTTTCGCGTAAGAAACCTTTTGTTGTGTGTTTTTAATTTACAATATCCCATTTCTGTCAATTGTAACGGAATATTATTATAAATATTAACCATCAATCCATGAAACTGTCACCAGTTTTGTTTAGTCTGAAATTTGGTACAATCAGTTTAGCGTTATTCCTCATATTAATATCGTGAACCTTTGTTAAGAAAACTATCAGAGTATTTTTTAACGTACATAATATTATCTAAAATATATTGTGATGCTACAGTTAATATAACAATTTCTTTATAGAAGTCTTAAAGCGAATCCCTAGGCCTGATGTTGTGAATGGCACGTATTGCTCTTTTCTGTAATATAAAAAAAATATACTCAATATCAGCAACTGAGCCGCACAACAACAGACCACAAGACATCACACTGTGAATGTAGCTAAAACAAACTAATCCTGCTGTTTCTACGTCCGTTAAGAGTCTCACTTTCTTAACAGTGTAGGCAGCAGAGCCAAGTAGGCAGGAGAACTAATAATTTCTAAGTTTTCTCATTAAAATTACAATTAAATTTAACAACAAAATAGATTACGCGCATAAAAAATGAAAATGTGTTTAAAATCGATTTTAGACGAGCTGCACTCGTTTATTGCTTATGAAATTGGTTGTGAATGTTTTGAAAAACGAATATTTTGACACGGAAAAAAGAAAAAAAAAATGGTTGTTGCTAGTTGAGCGAGCAAAAAGTATAGCACAAGTCCGCACTACGCACGGGGCGCAGCTGCGCGCGCTTCCTCTTCCGAGAAAAAAGAAAAAACAGACCAGGGCATTGCATATCGAGAGCTGTCACCAAAGAAATTTTAGTAGGTATCGTATATTTTACTCTCGGACCTTTTTAGAAATTCAATATCTCCACTCTGTATTGCTAAATTTTTTGACATCTGTGCTATACCTATCATAAATAAACAAAAGTGAAAGTTCATGAATCCAAATTTAAAAATTGCAACCAGTATGTTTTTTTTTATTATTTTAACATGAAAGTAACACTTAGTCTTTGTTACTTAATTTTACTTTCAATTGTAATTTTAAAGTTCTTTGTGAGTTACTGTCAATTTTAGTTTTTACACTAGAAGTTATTGTCTCAAACCCCGGTAGCCGGGTTACAGTTTTGCATATTCTCGGAAGGACTTTGCACAAAGAGTTTTAAAAGTGAATGTTTTTGCGCCCTTTTAAAATTATTAAACGAAGCGGAAAGTATTTTTAACCTGTCAAAACTATGCAATCGTCCAACGACTCGCAAAGAGGATTAAAACGCGATCTCTACTTTTTATCATGTGTCGAATTTTAGGAAACATTTGACTATTTTTTTCCGTCTTTGTTTCTTTAATTGTATATGGTGCATAAACAAATTAAACTTTTGTAAAAAGACTTGCATGTTAATTTGTATTGAACGTGGGATGTCCGATAATTGATGGACAGCAAAAAAAATAAGTACTAGCTGGTACTTAATCGTAATTTGACGTAAGTAAATTTTATACATTTGTGAAGCCCATAAAACAATTTTTTTTAATATATCATTGTCTGTCTTTCAAATACGTAATATTAAAATTAACAGCTTCCTAAGGATTTGCAGTAACAAAACAATTCGAAACAGCGCAATGTAAAAAAGCAGGTTCCGAGGGATTATTTTTATGTCAGGTTCATAAAAAAAGCAAGGTTGATCGCCTTATGATAATACGAATTGCCGAGTTCGCGAGGTGGGGTGTTTTTTACTTAGTGTTGTTTTGGGGTTGTTTTTGTGAAGATACCGATCGCTCTCACGTTTTTTAAAACGTTTTTATTTCGGCATCGTTTTGATACCTCTTGATTATGTAATGTTTACACGTGTTAGTTTTTCTGACTGCTTTTTATCGTTTATTTTCCTCAGATACGGTGTTAAAGCGAGACGGGACTATAATGTAAGCTACTCTTTACTGGTTAGTTTCTGTCTGTGATGTTAATTAATTTGATACTTTTATTTCAAATTATTTGCATTGCATTGATAAAGAAATATATTCTGTAAGTGATTATAATTAATCGAATTTGGATTCTAACTATCTTGACAACTATTCAATTAATGAGATTGTAAGGATTATTTTAAATTTTATTCTTTTGAACGCTGAAAGGCATGTATAACGAATGTTAATATTAAAAGAAAGTGTAAATTTTGTGAGTTTGTATGTATGCGGAGGGTAACCTTCGGAACCATGGCACCTGTTTGAAATATTATTTTTACCATTTGAAAGGTATATTATTCTGGATGGATAGAGGCTATATTATGTACATAGGTATATAATTGTTCAAACCGAACGAACTCATTATAGTATTGATGTAATACCAAAATTATTTTTATAAAATGCAGATGGTGCACAATAACGTCATAAAATTATTATATCTCATATAAAAGTTAAAATAATACAAATTTTATTTTTAACAATGGAGCAATATGTTCTTTCAAAACATGCCATGAAATAATGTGTGCTCTGAAATAGATTTATTTTCGTTGCCCATTTGAACGTAAAATGTAATTTATAATTTATGTTATCTCAATAAGCATTGTAATTGGAGTTATTATTACGGGTCAGACCCCAAGACGCTGGGCCATTGTTCGGTGCCCGGTGGGGTCAAAATGGTCGAGGGGTCAACAATTTATTACATTTACGGAAAGTTACGCCCGTGACATTTTCGTTAAAATCACAATGTCCGTCCAGTTTTACAGTTACTAGGTAAACGTTAATGCCGATTGTTTAACATAATTATGAAATTTAAAGTGTCTAATACAATATCTCATTTCAAAATATATAAGATACCTTGGAAAGAAAAAGCTATCAATGCAGCGAAATCTAACTTTCTTAATATTTACATGCTATTTTTGTTCCGAGTCAGAAATTTTTATGTTGTCTATATAAAGTATTGCTGTATGTAAATATTGCGCCCCTCTTTCCTAAAGGGGGTCGCCTCAGATGAAGGCTTAGAGGTCGTAAGCCGAAAGCCAGCATCGGGTGGTATTTAGTGGGTAGGTCCTTAGGTCTTTCGGGAGTCCCACATAACCAGCACAGCCGACTGCGCTGGTATGCCATGAGCATTCACTATCCTTCCAGCGCTTTTCTGGAGGGTGGTCCTTTCTCCTTTGTCTAGGCGCAAAAAAAAAAATGTAAGTATTTCAAAGTATTCAATTAATAAATACCCAAAAATGTTTCCCCTTATATCCTTTGTTCTTCGGTAAATCTCGTAGGAACTAAGAATCGTTACCGTTAACCTTTGCCATAAGAAGCGTGCGATGTGACCGTTAAGCAATTTAAATCCGAACACAATCGAACCTTTTGACCCGTAACCTAACCTAAATACTTTCCCATCACAAACGGACAGGCCATCTCAGTTTTCAACATAAATCACAAATCGAACGCAGGAGTTCGATTTTCGAAATTGTGTCGAAATTCACCAACGGCTGTTCTACAATGGCGGACATTTTATATCGTAACAATGTACAATTGTTGCCGAAGGAAAAAGGGTAGCTTTAGGTAATCTTCTTAATGGCATGTGTGAAAAGATTATAAATTAAGTTTCTGCAACAAATAAAAGTGACCCCTGGGCATTGTCGCGGTGTCAATATGTGTGACCGGGGCATTGTGTGTGACCCCACGCTTAGCGGCAATTTGCGAGCGCTCCGATTCACATCCGTGATCGTCCTGCCAACGTGAGGATTTCATGCAATTCATAAGTCCGAATTCAATACCATTAGGTTTCGCAGTGGAATGTCAGTAGCACTAGCTAACATTACTAAATTTAAGCTAGTTTTGAGACACATATTTTTACAGAATACAACAGAAAAAAAGTATGCACTTTAACATCTTAACTTCTCAATCCTACCGAATCTAAAAGCATTTATTTCTTAAGAGGTGATTTAATTTTTCTTATAATGTGTGTGTTAACAAACATATACACAACTTTATTGTACACAATTTTTTTATATAAAATAATTGTCAGATTTTGTTATCATTACTAAAAATTCTGTGTGTGTTTTATTTTACCACATCCTATTTAAATTAATTTACAGGTAAACAAAAAAAACATCAGGTATATGGCTAATACTGGTTTTTACCTATTATATTAGCATCAGGCTTTTTGGGAAATTATATTTTCGATGTCATTTACTTTATCAATAAATCATCTAACAACTCAAAACGTTAACACAGTAGCTATTTTGCAAGTGATCAAGTAAGTTCGTCACCTTACATTTTTATTCTTGCATCGTTGTATTGATCTAATAAAGAAGAATTCATCGAAATATAACAAATGACCCCTCCCCCCCAACAAGTGTGTAACAGCAGAAAATATGTAAAATTTCAAATATCCAACACCCATAATCTGTCATCTAGAGCTATCGGAGCAATAAATTGTTTCGTTAACACAGCGGACTTTTTTAAACGAGGCCTCAACATAAATGGTTACATTGCATCCTATGATACACGTGTACAGTTATAAACAATTATAAACAGGTGCTAAACTTGTAAATACTATTTAGTTGACGACACGTGAACATCTTATAACGTTTAGCTAGCGAAGTGGGCGTGTAATATATTTAATGTTTATTATACATTAATAATCATTGTGAATTAAAATATTGTATTGTATTGAAATGCATATTATAATTGTATTTATGTATCCATTAATGCAGTTTTTATAATTGAAATAGAAGAATAGATTTTGATCTTAACCATTTTGCAACATTGTATTCCAGTTTGTCTGGATAACCGTATTAAGCAATAGAATCGCCTTTCTTGTACAATTTATATATGTACATCACGGTTAGCTTGTCTGGTCCTGTACTTATGGTGTACAATTAAGTGCAATAAATAAATATAGATAAAATTAACTCAAACACTGAATAAATTGCTAAGAATAGTGCTGCATTGCCATCTTTCGGCATGGAACATAAAATAAATATACTAATGAATTCCTCTATCCATTATTTTTATGTTAAATGGGAACCACATGTACATATTTACAACGCAATACATTAAATAATTTAGTAACATTAAAGTATCCGGTTATGATTTATATATATATATATATATATATATTGCGTATAATGTATTGCGTTGTAAATATGTACGAGAATTACGGTTTGCACATGCATCGCATTAGATGCATTTCAAAAATTTAGAACGGCAATAAAACGCATCCGACGAACGCATTAAATTCCCCGGGATTATATTGTGCTTGACCCCTCAGCAAAAATAATGGCAGGGGGGGCAAATAAATTAAAAATGGTTCAAAAATACCCCTTGACGTGAATTTATAGCTGCACAGTACTCTGTGCGTTGTCAGCAGGGCGTTCCGTGTACGGTCCACGCTGGACCCTGTCTCTACTAAATTGTTTATTGTCATTTTTGTTAAGTAATGAAAAATTTTATTGTATGTACACACAATTGCAGAACTTATAATTGAATTGGACTCTGATGGCTAGCAAGGAGGTTGTTTATTCCTAATATACTAGATAACATTTAAGGTCTATTTGTAGACTATATAACTAGACTACAAACACTATAGAACTTTTGTTTATCTGTCCCGTAGATGTCTTGACAGTGTGGGACGCTCTCCGGCCCGATGGACCGACGACCTTAAAAATGTGGGTGCTAGTTGCAGTAGCTGCATGAGATCAGTTGAGGACCGAGCGATGTGGTCAGCCTGTGTCCATTAATCGATAAAGGTTGACGATGAATATGTCAAGGCAGGCCGGGTAATCGCATCCGGATCCATTCAACAGCCAGGTCCACAATCATTAAGCTAAAGAGCCGTTTGTGCGATTAGAGAAGTCAAAGCACCGACGGATGGATCCATTGACCCGATTTTTCCTTGAATTTAAATGAATATTTATCTACTTTTCCAATATAACAAATTGAATATGTGTATATTGTAGATTATTTTAAATATAAATAGCCGACAAACGAGCAGACGATGGTAAATGGTCACCGTCGCTCATGGACATCAGTTACAATAAAGGTATCACAAATTCGTAATCGAGCAAGAAATAGAGAAACAAGGAAATTACTGGCTCTCAAGCCCCCAGCTGGAACATGACGAGTTTAAGCAGGAGGGTGGTAGCTAGACAAGCGGGCTTCACGGAAAGAAAATAAAACCAGTAATAATATTAATGATTTAATGGTAATACTGATAATATAATCCTTACGCGAAGCCCTACAACCAAGCAGGCTGGCTTCTGTCGCCTCTTACGACACCTGGTTCTGCCAGTACGGTTAATAAATAAATTTCTTCTGGAAGAATATCGTTAATTAATTGTAAGAATAGTATCAAAATGCATTACAAAGTTTAAAAGAACGCACTAGGAATAGACAGAATGAAATGACGGCTAACTATAGAACATACATAAACGATTCCGGGTTCTGAGCAAAACCAACTTGTTTTGATTTCTTAAAAAGTTAATACCTAAATAAAAAATTAAAACAAGGAAAATTCTATGCGTTTGCATCGCTGGTATATTTCATTATTTTTTTAGTATTGTTCCAAATTTGAGTATTGGAATTTAATTTTGTTTTACAGTTTTAGTAAATCAAACCGCAAATATGAGATATTATATTTCGCCTTTAAATAATTGGGACATCTTTGGTGTAAAATCTTTACTCAGTGGGTACAGGACGTATGAAAAAAAACGTAAAATTCTTAAAATAAAATGCTCAGGTACTTGCACGCAGCACGTAGGGTACAAACGATGCGAAATATTTAGAAGCCACAATGCCACAAGATCGATGTGCTTTTTTAAGATCACAGTTTTTTAGATGGCAAATTTCTTGATGCCTCTCATCTTAATTTTGAACTCTATTACCATGGCTGTAGAATTAATTGCGTGATGCAAGTCATTATAATCTGGATGCAGAGAAGTTTTCTTTTACGTTCAATCTTTTGTGCTTTTTAAAAGGACAAGACGATTAGGGATGTCCATTTTGTCGTATTTTATTTTGCGTTCTAAAAACGGCGGTAGTAAATGCCACAATTGATGGATGAGGTGGCTCACACCTGTACTCGCAGTACCTGAGGCAATCGAAGGTGCATAAAAAGTACGTACGGAGAAGAATTACGGTTTCTGCGAATACGAGTAAAAGGATGCAGTACATTTGGTGAAATTTTTGTTTTCAGTTGAAATGGGAAGTCATTATTTGTGAATTTTGGGTTTCTTGTGTTAGTAACGCAAAAATAAGCCAACGGGATACCTGATGGTACGTGATTATGGATGATCACGGACACACGAGACACGGTTAAAACCATCGACAATGTATTACCATTTTCTATGCTAATAGCCGATAAACGAGATGACTAGTCCCCTAGCAGCAACAGATCTAGGTCCGAAGTGGATCTTCAGTTATCATCTCCTATTTGTCATTAATATTATTATTGGCATTATTATTTTTCTGTGAAGCCTACCTCTTTAGCTACCACCTCCATGCTTGAGTCAGCCGCCAAACGTCTCGTCGGGTTCCGGCTGGGGGTTTAAGAGCCAGTACTTCTTTTCTTACATTCTTCTCATTTTCTGGGTGACAACGCATCAGTGATACCTATGATCTTGCTGATGTCCATGGGCGATGGTGACTACTTACGATCAAGTGGCACGTGTGCTCTTTTGACGGCTATTCACATAAAAAAGGAACTGTTTTGGTATTGCTCGACTTTTATAATGCAGTTGATTATGATGTTCTTCTTGCAATTCTATGCACTCTTATTATATCTCCGATTGCATTCGATTGGTTGCTAAGCTATTGATAGAATTCATTTCATAAAAGATTAATTTTCGTTCTAGGGATGCCGGTGTGCCCCAACACTCAGTTATTGAGATACCTCGTGCGATCGGGATAATAAATGAAAATCTGGGAAGTATTTTTAACTCTTCTAAAAATCAGCCCTGTTAAAACTCCGGCGATTATGATCGACAATCAAAAATGAACACTACAATTAGTGTCCCTTTAATTTCATGGTATAACCATTCCATATAGTGATGTTGTTTAAAATCTGGGCCTCATTGAAGACCGTTATATAACTTGGACACCTCGAATTACTGAGGTCTGTAAAAAAAATGTTTGCAGCACTGAGGTAGGCTAGCTAAGCGTAGAACTATGTCATTTATGGATCGATTTCTTTTTTGTTTGAGAGGGTATACTATCTGTTTGGTTCCATTTTAATTTAAAGAAAAATACCACCCTTAAATGAAAATAGGTGGTGAAATAAAGATATTACGTTCTTAGAACTGAAGTTGTTTTTTTTTAATAAATTTCTACTATTAGGTTACACTCTCCTTATAATACATGTTTTTAAAATTTTCAATCGTAAATAAAATATTTTTTATTCGCCCACTCTAGTTCAAATAGATTTTTTTAAACTTGCAGTGGATGACACTTGATGTTAATACAGCGGTTTCAAATATTCATTCATTAATTAAATTTAATTATTAATTTAAAGATGTAAAAAATGTTTAACCTCAAATTATAATAAAGCATTGGGAATCGAAAATTATGTGTTGTTAGATAAAATGCCCAAATCAATCAAAACAGCTTAGTAATCAAGGTATATTCATATAACAACTTCGTATAATATATGAAAATAAAAAACCAAAGAACGTGTGCGTTGTACTTGTAAGTAAGCGGCTTATTTATTAGAAGTCCATTGTAGGGCTCGGGTCTTTTCATATCCTTTGGCTTAGAATCGGTCATTCATGAAGTCCTAAGTAAGTAACATAAGAAAGAAAGAAAAGACATTACGTAACTTAACAGAGATTCAATCTAGAACCGATAACAAAAGGTTAAATATAATTCGATCACAATAAGTCACTGCTCAAGTTCTGATTTGGTTCGGACGGACCATGAATAAAACATGGCGCGGAGGGGGTTGAACCCTTTCTCATCGCTGCCAATTTAATAAATGCTCACCCACCCTCGTTTTTTTGACAATTCACTTCTCAGCGGATAGGGTTGGGTATATAACATTAAGTATATTATATAACATGTATCGATCGATCCGTGTGAAACTCATGACATGAACGGCTGAGTCTGGGATTTCAATGAAAGTGTCAGTTGTTTGAACTGACACATGTTTAATATTAGTTTTGAGATTGAAAATCTACTCTATCTAGTTATTTACCTAGTAATTAATTAACCTATCTTTTGGTACTTTTTTTGTTTGCCGCTGGAGACTAGAGACATTATTTCATTGGAGTGGAAACAGCAGAGTTGGTACATTTTTGAAGTTCCGTAAATTTTTTATAGCTCCGTACATTGTATGAAAAAAACGGAACAGTTAAAGGGCACTTGCATCTGTCCGTTTGTTGCACCCTACTTTATCTGAAAATATTGAACAAAATAGTATGCTATAATTAAATAAAAAGAAAAATACTAAAGGAAAAGATAACTTATTGAAGATAGCATTTTGGGACGTTTTAAATAATAAAGAGCATTTGGAGGTTAATTAAGATTTAATTCATTATTTGAAAATGCTGTTTCAAAGTTATTAAAAAAACGGAACCTCAACTTACCATTTCCCGATGAATAATAGGGAGTTTCACTTCTATGCTTATATGTTTAAAGGAAAATCTATACCTATGAAAATTCCAAGTCTTCACATTTGTACAGGAATTCGAAAATATTCTTGATACATTTAAATTATCAAATTCTATCCGATGCGAGTCCGACTTGGAAGTAACAGGTTTTTTTATTATTGTGGAAATGATTATCGCGTGATACCAAGACATACAAATTACTACAGAGTCGTTCTAAAAAAATATGGTTTGTATTTATACTGGCAATAATGCATACGTACATAAAAAATGGTCCCTTACAGTTTTATTATTAATAAAAAATAAACAACAAATTACTAAACAACTAGAGATAACCAGTATTTAAACCCAAGAAATAAATAGTTTAAATAATTTGATCATCCTACATAATAAAGAGTATTACCTAGCAACCCCCCGTGTTCTTTGTGGAGTTCTCCCAACATTGTGTGTACAGTCATATTGTACACGACGAGAAAAGGGATCAAAAAGATAATTTAGATATCCACCCTTATATTTTACCCTTTCCCATGCTGATGAGTCGGGCTGTGTGAAATAAAAATGACTATTATTGGAATATAAATTTAATTATACTATAAATACATACCCAACTCTTTAATCTATTCTTAAAATTAATTATCTGTGCTCTATACAATAATCTGTGTGTCTGATCTTGTTATCTTGGTAGAACATCTGCCCTTTACATTGTGGCAGAAAAGGATCATTGGGTTGAAAGTAGGTTAAGAGAAATTAATTATTAATTAGATTTCGAGAAAGTAGATTTTAAAATGTAAATAATCGACAAACGAGTAGATGACTACCTGATGCGGTACGATCATCTTCTCCCATTGCGTGGTAACACCAAAGGCAAGCAGGTCGCAAAAGCAAGAAGGTCGCCGGAAACCTACTTATTATTGGCTCATACTACAACTGAAGTATCCTAAAAACTTTTAGTTACTACTTTGTCATCCACAAATTTCAACTCATTACCATCACCGGCATTCTCTATTGATAATGTTGACCTTTGTGCTGTATTTGACTACGGTGTTCCAGTGCGATTGGTCGAGGGGTTAAGAGCCAAACTCTGTGAGTACCAGTTTCTACGTCGAAAGCCTCCGGTAGACCTAACAACTATTATTTAACCGGTGCTGGTTAAGATCTCCGAAACAAGGCCCAGTCTAGTTTTTGCCCCCGGTCACCTACACCACATAAATCTGTTGAGATTTTCGTGTATGTCCCGTTATAACTCAAGAACGGTTTGACTGGTCTCCATGAAAATTGGTATGTAGTGAAAACACGTGATCATGAAGTGTCAGTTAACATAATGATGTTTAATGAAGACAAAAATTATTATTTTTTTAATAATCATTTATACATAATCAATAGTCCAACCCGCACCAAGTCGGACGGGGCCGCTAGTCAATCGATATAACGTATATCGATATTGTGATTATCAAATCTATCGATTGTTTACGACTAAGTTAACATACCTAGGGTGTTGCGTTAGATTGCTATAAATTTATGACATTTCTAGATAGTCAGCGATCCTGGCAAAACAAAACGGTGTACTTTAGGAGCGTAAAGGATAAGACATTCTTCATAACCGAACAACTATTAATGACTAATAGCCATTGTCTTCCTAACACGGTTGATATACGACAGTGACTGCGAGATTCCTCATATAAAGAGGAAACTTCCCTCGCGCCATAATTTTAGATTCCCTTGGCGATTTTTTCCCGGGGGTGAGGGAGAGGGTAGCGAGAGAGCGAGACGAGAATAAAATCCATACTTATAATATTTGCAGCTTCACTCACACAGGCGTGTGTCGACCGCGATTTAGTTCGCTGAGGAGATTCGGACATCGTATAGGCTGTTTCGAAAATAGTTGTGTTATTTTTATATTTTTCCATTTAAAAACTACACAGTTTAACGTTTATAAATGTCTTTAATTTATATTTGTTTCAAATAATATAGTATGATTTGAAATAGATTTTTTTATCCTTAATTTTGATGGATATGAATATATTTTAAATTTACCGGTTTAGATAAAAAGCGGTTATAGCTCTAGAGTTTCCAACTATCGTAAGCGATCAATTGAAATAAATAATACCAGGCATGGTCATTGTTTGATAGTGACACAGAAGTTACAAGGATCCTAACCCGCATTTGGGCAATTAAAAGTAAATGATCATTGTCACAAAAAGTCTACGATGATAGTGAGATACTCTCGACAGGTGTCAACCTAATTAATTAAATTAAAGACATCAACATAACACTTGTTTTTTTGATTTACAACTGAGTAGATCATTTTCATGTATACGTTTTTTGATAATATAATTTACAACTAGCCCTCTGGACCAGTAAGTATATCTGCTATATTGTTCATATTTATAACGTAACATTAAGTGTTAAAACATAATATATTGTTGTTAATATATTGTCTATAAAAATAATAAGCTATCTCGATATAAACATTAAATGATTAAATAAATAGCATCACCCCGTACACCCACACTCCCACCCTCCCTAGGCGCTACGCGTCGCGGGGTCGCGGCGCTGGGGAAAAAATGTGCCATAAAAAATCGCCGACTTTCCCCCGCATTTTTACCTTTTTTCCCCTCCGAGCACCGTTTCCATGGCAACAGTCTCCCCCCTCCCACGTAATATTTTTATGGCCGATGAAATTGTTTGCCGTTTTTCTTTTTAGTGCCGTCCATTTGATTCATTGTAGATGTGCTCCGTTGCGCTTTGTTTTGTGTTATTTGTATTACTGAAATTGTATCCTTTAAAATTTTCTTTTTTGGTTTAATAATTACAATGCAAGGACGAGGTTTAGACAGGTTTACAAGTAAAAATATTACAATGCTAAAAATCTAGTTGATCCAGCAACGTAGTTCAACTAGAATATTTAAATATGAATCATTAAGTATCATAAACAATATCTAAGTTATAATGAATTTCAGTATATACCGTATAAATAAAAATCAAGTGCCGCATGTATGAAAAATCATCACTCGAGAATGACTCCACTGATTTGACCAATTTTTTTCTCCGAATAAAATTGTACGTCGGCTCGAACATTGCAAATACATGCATTTTTGGCCATCCATACTATGTTTAGAATAGTCCGCTGCCGATTTGTTTAACACAGACAATTAAAAAATAAAGCATATTTATTGTTTTCCTTTATCTAGGTGATAAGTGACCTTCATTACGACCCCTCATATAGTTTCAAAAATCATTTAAATCTCTGTGGTTTTAGTGGTCTACCTATACAAACATAAAAATTAAAACTCCATATCCTTAATAAAGGCTATATTAAAGTGTACAGCTTTGGCTCCTTATAGTTTTATTATTAGTAAAGTAGTATAGTATATACAAATTCCATTATATATGCACAGAATATAAATAGAGTGTATTTCACATTACTAACGAAGACGCTTAAAATCTCGCCACGTCAATGTAAACCGCAAAGCATAGGAGAACATCGATACAGACAATTAATTTAAAGGTACATATATTGTAGTAATAATTAAAAATTAATTATCTTATCGAATTTCAAGATGGCGTCTCACTTATTTACCTAACCTGTGCTTTAAAACATTAAAATGAAAGTAACTGTATACAGAGTATCATCATTCAATTACCTACTTTCATTGTGGGTTGTGATTTGACCAAAATAATTAATTTGCACAGAATAAATGTGAAAAGCGTCATGCGTTGACTAAATTGAATGTACCTTACTTTACCGCCATGATGGGTTTGTTGCAAATTTAGCGTAGATTCTTGTTTTGTACTGCCAGACGGTGATTTTTAATTAATTTGAAAGATAAAAACTGTTTTCTGGTGGGTTTTTCTATTTTTGAGTATCGTGTCGGCACCTGGATCTGGTTCCATAAATTTTCAGCTACTCCATCCATCCATCAGTTTCTCGAATTTCAATATTAACTATGGCTTCGACATTCTTCATACAAACGGGCTATTATTTTCAAAGCAAATTTCCGAGTCGTGGTATAATTTAATTGTTACGAGTAGGTGTATAAATTTTTCGCTAACATGTATGCAGACATACTATTTTCAGTAACTCAATGTTGGGCAATCAGTTAATAATAATAGTTAATAATAAGTATTTATTGCAGTTGAAAAATAATGAGGCCAGGGTAATAATGTAGTTTCGTAAACACTTTCTTAATGATCGTAAAAAAGATAGAATTGTATTTCGTATTTACACGTTCTTAGGACTAAAGATGTGAGATATACACAGGTGTAATATGTAGTGGAAGATTTTGCAATATATAAATGACGTAACTAAGTTGCAGACTACAACGTAACTAAAAACTAAACATTAATAAGCAAAAATAATCCCATTAATTTTGAATTCGTATGTCACAATATAATGTTATGTGCAATCCCTACTTAGCACACGCCTCTTTTATCATAAAAAAACTCATCCCACCTATTTCGTCTTCCCATGTTAAAAAACTCCCCTTTGGTTTTTTAGTAGCTATAATAATAAAATCGTTGCCATTGGCTGTATTCCCTCAATAAAAAAGATAAAGACGCCTGTCGTGAGCACGCGTTCTCCATTCAAATTCAAATATGGAACGCACGCGCTTGTACGTTACATACGTGCGACGGCTGCAAGTTATTATTATAAACTGTCCATTTTAAAATAAACTCCCCTATCACAAGCAATTGTAACAAAAACATTCTAACTGTACGTGAACGCGTTGCAACAAAGGCTCAAATTATATTGGTGTGTGAGTAAAAATACGCGCGCTCTTGGAAAAAATATAAAATAAACCGTATAGGGAAGTATTTTAAAAATAGAGCGGTGGCCCCTTCCTTAGGGGAATGGCTTGATGTATTACGGGAGTAAGTTGGGATTTTCATAACACACAACGTGTGTTGGTTCACTGAGGCCGTAAGATTTGTCAATATATGGCATTCTGTGGGCGCTATTTTGGTTCGTCGCGTGTCTGTGTCGCGGGGAGATACAGTTTCTATATAATGTTTACCTGTGACTCTTGTAAGGTCGTATTACTGTTTCCGGTAGTAACCTACATGGTAACGAAATGATAAATGAACATTTACATTATCGCTTTCCAATCAAGGTTCTAAGTTAAAGACTAACCAAAATTGATACATTGGTATTCGGTAGCAATTATCTTACCAAATACTAAACTATAAACACTAATTTACTAAGTAACGATAAGAATAATGTGAGGTTACAATAATGATATTACTACAAAACTAAAAGCTTAATTACTATCGTTAATCAGAATCTTATCACGTTTATTACTACCTAGAATTCACATCGTTCCATGGAATTCAAAACTTCACGGAGACGTCCGATACTTTAGTTTTT
>PDGT01000047.1:1146466-1259906 GCA_003671415.1 Megathymus violae | reverse complement strand
ATATATATATATACATACATATATATATATACATATGTTACAAAGCTGCTTTACTTTAAGTAAGAGAGACAGTCAAAATTCTTGTAATGATGTCAAATCTCGCAGCTAAATGTATATTAACTAAATCAACATAACTTTTTTTGTTTTAAAAAATAATACTCTATTCTGTAAGTTTACTGAAGGACACATGGCAAAATATATATTTTATTTTATTATTAAGTTTTACGCAGATTGTTACGAAGAAAATCACAATTTTGCATAACAGTAAAGATTCATGTAAGTGTTCTATTTTGCTTTTCGTATACGCAAACCGACATAGCTTGTACTAAGATGGTCATATTCATTTTCCAGTAGCACCAGTCTAGTCTTTGACATCAAATTAGGAAAACACTAAAAATAAAATATGCTCAATGTTTTTTTGTAATGTCAACATTTATTTGTAGCCAAAACATATACACATATTATATGCATGGCTGTGTGACTTTGTTGCGAAACGGCGGGAAGATACAAACTATTGTGTAGACCAAGCCCATAAAAAATTATTTTGTTAGATTATTTCATTAAACCGTCTCGAGTACCTATATAGCGTGTTATTTTTATTAGATCTTACAATTTCGTATCAGTTATATACATTAATTAGAACACATATTTTTAAATATTAGAACACATTATGTTTAAATTCATGAATACATAAATAACTTGAATCAAATTTAATTACCGCTTTATTTTGTAACTCTGCATGTTTACATCTGCTACAAGATTTTAAACTAGAACTTGTGGTAGTATCATAAAATGAAATATTTCATTACATAAGGAGAAGTTTTTACACAACAAAACCAAAATAATGATCAATTTAATTATCATTACTCACGAGTTCTTAAGCCCGGTTAAAACCGTCAATTTATTATTGTAGACCCGTATCCAATTTGAAACAAGAACGCCCGAGCGGCCATTAGTCGTGCGGGTGACGTGCGACCGATGCGGCTGCGTTTTGCGTTTGCGATAGTTACGAAGATTACAGTCGTTTAATAGGCATATAATGATTTAATTTTAAATATTGCCTATGAAATTATTATATTTACAATTATTGGATAGTCTAGTAAGAAAACTACCGTACCTTAGTTGTATCGTATGTTAGATGGTAAATATCTGTTCGATTGGTTTGAGGTTCCGTTGTCAAAGCAATTGTTACATGCATCTTTGGATTTCATTTTGGCTATTTAGTTGGGGCTAGCAAAACTGGCAATTAAAAACTGTATACGTGTCAATCCTCAGAACCAGCAGAATATTAGTAATCGAGCCTATAATCTTGTCCTATCTATCGCCTTCAATTCAATATTGTATACTTTGTCACCTTATCAGGTAACATTACAGGTACATTAGTAAAACAAAAATATTAGTAAAAAAATAAAGGAATAGTCTTTTAATAATTTACTATAAAAATGGAGGAGTCGCAGACGCACACCGCATCGAGAGCTTTTGAACAACGAACAAAAAGGGAATCCTTCTGGAGCTGAAAAAACAATTTAAAAATAAAATGAAATAATTATAAAATGGGGAGGGCGCGCGGCGCGTGTCATGGCCTCCTATTTATTTTTATTCTCTATTCTGTTCAGCTGCCGTTTGAATTTTGAACGCCCTTTCCCGCCATATACCGTGACATATGGGCGAATTGAAAAACAAAACATACACTTAAAAAAATCGTTTAAGTTAAGCGCTCACACCTTGCTCTTGCATTTGGAGGGGAATGAGCATGTATCTATTAAAAAGGTAAATACATTATAACTTAATATATTGTTTAAACGAATTGATGACTGAATTTCAGATCTTAATCTATGATTATAATATGATATCTGTGACTTGATCTCTGGACTCTGTTATCAGTAGTTGTCTATAGTAACACTCACCTACATTGTAGATTCCAGTTTCGTGTTTTATGGATTTCGCTATTGGTTTGTTGGTATACAGGCAATACGAAGATTATCTAGAGACTATAATAAAACACATGCATATGAATAAATTTAATTTTCTTTTGTGTTTGTATAATAGACAATAGTGTTGCCTAGAGTGTACGGTACTGTTAGTATACGTACAATAAATGGAAAGAGTAGGTATGATCACATAACCAAACTCCACGAGTGCTGTTTATACACTGAGTACAAACAAAGTTGCATTACACACAAACACATGCAACAATTAAATTGCTCGCAATTGTATTATTAAAATATGAACGAATATGCAAATACTTCATACAGAGAGTATAGGATATAATACACTTTACATAGGTAATTTTTTTGCGTTCTAAAAAACGG
The DNA here is from genome assembly GCA_003671415.1 of Megathymus violae. NCBI lineage: Eukaryota > Metazoa > Arthropoda > Insecta > Lepidoptera > Hesperiidae > Megathymus > Megathymus violae. Next base: position 1,257,594 of record PDGT01000047.1, on the reverse strand, counting down.
AATGTTGGAATATTATCATAATATATGTCGAAAAGTTCTTAAATGTAGGAAGTAATAGATTCCTGAAATATAATGTTGTGTGTGACAATTAAGACCCGTCTTGGGTAAAACTGTATTGGGCTGAATTAGTACATCGTTATTTTTTTTATTTAAATGTAGATAGCTTGTTTTCAATACTAAATACAATTTTTTTTGGAATTATTATCATATTTGGTACTTGAATTGTAATCTAGGATAATTTTATTACATATATAAGTTACATTTGAATTTGATATCTATTATATTAATTACTGACATAGGTGAATTATTTCGAAATACATTTAAGGAACTACTGTAAAGCCTCCGTAAAATTCAGTTAAATCATATTAAAATTTAATTACCAAAATTATCTTCTTTAATTATTGTGCGAAACTACAGATGCGGGTACAATATTAATTAAATGATCAATACAGTTAAACTTAGTCCTTTTGTGTTCAACAAATGGTATGTGATTTGTGTTTTTGATAACAAATTACAAAATGACCCGAGGGTAACTCGGGTCTGCCGCATTGATTCGAGATAACATTATTTAAATTTAAGTATGTTCTTGTATTCATTGGCAGACAGATACTGCTATCCGGATTGGTATGTTTTGAAAGGATAAGCAGTGCATAATAAATAGGATTTTGTTTTTAAAGTTTTATTTATCAAATTCAAAATAAAAATCCAGTAGAAGCTATATGATAGGCACATAAATGTTTGTAAATACAAACCTTTAAATTTGTTAATATCCAGAACATACTTGTACACATACATAGAATGAACTGGTAACGTAATAACGTTTAATACTTTTTACACCTTCCAGAACCCATAGAATAAAGGCGCGAAAAGCGAAACTGTCAATTGTATTTGAGTCGGGTGTGGTGTCACTACTTACAAAACGGTGGCGGCGAGTGATTCACAGCACAATAGGAGTTACTCACTATGAATAACAGTAAGAAATTTCAAAGGCAATGCATGGAAATGTAGCGTATTATTAATTTATTAAAAAAATATAATGAATGTTACAAATTTTAATATTAAGACATTATTTTGACATCTTTAAAGAACAGATGATTTTATTTAAGTTAGCAGATAAAAAAAATCTGATTAATGAACTACACAGGTGCATAGATTGTTTTACTACTTTAAAATTAATTTTAATTTATTATCTGGGGCATTTGTCTTAATCTGTCCAAGCACGCGGTAATTTGTGATGTACTGGTATATTATCTGTGATCTCGGCGACACTACAGGTAGCTCTCGGAACTGGTCTTGGGGTCTTTAGTAATTACTTGTCGGAAATAGACCACCCCAAATTATCGAAGTGTGAACCGTAGCGTGTTTTTGTCGTTTTTATTGATACGGAACTATCATGGCATCCAGTGGCATAGATGAATATGGAATCACTTAGTGACATTATAAACTTTATTATTTAGGAACCAGATTACCCCCATATCAATTAGGTAATTTTTGGCGCGTTATTTAAAATCCTATTTGTAAAATCCACAGTAATCTTATAATGTGTGCGGTTGATGCGTTTGAAAAATATCGTAGTGAAGCCCTAAAATAGAGAATAATAATTATGACGGTGACTTCAACTTTGAATTCTAAAAATATAAGTAAATAAATATAAATATTTATATAGTAATTCAGTCTTGCTTCGCTTTGAGAAAGGTAATTGTTATATTTACAAGTTAAGATTGTTAAGATTTAATTTCTGTCAGGCGCTTCATGTTCAGGCCATTTTATTCTCTTAGGTGTCGGTTGTTAAAGTTGTTCCAATGAGAAACCTATTTGGTAATTTAAATATGTATAAAAACATCATAATACACATTAATAAAATAACCTAATTTATATATCAAATATGGTCTCTTATCCTATTAGAATATAGACAACATTTTTGTTATCTATGCTAATAACATAAATTAAAAAAAAAATACAGATTCGGCCAGTTATAACTTTACTGCAGACAAGCAACGCCAATCTAATAACATACATTTTAAATAGTATTTGCAATCAGAATGATATGATTGTCACTCATCTATTTGATACATTTATAAGTTTCATGTTTTCTCCATTTTGTCACTTAAATCAATTTCCCAATTTTATGAATTATATAGAAACAATAATTTTTGGCAATAGTTAGAAAAAATAGTCAAAAAATTGCATTATCTGTGGAAATAGACTAATATTCCTGATCAAATAATTTTCTGTGTTGATCCATATAATAACTTATAAATATATGAAGTAATCTTAATTCGTGTTGTGCATTCGCGCGGGCTCTTCTACTGTATACAGACTAACAGTCACCAAAAGGTCAATGAGTGCTTTGTTTTTTTTAAATAATGGTAAGTGGTCACTAATGCTAATGGATATACGTAATACTAAATAAATCACCGATCCGTTACTGGCCAAGAAGGAAGCAGAGAACCCGCCTAGAGATCCCGCCTTTTAATTATATCTCTAACACTGTAACCAAAATAAAAACTCAACGGTTGTGTGTACATGGAGGGTAGTAAGACAGTTGATGTGCTTGGTGGTACAGTGGCCGGCGACCTTCAATAGGATCGACTCGTTAGTTTCGACCAGGATGCTGGAAGAGCAGGAGCATTTAGGTCGGATTCAAAGGTTGATGGAACTCCTTGCAAAACTTCGTTACAGTTTATTATCAGTATGGATGATAAAGTGGCAAGTCAAAAATATATATGGTCCTTTTTATTATTTAACATTTAATTAATATATTTCTCGAATTTAATCACAATTTTACAAGACATGACCTGCATATTGAAGGGCGATCGTCGTTCAGTAACGGACCACTAAATCGATAATTTAGACTTTCTTACAAAACCGTACGAAGTATTAAGTGACAAAAAGAGCCGCTTCAGCTGTAGGCCATTAAGCAAAAATGTCCCCCATTTGAACGCATCTTTTTACAATGGCCCTTAAAATGACCAGAAAAAAAACTCTCCTATTGACAATAGCGTCGCACGCGGGGGTGGACGATCAATGATCGTTTGAAAAAACATTCCTAAAATAATTGTAAATTTAGCAGAACAGATTTATGTAGTAGCCATTGTGGCGATATCGGTGTCCGGTTGCAGATGGCCAATAAAAAAGAATTTTTGACGTTATGTGCCAACTTTAAAACGTTGGCTACAATCCATTAACCAATTGTCCAAGGAAGTCTTCTATCGAAAAAGCTGGAGCTTGAGAAGAAGCAAATGTTTATACAGTCCACCAAATAGCTACTGCTACCCATTGTCGTATATAAGCAACCTGAAATAGACCTAGATTACAACTGCCTTTTTTAACCCAGTCTCAAATTCATGGTTACTTCTGAAGATAGATGGAATTTCTTATCACGAAGTGCCCCTTGGCTTATTAATTTGTATCTATTAGCTTTAATATAAATCCATTAGCTTCTACAGTAGTCGAATTAAAAGTCTGTGGAGCGTGCGTGAAAGTGGAGCTTGCATTTCGGACGATGGGTCGCGGATTCGTTGGTCGTTTGCAGGAACTGAGCCCAGCCGTGGGATAGTTATAGTTTTGGAATGAGAATAATGAGAGAGTGATTTTTTATTGTTTCTATGTGCTAAAGCTTCGTACAAATTTGCAAACTTATATCCGCAAGGAATAGGTGTTGTTATATAAAATATAAACCTTAACCCTAAGAGACTTTTCAAATGGCTCGTAGTGACCAGTTTGTTATACATAAGGCACTCCTGTGCAATTTTTATTGCCTCGGGATTCATTAATAACTAAGCGTTATCTGTCTGTCAGTCTGTGGTAAATTTTATAACTAGAATAAGTACTTATGAGTAAAGACAAAATACAACAACTTGCATTAAATAATATTTTTTTAACTTATAATTTATCGTGATGTTCAGTGTAATTAATAACATCTTCTAAATCTGAAGGAACTAACAATATTACGCATGCCAATTAGTGATTTGAGTGTGTATTCTTTATATCTTTTATTTTCTGTTACTTAATCTGAACTATTATTTTATTTTTTGTTCGAGTCAAAATTATAATAATAATTGCAAGCAATTTAATTATTTCCAAAATATTTTAAGTATTAATTATAATTTTATTAATTTTTAATGAATTAAGTAAAATGATTTTTTGTAAAGGTAGTATTCTTATTTTTGTATGCATTTATTTTTGATATTCGTTTTCTTTATTATTCTAATAATAAAATCGTAATTAAATTAGCTAAAGTACTCGTGCTCGTATAAAGTAATAAGACCTTGGTTGTTATTAAGTGCAACGGTCAACAAGAGACAAAATTCTATTCGTAATATAAAACGATGCGATAAAACACAGGATAGATTTGTTTTTCCAACACTGAATACTTATTACCATAACATTTCGTTGATGTAATGTTTAATCATAAATTGCCTTATTACATGGTTTTAAATTATGTAACTCTGAAACACTAATTTAAACACTAAACTATCTCCATCACATGCAATGAAGACGAACGACCCGTCTAATGAATGTTCCGCGTGTGGACAAAGACTAATATACTTCAGAAGGTCTGGGATGTTTTAAAAATCAGCTGAATTGACATAAATGGCATTTCAGTTTAAGTTTATTTCAACTTACAACTAGTACTACAGGTGGTCCCAATGCATTAGTGCAGTATAAATGCTCATATTAAGTAATGATAGTTTAAGTATCATTAATAATAATTTAAATAAATGAAAAAAGACAATAATAACAATTATGTCCGAAATGACAGTTTTGATAAATTAAATTTGCTACGATAATAAAATTACGATAATGTCAAAAAAATCTAAAATTTCGATAGAATAATTTAATGTCAGACAATAAGTTATAAAATTAAATAATTCATAAATCAACGACTTTGAATATGCACTCATTCAGGGGTAACTAACTAAATGTAAGTGTCCAGCGCACGCGGCTACGCCAGTAAGGGCAGGCCTTTATAGGTTTTATAGCTAATATTTTTGTCCTATTTAGATTTGATGATATAGGATTTGATATTTTTACTGTAATGTAGATATTCGAATTGAATAGCGGTCGTTGATGAGTTTTAAAATATATAATTAAATATTCCTGCTTTAGCAAGCAGCACATCCTGTGACATCTCGTCCTTTTTTACAGTTCAGCATTGCAACGCAGGCAGTAATGAGAGGCACGTAATTACCGTTTTAAAGTATTACGATGGTATTTGTAATGTCGTCCACGATGGGTTTTTTATTTACATCGTGGTTGTAACAATGACAATATTACAACAGATCGGCCATCTCATGATGTGGTCGTATTCCTGAAAATATGATGTGGTTGTATTCCACGAAATGAGTAATTGACAATAATTAAAATATTCCTTGTAAAATACGCTAAACGCACAATAGGTAAAAAAATGGATTATTATTTTTTGTTAATGTCTCGTTATTTGTTGCTAAATTATTATCCAAATTTGAAACAGAGTACTCCCGAATAGTTCCATAAGTTAAGTTACATCGTAAACGAGGCATACAAAATCAATTTTGATTTAATTGATACACATGACTTCAATAGGTTCATTTTTATATAAGCACCTTAAAATTGTTTAACCATATAAAATTAACCATAGAAATAATCGCATTGTACGAAGATCAATCGATAGTGACAAAATTGCTAAACGTTTCTAATTCAACCGTTTGTCAATAACAATTATTGACTTGGTAATTTATTTTAAGCTTCATAAATTTTACAATTTTACAAAATTGGCAATCATTTCATAATATTTTCAGTTCTGGGATCGAATCATAACAGTGATTTGAAACGTATGGTACATCTACTGTTATCTAATCTATGTTACAAAATTATTTCGGCTGTAGGCGCACTTGTTCTCGCCGCTGGTAGTCGTTTTTATCTTTTTTTTTCACAAATAAAAAAGTTGTAACACGAGCCGAAAGGCATGCGGATGTCATATCGACGACCCTTCTTCGTAGCTTTCATGACTGATGCAAATTAAGTAAATAAAACTATCATAAACTGTTATCAGACATAGACTAGTGATCTAAAATTCGGTGGAGTCTTGGTTAAAAATTTGCGTTCATAGGTATTAAAAAGTAATTTGATTGATTTTAGGCGACTGAGAGTTTTGCAAAAGCCCACATCTTTAATAATATATACCATTAAGATTTCTCTAGTGAGAGCTTGTAAAGCCGTCTAAGAGCAATCAGTCAGTTCATGAAATACCTTAAACATGACTCTTATTACAGTTATATTCCTCATTGGGTGGACTAAGTAATATAGAGTTAGGCAATTAATTCTTGCAAAGACGCAACATATACAAGTATATGAATAGACTGCGCCGCATAATGGTAAAAAAATCGTTTTTTATATGAATTTCAGCACCGCATCATCTGCCGAAAGGTTCGTTACGCGCGAACCTTGCGACGAAACGCTTCGGCATTTTTGCCCTTTTTTTAATACCTCGACGAGTTTGCTCTAGCAGGAAATGATGTTCAGGAATGAGGATATATTCTCGTTAATTTGCTTCATAAATCATCGAGAATGTTGGTTGGCGCACCGGCTTCAGTGGGCCGATTGAGCTTTTTTGTCGCTAATGTCAAACTTTACACGCATAGGATCCGATTCCTATGTTTTTCGGACGAAAAACTGCGGAATTGTTTTATGTTTCTGTACTAAGCTTGTCGTGTAAATCATATTGTCTTAGTCACCTAATATTCAAGTAATATAATAATATGACGTGTATATAAAAATTGATAATCGTATTAGGCAGTTTTGATAACTAGTACTAAGTACATTTAAAATTAATAAATATATTCGCGAACCACAGCCAAACAGTGAGTTTATATTTTTATTTCGTTAAACACCAGTACGACGATGTACAATATGAGAACCACAAAGATTGTTATTATTAAAATAGGCGCAGAGTACTTTAGTCCTTATAACCTTGAAGATCTAAATGACTATCCATATACTATGGTTTTTATATTATCTATACCAATATTTTAAAGAGATCGTGTTTATTACTCTCTCTCTCTACGTTATTTATCTTTATCCTCGATTTCTCCTCTATGTATTATTGATCGTTACTGTTATTTCATCACCTTGAGAAGTTAATGTAATCAATGTTTAAAGTGGTAAGTTTTAATCTTTAGGTATGCAAGGAGCTTAGTTTAAAGTCTAAGGTGTTTTTTTATCAGTCATTTATGACGTATTGCCGTCTAAGAAACGAGGGACTTGCCCAATATCGGCTTTCCGATACTGCAACCCTACTCGTAATAGGTTAAAAATTTCATAGGTGAGACTCTAGGAGGTTGGCAGCTAGGCTGGCAGGTAGCAACTCTTCTGTGCCCAAGTATCGTTAGAATTAAACTAGGTACTAGAGAGCCCAAAATTTTTCAGTATTGCATTGGGAACCATGCATGCTTTGTTCGTTGCTCAGCCTACTGCAGGAGGACAGATGGAGCCCCTTATACCACTAGACTAGACTGGTAACCCAGCGCGTGTACCCATCTGTCTCTCTACAAATCACATCATAAATCTTGTGCTGATTACTGAGACAACTATTTACATTTGAACAGACAACACGAGTTACTCCGGCAGCTTTCAGGAATCGATACTAACCAAATAACGGTCAGTATCCATACAATACTGTAAATATTGTGCGTCTACGGAATATACGTTGCAAAAGTTATGTTTCCAGCGCGGATAATGTTATGATAGTTTTGGGAATTAGCCAAGTGGTTTCCGATTTCTGAGTTATTCGGCCCGGGGGATACTCTGCCGATCCGGAACTTCTAGTTCTCATATTAAAAGACGACGTGATATACGGTTTCGTGTCCGCGAACGGTTCCTTTTTTATTGTTCTACTTTGTTTTTGTATTTTTTTTAATTTGTCACTAATAACTAATAACCAACCTTCGCTTCGTTTCAGAAAAACTACGCCTTACGTTTTAGGGTTTTTCTCGTTTTGTGAATTAACAATATATTTATTTATAACTTTATATTTACGGACGGATTGCAATGGAACGACCTTTAAATATTTATTGATGCTACTGTAATAAATTAGTGAAAACCATACCAAAATCGGTTAGGCCGTTTCTGTGACTAGTGTGCACAAATGCACAGACAAGCAGACATAAATTTTAATACTTATTGTTTGGTGTTCTATTGCGTCAATAAAGACTCTTAATATTGCTTTTTCTCATTTAACGTTCATGTACAGAAAGCGTTCAGTTGGAATTTTATTATATTTACTAGAAAACTATCCTCGCTTCGCTTCGAGAAAACTACGCCATACGCTAAGAAATAGTACCCGCATTATTTTAAATTAATTTATAACTTTTTTATTTGTGGACAGATTGCTATGAAATAAACTTTAAATATTAGTTGATGCTTACTGCAATAAATTAGTGAAAACGAGAACGTAATCAATTGAGCCATTTCTGAGATTAGCGCGAATAAACCTAAGAGTTTATATTGCGTTTATATAGGGCCCTTATAATAGATTTTCTCATATATATCAGTAATGTTCAGAAAACGATTAGTTAAAATTGTATTATATATATAGACTAAGCGGTTACCAGGTTTATGACCTGTGTGAATACTAAAGGAGTGAATAAATTAATTAATGAATCATTGAACTTAATGAAATAATATTTATTCAAAGTTGCTTTTTACAAACAATTTTTTGGAAGTCAAACAGGCTAAAATGATCAAAAATTGGTAACTGTTAGTGACATACAATATACAGTGGGTTTTCGTGATTTGTATGGCACATAAAACTACTGGCCCCTGTTATCCTTAGATAGCAATCTTTAGTGCCTTGTCGGAGGATTTGTGACACTCGAACCCCATTCAGGCTTCCTCAAGTACAAGTAGAGATCTGACGAATAATTGAAGCCAAATTAAAAAAAAGAAAAAAGAGAAAATAACAATGAAAATGAATATATAACCGGACTATGGTTCTAGATACCACGATTTCTTTGTAGCCGTAAGTTGGATGTCTGGTAAAATCACTACTTTTGTCTGTTTACCTGTCTATCTGTTTGTATCAGATTAGATGTGATATATCATATGAAAAGACTCGTTATCAGCAACACCAGTTATTTTTTAAGCTCAATTAAAAAAGGAATCTGTAATGTTGGTTCACAGTTTAGAGGCAACTCTATATGTATTTTTTTATTGTACAAAAAAAAACGGAAAACAATCCTGGATACATTTGAAATACGAAACCCAATCACACGGTACTTCGATACGTATTTCATTAATTAATTTTACAAGCTTCCTTTCCTGCAAAAACTTATCGCACCACCAATGATCTCGCTGCAGTAAGCATCGATCCAGCTACTGGAATCATCGAACTTTTAAGTAACTCAACACTGTACTAATGTCATTCGGATGCACCTAATTAGGTATGGTCTTCAGGAAATGCCTGGCGGTTCATAGTTCGCGTCCCGTGGGACCCATCTCGTTAGCCCTCCGCCCACCTGCAACCGCGCGTGGATACACCACTTTTTGCGACAGGATTTCACACTTTCATGAACTATCTTAACATGCTTGTTCACACTTTGCTCTGTCAGCTTCTGGGTCACAGAATTTTGAGCTTTATATACATAGGGCACGTCTCAATGTCGATTAAATTGGGGTAAAATCGATTGAAGTGCTTTTTCAAGTGTCAAGTTCAGTTACAAATTTTAAACTCTGAGCCACTTCTGTCTCTCCATACACGGTTCAAGGGATCTGTAGATAAAAAAAAATAAAGTCGCTATTACTTTTTAGTTATTAGCTAGTTTATATGTTTCAGCACTCAGGTCTTTTAAACCACGCAATATATGAAGCGGCCTTTACTATCATTGAGAGAATTTAAAGAATATTAAATTTTCATACATATCTATACATATAATAATACTCTAACTCAGAGGTCCCAAACTTATTTGTCTCATGGACCACATTCAAAATTTTTCCGGTTAAGGTGGACCCCTTGCAGCTACATTTCTACTATATTCCCAAAACTTGACAAAAAATGTGAAGATTAAATCTAACTATGGAAATTTGCGTTGCGGCTGCGTTCCATCCACGAAATTAAACATTAATCAGTCGAAAATTAAACATTAATAATTTCTACAATGACAATCACAAAATAGTCATAATTTTAATGGGATGGATGTACTTGATGGACTGACAGCAAATTATCAATATTTGGCTTTAGTTTTGTTAGGAATAACCACAAATCTCCCCATTCTGAGATTCAATTGGCTCCTTTTTTTTGTTAAAAGGTTTGTAACGACAGTAAAACTTTTTTCGACAAGATATGACGACGGAAACGCTATCAAAAGCTTTCTCGCAATTCTCCACAGTCCAGGATATTTTTCGGGTATTTCTGCCGGCAACCAAAATGTTTGATATCCTCTTTTAAATTTCACCTTCAGCTCCTCATTAGTGCCGCCGTTGTTCGAGTAGCTCTTCTTGTAATATCACATTCTCCACTTCCGTTTTATCAAATGGATTTATAACCCATGGTGGTATTTCCATCGTCAGAATATCTTCAAATCTGATTTTGAAGTCATCATGCAGAGCAATTAAATGTTGAACGTATGTGTGAATATCCTCATCAAGGCATTCTACATATCTGTGACAAGTTTGAAAACTGGGAAAAGTCGCGTCGACTAATATTTTGCTTCATAAATTTCAATTTTCCAAGAAAAGCTGAAACTACACCCTTTGCTTTTATTAAATTCAGGCTGTCTCTTTGTAATTGTAAGTTAATGTCATTAAATTTTTTGAACAAATCGCGATGTCTGCTTTCGAATTGATCAAGTTATCTTTTAAATCTGAATCTTTACTTTCCAGAAACTCTAACACTGATTCAAAAAGTAAGTAAAATCTTGTGAAACATGCACCTTTCGACAACCAGCGTACTTCAGTATGTAAGAGCAATCGTTGGAAGTCTTCATCATTTTCATCTCACAATTGTGCAAATAAACGCATATTCAATGCATTACTTCTTACTTTGTTAAGATCCGCTCCATCTGTTGCCGCCGAAATAACGTTTGTAAATGGAATCGATTTATCTCTAAAAAAATCACTCAGGACATTAAATATTGATTCACCTTTAGTGTCCGTCTCCAAAGTTTTCGCGAATAGTAGCTCTTCACGAATTTCTTCGTTCATAACAAATCGAACATATGCCAACAATAATGTTTCATTACCAGGTAAAGATGATTTGTCCAGTTGAATAGAAAAATGAGTTGTTTGTAGATAATTACACAAGAAATTTTCAATATTAGAGCTCATTTCATCAATTCGTCTTTGTACAGTGTTGTTACTCAAAGGAATTCTTTTGAGTATGTCAAATGAGGATTTGTGCAGAACAGTTTTTAAAACCTCTTCAATAGCGGGTAAAATTAACTGTTCTCCAATGGTGTGCGGTTTTCCAGATTTCGCTATAAGTAATGAGATATTGTAAGATGCCCTCAAGCCATCATCGTTACTTTTAGACGTTGAAGCGAAGATCCCGTGCACGCTGGGTCTCTTTTCATATTTTTCTTTCAATGTTTGAAAATATTTCAAATCTTTATCTATTTTATCAGAATGACACCTTCTTAGATGATCTTCGATGGTTTCATAGCGTCATTGGTCAAAACTTTGTTGTATAAAAGGCACATTTTAAATAATTAACACTGTACTGTTGACGTTTCTTCTTAGATTCAGCCATGTTTCATATCAGTTACCTACCTGTAAATAAAAAAACTTTGTTTTAGTAATCTTAAGGCGGTCTTACTTAACAGGATATGGCATGGCATATTTTAACTGAGTAGGATTAATTAATTATAGCAATGAATTCAACAAAGTACCGGTGACTTTGATATATTTCTGTAAATTCGATGTAAAATACTTTTAAATAATACTTTCATATCAAAACTCTGCGATTTTAATTATTTATTTATTACCTTGATGCACGTTACGACGAGTATGTAAAGACACGAACAATTTATGAAAATATATTTAATGATTGAGTGAACCACCACACAGTCGGGAAATAAAAAAAAATACTAATAAATTAGGGACAAAATGTTCAATCTTTTTCGGCTTTCTGTTCTTTTATGGAAGTATCTAATTATGGCTCTGTTCCGTATTTAATTTAGAATACTTACCTACTGCACGCAAACATTACAAATATATTACAACAAAAATATATCTCCTATCGCAGCTGGGTCGGAAGAGATTTCTTTCAGGAATAAGCCTCACCTTTTGTACCTACGTATTTTTTTGTAATTTGTCCATTTTTGGTTTACTTACGTGTACAATAAATTTAGTAAAATAAGTGATAAATAAAATAAAAGTATGTATAACAAATTAATTGGCAGATAAGTACTTACTTTTTACGACACTAGCAAACACTAACATCGATTCACTTTACTTTTCGATATTCCGGAAACAAATAAGTAACGTTTATCCTTCGCATTCGTATTTATATTGGTGAAGAATCAAACAAGTTCATGAAAGATTCCAAGCACAAACACAAGTTGTATTTCGTTTCCTTTGCAAGTCTGAACAAGCGTTGCAGACAGCGGTGGCGGCAGCGGTAACGCGGCGCTTTGCAAGTCACGACACGTTGTACTGAATATGGAATATGCAAGTTTTTACATGTAAAAGTCGCTGAGTTTCTTAAATAAATATTATCTGCCTACATTGATAAGTGAAGTCAAACCAACATTTTAGTTCTTCACTACCCTAGTTAGAAAAAGGCATTTATAATGATTAAAAATATTTGAAACGACTAAAAAAGATTTCAATTTGATTACAAGATAGATAAATAATATATACTTTGCATTGAAGTAATCCTTTTAAATGCCCTTTTCTAATCAGGGTGTCGAAACCAGATACATTTTCGTGGACCCCCGCTTACGAATTCTGCACCCCTATTTTTTGGTCACGACTACGTAGACTCCCGTCTAGTCCACCACTTTGGGAATCAATGCTCTAACTGGTCGTTTTCTGTACATTAAGGATATATGAAAAAAACGACCTAGGGTCCTTTATTGACTCAATAGAACCCAAAACAATAGTTGTTAGAATTTTTGTCTGTTTGTCTGTGCGTTTGTTCGCGCTAATCTCAGAAATGGCTTATCCGATTTTGTTACGGTATTCACTAATGTATTACAGTAAGCGTCACTTATTATTTGCAATTCGTTTCACTTCAATCTGTCCATAAATAAAAAAAGTTATGAATTAATTTAATCTAATGTAGGTGTAAGGCGTAATTTTTCCGAAGCGAAGCGACGGCAGTTTGCTAGTATAAGATATAATACAACTTTGAGTGATTACATAATATATATAAATCAGAAACCCCTTGTCATTAAACATGAAGAAAACTCCAAAAATAAGTTGGATTGAAAGAAACTTACATGAATTGAATTACTTGAGCTTGTCGATGTAAAATGTATGTATTGTGTTCATTTATCTATTTATTATTGTATACATTTCAGTAAGCAATATTAATTTATCTTTGTAAATGTGAATTTTTAATACTGAATATTTACCGAATCTCCTCACCAGCCTCAGAATTGACCGGAAGAAAACCGCACCAGGCATTAAATCCGGCCGTTGCGTTCTTTATTTTAAGGTTTTGTACAATAAAGGATAAATAAGTAAATAAAATTAAATAATAGAACAGAGGTCTACTTCTGTGACGTAGGAAACGTCTTAAGGTACAATAGATTTTATATGTGTATAAGGTAAGTAGTAGTGAAGAGCTGGATGCAGGTAATTAGTACTATATGCATACCACCAAGGGGACGACAACATAGCAGTGATCCTGCTGGCCGAGCGAGGGGTCCTGGTTTCAGCTTTCGAAGGGGCGGATTGTTGCAAAGTAAATTAATACTAATTTAATAACAATGAATTTCCGCAAAGTAACGCCTGATGCTATCAACTATATTAATAGTAATAAAATTAATCTTTACTAATATCATAAAAAGAGAGTGCGGATTAGGTGACTTTGTTTGTATGCGAAAGGTAATCTGCGAAACTATGGCATCTGTGTGAAAAGTTCTTTCATCATTACAAAGATACATTTTTCCAAGTGAATATAGGCTATTAGGTATGTAGTATAAAAAATTAGCTGTCTTTGTGAATGCGATAATGTCAACAACTACGGCACATGTTTTTATGAGGTTTTTACCAATAGATAGATTGATTTACGAAAAAAGTTTAATATAAGACATCAGGAAAAAATACAAAGCGCCTGATATTTATGAGGGTTGGATTATTTTGATTTTGATTTGATTACGTTTACTATTTGTTAACGTAAAAATCAAGTTTCCCGTCGCGAAGCGTATAATTTTTTATTGCATAAAAATATTAAAAATAGGATGAAGTAACTTTGATTGACCAAAATTTTCAACACCAATTAATTTAATATCACTGCTCACGGCTGGGCTTCGGTTTCCTCTTATAATGCGAGGGATAAATGCCATTATCAACCACGCTGCCATTTTTCGAATTTGCAGATTTCACACACCTTTGAGAACGTTATAAGTAAATATAGCACATCATAGGTAGCATATAACATCGAATTTAACAATACGCGTATAATAAATTTGAGTTGCGTTAGGATTCAAACCGTGCCGGGATTTGAATCCTCATATTTTAATGGATTATTTTAGTTTAATAAAAACATTTTTTTAAATAATTAAAAATGCATAAATTGTATAATATGCAGCAACAATCTTTAATATTAGACATTAATAATCCGTTCTCCGGATGTGTTCGCAAGGTGTCGCAAGTTGCAATTTCCATAAACCAGAATCCTTTTGCGTTCATCTACGTTCCAACTTTTTGCACTATTGTACTAGACAACACTTGCGCAGGCGATTATTTGACAAGAACCTTTCTTAAGTCCCTTTCACTAGCATTATTTGCGTTCCTCAAAAGGTGATCCATTTCATTTGGTATGTAGGGTAAAAGTGCCCGTAACTGAATTTTAGCTTCAAAAATATCTGACTTATTTTAAATTTTTATCTATCATACTGTTTATCATACTCATTTTATTCAAATTTATCTTGCCTGCGTCGGGTTTCCGACTACATACGATGTGGGTGTCTTTAAGAGGAGAGTGGATAGGCTTTTATAAGTTAATGCGCTCAACATGTTGTTGTCAGCGTTAAATTATTTTATGAAAAAAAAATATATATTTGTTCAAAATTAAAGCACGGTTTGTCGTAGGTATATATTTAAAATTTTTACCCGAAAATTTAAACAATTAATATTAACATAACATTAACATTTTATTAACATTTTAATTTTTATTTTTTTTTTTTAATTTAAATTTAATTTAATTTTTAATTTTGTAATTTTTTTAATTTAATTTTATTTAATTTTATTTTTTTATAAAATAATTATATAAATAACATTAATGTGTTTTCATATTTGAAGTACATATTAAAAATATGAAAGTTACTCTATATCCATTTACTTTAAAGTTTATCGTAGTTAATTTGTATGGAGAAGTGAACATAATATTCATTCATAAAATGTATTACAAATAAATTAAACGATATATTATTTGTGTTCGTTCATATTATCATTGTCAAACATATCATATGTGGTTAAACTTTCGCGTTGAGTATAGATTTTCGCCAAAGAATTTTAAAATGCAGATCGAGTTAATCAATTTTGAGCTTTGAATTTTGTGTGATTACGTAATATACGCTTTTTTTCAATAATTTGTAGAGTAGTATGTCAAGGTAAGAAAGCATATTTTTTATTATTCTTTTACACATTACTGTAATACTCGTATAGCTTACGTAACATTCAGTTAAAAATTAATCCTGCCATTCAATCAGCTTACTATTATTTTATTTCAATCTATTGTACGCTTCACATGGTCCATGTACCCTACTACTGGTACAACGAAAGGTGCATTTCGGACGGGTTACATATACTGTGGCACAATTCAAATAATTTTATGAATAAGTGTTTATTTGCGATCACATCTGCCGCGACATATGTATGAATTTGACAAATGATCAACTTTGGGATGGGGCTAGATTTTTTGTCCATATCAAACTATAAATAGCAATTGAGCTGCAAAATAAAGACGAAGACTTAGGAATACTGTATTCTTTATACTGTTCAGTGTGACGCAATTCCGTTCCGCAACGACTGTTCCTCTGCTGGACAATGATCTCTTCTTCCAATGGGAGGTGATAGTCTACGAGCTAGCCAAATGGTAATTAGGTGACTTCGAGCATCTTAAAGAATGTTATGAAGAATCTAGATATGCTTGTTATTTTACAATACTTTCCTTCACCGTAGCAAAGACAAGAATTACTAATATGCACATGACTTTGAAAAACTATAGTGCAGGATTCGAATTAAGGTTTCTCGCACAACGAATTAGTATTTACGATTTTTATATTTCATACCGACATTTCAACACGGAGAATAAATACGGCGAAACTCTCTCTTATAATAATAATAATGAGCGACGGTGTTCGACCACTTAAATTTTATGTTTATTTATTTTATATTATTTTGTCGGCTTTGGGCAATCTATTGATCGATATAAGAAACGAAACGCCTTTCTCGCGTGTGTTGTTTGGCCGTATTGAGGCAGCCTAGAATACTCCCCCCAATCCCATGCTGGTAGAAAAGGATGTCGTAAGTAGCGACAGAAGCCAGCCTGCTTGGTGATAGGGCTTCGCGTAAGGATTATATTATCAGTATAATTATTAAGTCATTGATATTAATAGTGGTATTCTTATCTTTCCGTGAAGCCTGCCTGGCTAGCTAGCACTCTCCTGCTTGAGTCAGCCGCCAAACAACTCGTCGTGTTCCGGCTGGGGGCTTGAAAGCCAGTACATTCTTTCTTAACTTCTTCTCATTTCCTGGCTGACAGTAATACCTTTGGTCTTGTTGATGTCCATGGGTGATGGTGACCACTTACCATCAGGTGGCTCGTCTGCTCCTTTGTCGGCTTTTAAGATAAAAAATAAAAAAGTGGACATCATGACCAGGGTGCTTTGCTATGATTTGAAATTAGTTAACCTCGGCCAGCGTAGCGAAATGATCTTTTTTCGACTCAGTTCGAACCCAGCGATGGCGTAGTACTGAGATGTAATGAAGCTGAGAACTTAGTTATTTTATCTATATAGATAGGTACTTATTAAAGTACATGAAATGTAATTGTTAATTTCGAAATTAAACTAACAACAAAATTATTTAAGAGTTTAAAAATAAATGTACCCAATGTGATTGTTTGTGTTAACGCTATAAATAAAACTGTCAGTTAACTGGTTACATCTAGAACAAACTGTATTAAAGTCATAAATAGAAACAGAAGTCTTTTGTCTTTGGTAAACATGGCTTTCTTAGCAATAAACTAATATAAAATACGAAATTGCTCCAAATATTTCCTACCTCTTTCTGTAATAATGGGATCAGGTAGAAATTTTTTCGTTGAGAAAAAGCGAGGAGAAAGCTTTGCAAAGATGTGCTACATGAACATACATAATATAATTTTTTATTTGCATGATCTCAACAAAAAGAACTGGGGCCTTTCTCCGAAACATCGATTCGGCCACAAAAGGGTTTTGGATTTCACAAACAGATGTGTTTTTTGCGACACACAAAAACTGGGTCAGCTTTACGTTCCCTTGGGACTTGCTCACATTTAGTTTTTAATATTTATCAGCCTTGGATAGTAACATATTGGCACATATGTATACAATACCTTTGAGTATTTATAAGTCTTGTGTTCGACCCATGGTCGAAATTCAACCATATCATTAAATAACATTCTGTTTCAAATTTTTTTTAATTTTTAACACTTAAATTGTTGATTAGTTACCAAATAAAAGAGAAAATGTTAAGTATTTGTTGTCTTTGCATATATACATACATTTACACATACTTAAGGTTTCTTAATTATGTCAATGGCCACGCTCATGGGTTGTCGGTATGTATTAGTTGAGAGTTAAATAAGTGACAGCTAATGTCAAAATTTCTTGAGTGTAGAAGGACAAGTTGAAAATATAAAACAGCTTAAAAATATATCACAATTAATTTTAGAAGGTTAGTAGTTAGCGCAACAAGAAAACCATAACACTATGCATAACAGGGATGTTATGAAGCTTCGTAATTAAAACTATCGGATATTTAAACCAAAAATCCCATAATAAAGTTTCAAAAATTTCGGATAGGAGCGGATTGACGGATTCTAAATGAGATTCGCTACGACAGGTTTTCGCCGGCCGAGCCGACACTAGCCATTTTTTTTACTTTTAAGGCTAATTTTTTTTCTGTGATTTTTATACCAAAGAAAAACTAGAAATGTCGTCAAACTGTTACTTCGTAAATATATAATTTTTCTTTTGTTTAATTCCTCAGTCACCTAATATCCGTAACTGAAACTATCCGAAACAATCGGATAATCCGAAATAATATCAGTAACTGTAACTAAAGACATTAAAATATTATTCATAAATCTATACCCATATCCAAATAAAAATATCCATAACATTCCTAATATCTAGCATTTTGTCGTTGCCGCCTTAGTGTTGTCAGTTGTGCAGCAGAACGCTTCAATTTAGTTTGGACCCAAGGATGGATAGAGCCTAAACCTTTTTACAGTTTGTTATTAGTCCAGATAATGTCTGCAATCTTAAATATATGTGGTCCAATAAGTATTTGTATATTCAATTATAATTTTACAAAACATTGTCAACACGTTGAAAGGCAATCGTCGTTCAGTAACGGACCAATAATGAATAATTTAGACTTTCATACAAAACTTTATTAGTACCGTACATAAATAATAAGCCGTAGGTACATTTTAATAATATCCAATAAAGATTTTATCAATATAATCTGTCAATAATACTAAACTAAAATATTTTGACTCGTCGATGGCATTTACGAGGTATGAATTAATTATTTGAAATCTGACAGCAAAATCGTTTCGTATAACTGAAGTTTATGATTGGCGTAACCTTTCGGTAACCTTCGG
The DNA here is from genome assembly GCA_003671415.1 of Megathymus violae. Lineage (NCBI taxonomy): Eukaryota > Metazoa > Arthropoda > Insecta > Lepidoptera > Hesperiidae > Megathymus > Megathymus violae. The sequence goes on along the minus strand of PDGT01000047.1, from coordinate 1,238,573 downwards.
CCTTTATTGTTTATCACGCGATCCTAACTTACTGCGGTGAATTTTTTATCACATTCGACCTGAGAGCTTAACAGCTAATATTTGTAATGTTTTTTGTAAATAATTGACTAATGTGTAGACGGGCCACATAAAGATAAATGGATAGAGTCATAACACCAAAATCATCACCGATTCGCTGTCGATCAAGGACCAAGAGGGAAACCGTTATACCGGGACCTATAAGAATTATGGTCGATTGTTAATATGGTCTAAACTCTGATTCAGGATTGGAAGTCGGAGATTGCGCTTTAGAATTAATATTGTGTATCTCAAGCTGGCAAGTGCCCTGATGCTACACGGGTAACTATTGTAACATTATGGGTTTTATTTCCCAAAACGGGTCGAGTTACTACTAAATCATAGAGTGAAACTTCGGTTATTTTTTAAATTTATTAGCTTTGACTTACGCTAATCACAAGGCACAAAAACTACAGCACTAAACTTAAGACTAATAAATGCATAGGTCTTAATTAAGCTATGTTAGGTAAGTACTAGATAACATAAGTACCTAAAGTTGTTGTTGAAGAAGCTCGATAGCTTCAGAACAAGAACCGCCGCTTGCTGTCTATGATTATTGCATGCATGTGTTTTTCATATTCGATTTTATGTTAAAACATATATAAATCGAATTTAGTTTACAAACAATTTACAAACTTTTATAAATCCCTAACGATTTAATCATTTAACTAAAAGTTCAAAAAAGGTCGAGATCTTTGTTAGATGCAATGTTATTATTAGATCTAACTTTTAAATCAGATTTTAAAATTCTGTTAAATATTCAATATGGTGCAATATTTTAATAATAATACCAGCAAGCATTCTACATTCAGTATTCAATTAACCAATAATCCTGGCTTATCTAAATAGTAAAAAAAACCTTAACCGTAGACTTTCCCATATCGTTGTATATTGGTGCTTATTGGACTGTATTCTGCATTTAAAAACATATCATTAACTTATTTAAGCCCTATGTTGGGCTTATGTCCATCACCAAATCGGATTAAGTTTTATTAATAAATTAAAATAATATAAATGCAACAAAATGGCATTAATACCTTAAAATTAATAGTTTAAATGCACTTAATTGGTTACGTATATACTTCAAGACTTTCAGTCTAATTCATATTATTATAGATAGAGGATGAAGCATTCTACTTTATTATTGAGCATTGCAAGTAGTTATCTTAAATGATATGTGTTCTTGGATCTTTAAACATTATCACATATTGAAAATGGGATGAATTTTAAACTTAATCTACAGGCGTATATATCATACATCACGCTTTACAAATACACTATTTGATCTTACTGATCTTATTTGATAAATTCAGCAGAGGTTTCAAACATACAATCTATACTAAGCCTAAGCACCTTTACTGAGTGTTATTTTTAACACCTTTTAATTAACATTTCACTGGATCGATTTCTGAATTTCATTATAGGAATAAACTTTATATAAGGGGCTACATTGACAAAAGTGATACCCTACTTATAAGATAGCTGTCAAAACTTTTGTCTCAAAAATAAACTGTACCAAAAGTTACCGGACTTTTTTATGTTACAAATGTAAATAAACCCACATTTTGTATGGTTGTAGAAATGCACCAACCATTTCAAACAGAACTCCCATCCCCAACAATTACGTTTCTAAAGAACAAAGCTTAGTCTATCAAGTATTTAATTAAACATACAAGTCGTAATCTAAGCCGTTGCTGCCACTTAGATAGTCGTACAAGTACACCGCCATTTCGTCCAGAGCTTCAAACCTGGGGTCTGACAGTGGGTCGTCGCGTACCGCTCGCGCCGATCGGGCTAGAGACCTGAGAGATGGAGGAGTTTAATCATATTGTGATGGTACAGATCTGCTGAAGCACATGTATTATCACAACTGATAATTATGCCGGGCAGCAAGTTAATCGAAGCAACAATTTGACATGAAAAAAAATGATAGTACTCATTTTTTTCACAATAATTTGCATATTGACTATTACTTTACAAATTAACTCGAATTAAATAGGAACTACCTATCACTTTCTGAATTTAATATGAAATTGAAAACGTATTTTAAGGGTCAGAACTCGAGACGCTTATGTTTCCCCTTGAATAACCTATGTTGTTAGTGACATGGATATATAAAATTGATGTTATAACAAACAATTACGACATGAAATCAAAAACTTAACTTTCTAATACGTACTTAAGTATCTGCTCTTATGGGAATCAAATTGTTTCGCTCCGGTGCTACACAAGATTCAATGCAAAATGATTAATACTTGCTTTAGAATAACGCATTACGTATTCCGCTTATTGATAAAAGTTTGAGAGTAAACTAGTATCTAGTAAGATTTAAGTTTGAAAATCAATTGTTAAACTTACCTGAAGTCACTATCCGTGTCTAATTCGTCTTCAGTTGTAAACCTTTCACGGATGTCTTTCATGATGCATGCTTCCAATTTCTTGTGCTGCAGATAAATCAAAACCATTTAAAAAAATAATTCATAATATGCTGGATATAAATCGGACTGCATAGAAGCTCTAGCTAAAGTTAAATTCAAGCCGAGCTCCCCTGTTCGTGGTGCACCATGCTGTACAACGGACGAGGCTTTCGTAATAACAAGTGTTTCCTCCTCTAGGAGATCACTGATTTAAACGTATTACAAGACTTTAATTTTAAACTATCCATCAAGTATGTCCGTTGCTGGAGCAATCACCGTAACGGTGTCAAGTCTTGAGTGGTCCACTGCAGAACGAGGATCCCTTCAAGTACGGAAGCTCTTAAGTAATTCTACTACCGACAGTAATCCATCGAACTACCGAAGTTGCATAATTCGGTTGATCTCTTACGTTCGACAAGAGCCGTCGAGTGCTTTAATTGGTCAATATTTTATTTATATAGAAATCAACTGAACCTCCCGATAGTGCATTACAATCTTAGTACCTTATAACAGCGGAAGAAGAACATTGGCTTGATAAGTTCCTGTGAAAGCGGCGCCACATCCCGCTTTAGATCAGGCACGCATTGCTGGAACAAAACGGAAAATTTTTGTTAATTATTTTTCAGATATTATTATGGAGCGAAGTATTTGCCATTTCTTTAGGGTCAAAGGAGATCCGCCACTTTGTATAATATACTTTTTGTATACACACAAAAGGTTTCATTAAAATCGGTCGACTCGTTTTAAATTTCAGAGACGTACATACTTAAAGACGAATTTTATTTATAAAGATTAATTTTAAACAGGACATACCGAGAACTTTTGACAGAATTGCAGTCCATCTTGAATGTCGCCCTTGAGTTCGCTGGAGACAGGTAGATTGCTGATTCTCTGCGTGATCTGCTCGTAGTTGGGCTCCAGCTTGTGGTCGATGTACCCCAGCTCTTGCATCACGCAGGTGATGTTGCGCACGCGACCAGCTGACGGACCCCTGGACACGATCTCCAACCGATCACGGAGGTCGAGGTCGCGCTGGAAATATGTAAAAATTATTTATTTATTATACCTATTTTACTATGATTTATGTTATTAAAGCTGAACCGAATACCCAAAGAATGTGTCAGTCAAACTTTTGTCTATGCAAATATCTATATTTATTTGTTGACGCTATTTCTTTAATAAAATAATTTTCTTGTGATTTTTTTATGTAATTATCTAAATTGTTATTCGAATTATTGCAGATAAGTTATTGCAGATAATAGTTAAATAAATAGCGTTAAAAGAACTAGACGAATAATTGTTAAAATATTTTGTTTAATAATTTAATAAACTTTATAGTATACCCTATACTATAAAGTTTACATAACTATAAAGTAACAAATTACAAGGTGTATAACAGAGTGTGTTTCCCTTTAGTCGCTTTCATTACTTCAATGCATTCATTACTTTCAAAAATCTGTTGGAACGATGACAGTAAAAAAAGTTTAAGCTTAAAGATGGAAGAGTGAAGTAATACGAGCAGAATCCATAAGACATACATAAGATGTACAATTTAAAGTACACTACAATACGATACATTACTTCACTGCTATTTTTTTTAATCCGAAAAAATGCACATAATGATCTACTACTCCGTCAGTACTACAGAATCGCAACGAATATGATTTTACTGAATTCAAATGACAGTTTAATTAAATACATTAGATGTATTAGGACACAACACACACACACACACATATAAACACAGTTTATAAGTGAATTAAGGTTTATAAAGTTAACGTTTCTATATTAACTAAACATTTTTTCTTTTCTAATCAACAGTTTTCGTGTAGATGGTTTGGTATGAAACAAACCGGCCTGAGATTCCATATTACATTGCTTAACAACACAATACTTTGCTTACAATTTGACAATGTTTATTTATTGTACATAACATAAATTAAGCTTCAAAATGTTTAGTACATAACATTTAATTAGGTGGAAACAATCAAAAAAATTATCACTTAAAGAGATCTTTTAATATATAATTCTCCATCTCTTTGTAAATAAACATGATTGTCCATTATTCGGTGTAATTATTTATTACAATTATATAATATGTAAACAATACATACTAAATGTTATCTTTGTTACAATTTAACGTACAATAAGATAATAATTAAATTACAAACCCACCCCCATCCTACTGGATCCAAAATAGGGTTGCTGATAAAACTGTTGGTACTGCTGATAAGCGTAAGGATTGTACTGCATCCCAGGGGAGTAGAATCCGGGGTTGTACGGGAACTGGTAGAAGGGTGTGGCGGGGTTGAAGGGTCTGAACTGCGGCGATAACTGCGGCGAACCCGGCATCATGTAGGGCGGTATTGGTTGCTGCGGGAAACCAGGCTGGAACCAATGGTTACAGGTTACTTACAGTACTTACAGTGTAAATTGTGAAATGTATTTAGAACTCGTTAAAACTGTAGTTCGCTGGTATTTTTAATGACATCTATTACTTTTCATCCATTCGCCGCCCAGTGCTGGGATCTTTTTAACGAAGAGGCCTCTCAGGGTGCTCTCACTTACCATAACTTGAAGTGTTTGCTCATTTGCCGATTGCTAACATAAAAAATAGATAACATTTTTCTGTCACAAAACTTGTCTGCATTGGACCAAAGATTTCATGGAGCTCCGTAACAGTTCCCAAAAATACTGGATATCCGAAATTAAAATGTATCAGAAACCGCAGTCGATACACGAGCCGCGTCGCTCAAATTTTTAAGACAGTATTTATTATTAAACCTTTTCTGTGATTATAATAACAAATAATACCTAGAAATAAAGTTAAAATGTTACCTTAAGCATTCTATTTTTTTTAAAGTCCTACATCATCTAATATCTGTAACTGCAATTATCCGAAACAATTTCATATCCGTAACCGTAACCAAAAGCGGTAAAATATTATTCATATATCCGTATAAATTCCAGATGCGAAATTTCATATCTATAAAGGTAAGAACCTTGGAGGGGAATCAAACTCTAGATCCTTCACTAGACAAGCAGGGAAACTGATCTACATATATACCTATCTACATTATATTGTAGTATGGCAACCTTATTTAGTTGGCTTTTATTTTAACCCCTTAACATTTCAGAGAAAGAGACTACTTAGAAGTAAATACGTCAGTTATTAATTATTAATTTGTTAATTTAATTAATTAATAATTCATTAAGAATTATTAATTTTATTTTCTAAATTATTATTATTATGTATTAGACGTCCTGAGGTTTTATAAAATGTATTTGTTTCACGAAAAGATAAATATTATTTTATGATTCATAAATAGTAACTATAAATTTTGTATTGAGAAATACAGCCTCTTTAGCTCAGTGGTAGAGCACTGGTCTCGTAAACCAGGGGTCGTGAGTTCAATCCTCACAGGAGGCATGAGTTAGAATAATAGCGAGATATAACTTTTTATTATTATTTTTTATCTTTAATTATAAATTTATTTACATTTGATATTAATACTATAATACTTTAAACCTATTTAATATTTACCAGGAAATTTTCGTTTTGAGTTATCTTTTTTTAATTGTTGATAAATTCAAGTATAGAGTATATATAGCAATTCGATATTTAATTTAGTATACTTATATGTTTTCACATAAATAAATATGTTATTATATAGATAATTTTACTTGAAATTATTTTTATTGTTATAGGTGATAAAAACATCAAAAGATTAATCCTTAACATTAATTAGGCTAAATAATACAAAATGTAAACGTACCCCATGTGGTCGCAAAGACAAAACATTTCCTATTTGTGGTTTCAGTGATAATTGGTTTTCTTGTTTGGGCAGATCATTGTCTTGGTGTGTAGCGCCATCTAGCGGCTTAGTGATGGTTTGCGTGGTCGGGTCCATTGCGAAACCGGGTGGGAGTTTACTGAGTAGAATGGACGGTATCTGGTTCGGCATTTCCTCGAAAGATGGCGGAGCGGAACATTTTGCGTAAGCCTCCTTCATTTCCTTACGAATTTGCTTGACGACTTCAGGACCAAAGCAACTTTCGTAAATCTGTACAAGGTAATAATTCGCAACAAAATTCTTGTAACATTTAAAATAAATGGCGTATTATTCAACCATTACCAAGAAAATTTTTTGATTCAAAATGTAATATATATCTGTAATGGTTACAATTACTTGTACTTACAATGGTTATATAAAAAAATTAAATAAAGTTATTTAAAATAATTATATCATTTGTATTATAAACCATAACTATATTTATGTACATAAGCATAACTTTATTTTTTTATTCACAGCAGTCGTGGCCGAGCGGTTAAGGCGTCTGACTAGAAATCAGATTCCCTCTGGGAGCGTAGGTTCGAATCCTACCGACTGCGCTTAGACAAACGAGTTGTAATGAGGAAATTTTTTGTTTTTGATATCTATACTTTACGTATGCATATCACTGAACTCTGACTATAACTGAATTATAATGGTGAAATCTTTTGTTTATTGAAATTGAAATAAACGTATGTAAGTAGGCCATATGCTGGCAGTACATCCAATATGCTGGCAGTACTTCCTCATTCATGCTTATACACTTATCAACAAAGCTTCCAGTTTACTAATCGCATGTTTTATCTTTCAGTTATTTGTTATTATTTGAACAGATAAATAAGCCTCACGGCCTCACGGGCCAACCGTATCGACTTCGTCAGCTTTGTAATATATCAATTTGTATTTTATGTGGCTATTATTCATGTTTTTATGTATTCATTTTGTACTTACTTTCATCATGGCGTATTTCTTAATGAATCTGTCATCGCTGCTGGCGCTGGCGAGTGACCACAGACACAGCAAACTCGTAGATATGTACAGTACTCTCTTCCCTGTCATCTATGGATAGAAATTTTGAAAATTAATTTGAGTATCATTAGCACTTAATGTAAATCCCTTAACTATGATACAATATAACAAGGGGTTGAAAGAAGAGTAAGGAAGGAAGGTTAGGGTAAAAGACCGGTAAGTGGTTGAGTTGCAGTAAATCGAATTAGGTGATGTCGACTTCTATGGTTTTCACAAGTGTTTTCTCGACCCAAGATAATGTTGCGCCTTACTACAATTGAGATTGTTCATTTGTGATTGAGCTAGCAAAGAGAGCCAATTAAGAAGAGAGTTCATGGTCTCAATCTTGCCTGGTAACTTATCAGCGATGTCCCATTTATCAGTAAATGGAGCCATTGCTTGTTTGATAGTTTTTGGTCGAAATATATGTGAACGGTGTACACATAATAATTGTTATCGAAGCTGGAACAGGAATTGATAACATTCTCACATATTATCTTTGTAATATAAATCATTTGTAATCAAAACAAAATGTATATCGAATATTCGAATAGTCGACTATTTCTGCTAATATTTTTGGCTATAATTTAATACCTATCTATTTGTGCTACATTACAACGAACACGGACAGTCAGTGGGCGGTTGCCTCGATTAATAAATCCTATAAGACAACGAAGGTGCGGGTTGTTAACATTGAAATTGTATGACCGTTACATACTCATAACGTGAGAAACATTGCCTTACCAACTTAAAACTTATTATCTTGTGTTTTTGTTACTTGCAACACTAGGGCTGTCCTAGTGTGCTGTTGTTTATTACTTTAAGGTGATTGTACCAGTAACAGACATCTGGGAAACGGTTAAAAGATAACCGCACAAAAAGTTCTTTGACTTCTTAATGTGAAATAGTCAAATAGTATATTGAAAATGGGCCTGTATTTAGTAAATGGTATAAAATAGTAGTGAAACATTATAGATATTAACACAAAATTATGTTAAATAACGTCTTTGATGTGCTCCGGTGAAAGACGAGATCTAATTATCCATTATACATACCTTTGCAATAGTCATTATCAATACTTTATCAATACTTTCAAATATAAGCCGCAAAATAAATATTTCTTACATCAAATGTAAAAGTGTTAATTGATATGTATTTTTAAACAAGTTCGTGGATTCAACTTACTCACCATTTTTTTGGATAACCGTAATTTTACAGTAAAGCCACAGATTATTCCGGTCCACAGATAATATATTTAGTTGATAATTCAACGTGGAATAAATTTATGTGTATGTGAGCATCATAAATACTATCACTTAATATTAAAATTATATTAACGGTTTCTAAAATAGCTAAATTACTTTGATATTTTTAATTCGTGGCGTACACCTGATTTTGACATTGGCAATTTCAGTTTAAAAAAAATCGGACCCAATTTACGGCTACGTCACTTTACCATGATGCATGATGCAAACACTAGGTGGTGTAGAGCCGAGTGGATTTTAAGTGAAGGGTCTCGAGTCATTGATTTCCTTTATTCGTTGTCCAGCATTATATATTATACTGTCAGTATAATAACTGGTTTTTTTTTATGTTAATAGCCGACAAACGAGCAGACGAGCCACCTGATGGTAAGTGGTCACCGTAGCCCATGGACATCAGCAAGACCAAAGGTATCACTGATGCGTTGTCGGCCAGGAAATGAGAAGAAGGTTAGAAAGCAAGTACTGGCTCTCGAGCCCCCAGCCAGAACACGACGAGTCGTTTGGCGGCTGACTCAAGCAGGAGGGTGGTAGCTAGCCAGGCAGGCTTCACAGAAAGATAATAATACCAGTAATAATATTAATGACTTAATAATAATACTGATAATATAATCCTTACGCGAAGCCCTACCACCAAGCAGGCTGGCTTCTGTCGCCTCTTACGACACCCTGTTCTGCCAGCATGGGATTGGGGGGAGTATTCTAAGTCGCCCCAAAACGGGTGATTGAATTTATTCACTTATTATTATTATTGAAAGTGGCAGCCCTATAAAAGCTGCTATTTGCCACCAACGTGGGGTCAATGGTCTGATACGGCCTTGCGCATGAAGCCTCCACGCATCTGCCGACACTTGCGTAATAGCATCGCCTCTTTCTCATTAAAAAAACAATAATCATTACTTGCTTAAAAAAGAGAATTATAAATATATCTTCTTACTAACATTACGCATATATAAATGTTTTTTTTTCTATTAATGAGTAATATTATTGAAAAAGCAAATCTATTTGTCTGTCGGTTAAACTATTTGTCTGTTGTTGACTAAGCATGAAAAAAATAAGTGTAGATCTTTAAGAGTTACAGTATCAGTACAGTATTAAAAAAGTTATTACTATTTATACATTATACATATATATATGTTACTAGTTTAAATTATACGCAATCTGTCATTGTGTTGTTCTTGTAATCTTTTCCATTCCGTAATGTTATTTTTTTTAATCGATTTTAATTAAGGTAATACAGCACATGCGCGTCAACTGTTATAAAGCGAATAAAATCAGATGAAAAAAAGACTACAATTGTTGTCTACCAACCAAAGTCAAGTAGGGAAATGGAAGATACATAGAGACCAAATAAATTGATCAACGTAATACATATCCCAATCCCGAGCATCTAGAGCATAATCAATCCGACGTCATTAAAGGATGTTGTTTTCAACAGACACACAAAAAGTGTCAACATGTTTTTGTGTGCACTGTTGACGAATGCGCGTCCAAAGCACACTCTTCGTTTACGCTTGTTATATATTGATTAACGAAAGCAAAAACATTAGGAGCGAGGTCTATTGTGTTATTGTGTGTCAACCGTAGTGTTGATGACCTGTTTGTTATTTTTTTTTTACATAAGTTAATGCTTGACAACAACCCCTCCTGATGGTATGTGGTGATGAAGTCTAAGATGGTGAACGCAATAACTTAAATAGCCTATTCACTCTCCTTGTTTTCTATGTTGTAAGAGCGAGATTTTCAAAAAAATGTCAGACCTTCGGCAATGGTTCCGTGTTATGTGGGAGTTCTTCTTATTAACGTTAGCTTTCGTATATCAGGAGCATCCCAGATCTCGTACCACACTAATGGAAAACTGGTACCAAGTTCTTTAAAACAAAATGTATATGAAATGTTGCATATGTAACACGGCTTAATTGATTTCGTTATGGGTTTCACTAACTTATTGCAGTAAGCGTCGCTTAATTTTTTTTTATGTCAAAAGCCGACAAACGAGGAGACGAGCCACCTGATGGTAAGTGGTTATGGTCGCCCATGGACATTGGTAACACCAAAGGCATCACTAATGCGGTGTCGGCAAAAAAATAAGAAAAGTACTTACTGGCTTTCAAGCCCTTAGCCAGAACACGACGAGTCGTTTGGCGACTGACTCAAGCCCTAGCCGGGCATAATCTTACCAGTCATAATAATAATTACTTAATAATAATATTGATAATGTAATCTTTTTGGCGAAACTACCATCAAGCAGGCCGGCTTCTATCGTCTCTTACGACACCCTGTTCTGCCAGCATAGGGTTGAAGTCAGTATCTTAAGCTGCTGCAATACAGCTAAAAATTAATAATAATATTGAGGTAAAATTTAAATTTTTAAAATTTTAATTAATAATAACATGCAAAATACCTAGTATTTAAAGTACATTTCAATTTAATCCGTTCATTAATAAACAAAAAAATTATAAAATAATTAATGTGTAATTCACGAAACGAATACATAAATAATATTGTTTTTTAAACATAGATCAATTATATTATAATATACCTCTACAACTAAATTTCCCAAATAAAATGTCCTGATCTGTAGTTTACAGCAAGATGTATTTGAAAATCCAATCTTTAACTTCCATAACAAATGAAAAATATTCTTTGATATATTTACAATACAGAACCCTGTCACTCGCTAGTTGTTTCCCAACTGACTGGTTCTTCTACTGTCGCATAAGTAAAATGCTTTGATTATACATCCAGTATCCTTAATGAAGCAAAACATCTTATAATACATAAGTGTATTATGATTCGCAACCAGAATGAGTACAAATAGAATTGGTTGGAATTATAAATCGAATAAATTCCTATCGGTGATGTAATCACGCGACCATAAGTTATGGTTCATTTAGAGGAATAGTTTATGGTTGGAAATTGTGGTATAACTGAACGCAGAGGCTCTGAAGTAGCGATATCTAAGTAGTTTTAAATATTTTTCTCACTAACGGAGCTTCGGGTTCAATCTATGTATCATCGTTGCTGTAACATGAACCGGCATACGATATTTTTTTTTTATTAAGAGGCCATTCAGTTCACGCGGCCAGTCCCATAGTGTTTTATTTAAAATCACATTTGTATTATTTCTGTTAACTGAAATGAACACCTCATGCATCAATACTTTAAACTCAAACACTTCATGTTAGAATGCCAATGGGATTCCTTCATAACAATGGAAATAGATACTATAAATTGATTGAAATTTTAATCGAAGTCGGTTTTATATCACAGATATCTCGGAAGTTCAACAATACCATCGCTATAACACATTCACACAATGATAGTCCAGGGAGCAATCCAGGGAGTGGCAAGAAACTCCCGAGAATAATATAAAGCTTCCCACAGTTATAGAACTTAATATTAATGGTTACACATATAATAATAATACCGTACATTATGATATATACTTATACATAACCTGTTATTTATTAGCTTGTTAATATTTAACTTGAAGTAGAACGCAAAATCAAAGTTGTAAGAAATATTCTCTGACTTTGGTTTTAAACACGTTTAGGGAATTAGTGTGACGAATAATTTGAGGTAGAGAATTCCAAAGAGGTACGGCCGTAGCTGTTAAGGAATTTGATTACACGAGGTTGAATGTGTTCGAGTATTGGGAACATGGGTTTAGTGGAGCGGAGGGTTCGATTATGGGTTAAGTGGAGAAATTTGAAGATTTCTTTTGAGGATATTTGAGATCAAATAGAACCGCTTAATGTTCGCACACACTTGTCTTAAAATAATTATCCAGTTAATAACCACGGTGGTTGACAATGATTCAGTTTAGGTTACAGTAATTTTAGTAAGCAAGCGTAGATGATGGTTACTATGCGCAACAATGAATATTATTACGTACAAATAAGGCAGTTTTATAGCTTCAGTAACAATTTATCTCAGAGAACCTAAAAGTACAAAACAATGATGCAGAAGGTTTAGGAAAGAAAATTATTTAGACAACCGTTCTTTTATCAATAAATAGGTTTAATAGTTCATAGTTAAAAATAAAATTATTTAATATGATAAAAAGTTTTTAGTTAGTTGTTAGAAAATTGAGTTGTGAGTAGAATGGCGATTTATTGAAAATAATTTTAAAACGCTCTCAGTGCTTTAGTGCAGTAGTTTTTATTGCAACTATTCACTCCATCAAGTCTAGAAATGCACATGGTATGTTTCTCTGATTTTATTACGCTGTAGATTCTTTCTGAAGCAAAAAGTGCCATCTGCGAATGACAACGTGTAAAAAGTTGTTAGCGCTCTGCAGTGATACACGGATGATGCCACATAGATAGAATTGCGAGCATTGCTATTATTTACATCACGATTTTGTAATGCCCAGAGATGCCAATCGTCGAAGGAAATCTGTAATGTAAATAGCCAATACTATATATGGTTTGACTGTCTACAAAACAGTAGTAATCCCGCCTTAGTTGTTTGTTAACAAAATAATTAAAAATCTTTATTTGACCCTAACGGGTAAATGAGGGACCAAGTTTCAAAACATTGGCAACATTAATAATCAAAATAGTCGTTCCATTGATAATGTTATGAATATTTCAAAGGTCAACTATAGTTGAAATGACTTCATACATTATGTTTTTTACACGGATAGCACGTTATGGTAGAATATAAAATGTATCAATAAAAATGATGGCGGCCATAATTCTTTGATTACCTTTAGCATACCAATTATATTTTAACGATTAAACTGGTTCAGCTCTTGATCTTGATCAATTGGTTTCCCTTGTAGGTAAGTACTAGTGACATTGATGGTCGCTATTCATCCATTTTTATAATAAAACAGTAAAATATTAATTTTTTAATAGAACAAGAACGTATCGATTTTACAGGGATCACTTTTATTTTTATACCTTTATGTTTCATTTATAGAATGGGATATTTATAATACAGACATAAAGGCTCGTGTGAATCACATTAATTTGAATGAGATTTATTTTACAGACACATGTAAAAATATTACCCAAATTACACCAAAATGGAGATTAAGAATCGATTTTTAGCTTTTAAATGGTTGAAAAAAATGTAAAATTTGTCTTTACGAGTAATTCTGGTTGTATTAACCATTAAATCGAGATTTTGTACATATACGATTGTTTTTTTATTTATTAAAACCAGGGATGTTATGGAGCTTCGTAATCATAACCGAAACTATCGGATAGTTAAAATAAAAATATATCCAAAACCGTAACTCGATCCGATCAAATCTTTGGATATATACCGTACTTAGGGTACTTTACTTTTGAAGTTATAAGGTGCAAGAACAACTAGAAATCCAAGTTTACGACTGTTTATTCGGGTGCTGTAGAATGACTGCCAATAACAATTCATACAATTAAACACATCTACACATATCAATTTTGCTACCAAATATGGATACATCGCAATAAGACTATGTGCACACGGCACAGATAAAATCGGATGGAGGCAGATTCTAAATAAAGCACGTTATGACAGGTTTACGCTGGTCGAACGCGATTTTTTAAGCGGCATCCTTCCTATTTTACAGTTTTTATTGTTTGATTTTTAATGTTTTATTCCATTATTATAATACCAAACAATACCTAGAAAGTAAGTAAAAATTGTAGCTGTAAATACATTACATTTTTTTACAAGTCCCAAATAATCTAATATACGTAATCAAAATTATCCGAAACAATCGGATAACCGAAATAATTTAATATCCGTAACCGTAACCGAAACTGGTAAAATATTATTAATATATTCGTATTCTTATCCAGATCCGAAATTTCATATCCGTAACATCCCTAATTAAAACCTTCCGAAAATATTCAGTCTATGGTTATAACTAGATCGCTTATGATTATTCTCTATTAAAAATGCATTTGATCGTATTGAAGGAATCGATACATTTAAACGTACACATTAAAATTCTTAATGATACTCAAACAACGCGTAGTTTTGGTACTGCTGTGAGATGAATGGACATTTCAACATTCGATGGTGCGTAACATGTCGCCAAGTAGGTACCAATTTACACATATAATGTTACGTAAATATATAAGTAGTTACAAATTACTAAATTAAAAAAAGTCCTTGAACGCAATATTCTTAATGACTATTGCCGCCACGATATTTGGCACGGTTTTTACAAATTGATTAAGTTCAACTGGGAACAGTTAGGCGTGGTAAATATAAAAATATACAAACAGATAAAAACGAGCGTCAGTTGTTTCGGGGGCGGATCATGTTTGTAAGGAATAGAAATAAGCTTCATGTCTTTCGTAACAAAGCGAGGATAGGAGAGGTATAGCGAGCAAGGGAGGAAATTCTTTGCAAAATGCATATATGTAGTGTAGATATTTAGTGTATATTTTTACTTTATTGTTATTGTTGCATATATATTATAATCATATTTCCATATACAATATACATATATCACCCCCTGACCATCGATGTTTCCTGCTCTCTAAATGTCGGCTGCCATGATTCTAGCATTAAACCCACCTTTTGTACCACTGGGTAGAATAAAGTTTAAATAAATAAATATGTAAAGAATATTTTCCCATAAAGTTTGAAGTGAAGCACGACATAACTTTCGTTATATCGAGCGAAAATTACACTTTTCTATATATCTTAGCAAGTACTTTAATGACTAGAAGATGGTGAGCCCACGGCCGTTTTTTTATGCCATAAACAAACTGCTCCGTTGGCGGCTGATACAAACTCGTTGTTGCAACAATGTAACGGTTATGGTCATTTCGAGTTCACTGTTCAACACTCACTGGTCTCTGATCACGTGTCGAGCTTGTAACGCACGATGGCCGACATTTACATCTCTGTATATGTCATCGATCAATTTAATCGTTCAATACAATAAAGGAAGACATAGGAGCTTTCTGTTAAAACTCGACACAAACTTTATTTTATATCTTCACGCTCTTTACTGTGTACAACATATCACAAAAAAGTAAAATATATGTATTAATGAAAATAAAAATTGAAACAATCAAAAAACTTTAACACACCTTAAGAAGGTGCAAGGTATAAGTTATACAAGTTGTACCTTAGTAGTATATCTTTTGCAAGGGTAGCACAAGATGCAACTTGTCCACTCATCGGCCGGTTTCAATTCTAAAAGATGCTTTCAAGTCGTCCTGTAATTTAAACGTGAACGTGTAATTGTTTACGGGGATAGGGTTTTGTGGGGAAGACTAATAAAACATTTTTTTTTTGGTATAATTTTACTCTCGCGTTACAATCATCATTTTATAAACAAGAAACTAAAAATGTATTGTAGCGTCATTATGCAACGGTTAAATCAGATATTAGCTGTTATAGATAATAAAATATATTACATGATGAATTTAGATTACAAAGCTATGAAATTATTGTTCTGTCTTTCATTCTAAATGCATAAGTTAATTTTTTTAATTGAGCGTCTGGGATGAATTGGCAATTAATAAAGAATATTTAATTGCATTCAACATACGCACCTATATACATGAGTGTAGGTGAATATAAAACACGTCAACATTAAGGTTTGTTTTGAAGACTAGGCTAACAAACGGCAGAATTTTTCAGTTTTGTATTCAACTCTAAAACTAAGGTATGTTTGCATACATTATTTAAGACATCACTCTCGAGCAATACCGGAGATCACATATTTGTCACATAAATGTATGCCGGAGCATACATAAGTGTTTTTTTGACATTCATTTAAACTTGGTACCAGGTTCACCGGGTAGGGGAGTTAATATTGAGCACCTTTTTTTATTCTGAAGATGACGGATAGCTTATATCGTTCCTTATCTATCACTATTTTTCGAGATTAGGGCTACGTTTCGCAGTTTTACGTGATTCTGATGGTTAAAAATGCGGAACAATACAAAATTAACCGTACAAGTAATACAAGTACTACAAGTCATCAAACTTTTCGGTGTCGTTTTAATTTTGTGTATGTATTACCGAAGCAATTTGTATTGAGAACTTACTGTAACTTACGTGTTATCTCAATATCAATAAGCTTCTCGGAGGTTGTATTGTCATTGTTAGTAAACATCAAAATAATTGAATAATATTTGACAAACTCGACTGCGCAAATGCTATTTGAAATCAACCAACGTTGGTTGTTTGTACAAAATGATTTGGCGGTCAGTTTTTATAGTCAAATACGAATAAAAAGCGAGATTGAAAAAAAAAACAAATCATTGCCGAAAGCGTAACAAGGGACTTGCACAATGAGCAGGTCTGTTAGCGGTGACTTAATTCAAAACGTCAAAATATATGAAGTGACTAAGTCACTGATTTGTTATTTATGTCGTATATAATTTACCATGCTTCGACTATCTCAGATGTTAACAGAATGGTAAATTATTTAGACTCTTACATCTTACTACTGATTAGTAGATTTGCGGCCTACTTAAAGGATTTTAAGAGAGAAAGAAGTATTTGCAAACATAACAAGCAACTAAAGCCATATGCGCAATAAGTGTGTTACACATCCCTAATCTAGTTTATTTATTTTGTTAATTAGTAATATTTGCATGTCACATTTTTTTTGTTTCAATTATTGTTATCGTTATATAATTATTATTATTATTTGGCGTCAATTAGACAGTGCATAATTATCATTAACAAAAGTAATATTATAAAATCGTGTGTGATAGTGTTATAACTATTGTATTATGTTAGCTTAGATATATTATTATTATATTAAACGACTGGAACCTCTGAAATTGCTTCACCCTACCGTATCATAATGTAATTGTATCTTACATTTGCGATCAATAAATAAATATCCTCATAGCATTGCTGTCCCCATATCGGAAGGAAATGCCGGTAATTTTTCGGGTAACATATCCTTAAACGAAGTGTTATCAGTAAGGCGACATAACAACTTTAGCTAAGGATCTAAAGCCTGATAACAATAACTTTAGTGATATTCAGCATACACAATGTGCACTTGGTAGTCGCAATGAAATAATGCAACCCAGATTTTAACTGCATCTGATTTTTGAACCCGTAGTCTCATTGTCTCATACTTTCAGTATGTAAATATTTGAGCAAACGCAAGAATCTTTAGTCGTAGCAATATGAGCGGCATCGATATGTCGCAGTCCTTTGCCGCGTCGGTCAAGAACCGTAACAGTACAAGTAAAACATTTAACGATAAAAAATGTAATTATGGCGCTCACAGCAGTTGTGGTTAATGTAACCAGCCAGGACGGCCGTGGTGTGAAACTTAATTACCTCCTACCATCTGTAGATCTTCGACCTGTAGGTCGTTGGACTATTGCTCACTAAAAATAACTATTACTAGGTACTTTGTAACACAACAAAAAAAAAGTTTACACACTCGCATCCCGCACTACGATTCTCTGTGTTGCGGGTGGCATGGACATACTTAAATATGTCATTACAAACACCCATGACCAGAGAACAAACATTTATCTATCTCATAAATGTCTGTAATAATAACCCGGGATCCCTCGCTCGGCAGGTAGGGTCACTAAACACGGGCCATGGGGGTAGTATGAATTAATGAATGTAACCGATTAATAAATTGAAATCTCTGTATCAAAAACAGTGCAGGACTTGAGAGTTTTGGTCTGCTATATTCAGCAAACAACAGTCAACAACAGTTTTCATTTTTATAACCGGCAAAGACGTGCCATCCGATGGTCTATCCATTGGATCATCCATCAAACCAGTACTGTGATTGACGCCTAACTGTCTAACAACACAACGGTGAACCCGTTTGTTAACTAACTTTTTGAGATAGCATCTTACTTAACACGTGAATATTTTCATGTTTCATTTTACAAGTAGGATGGTACCCGTGAGTGAACCGGCTCATACGCATATAATCTTAGCAAGATGCACGAGTAATTTTGGAATAAACTTGTTTATATAAAATCCAGTGACCTCCATTAGGAGAAACTTGGTTAAAGCGACGTCGGCTGTTCACCAGAATGCATCGATAGAATGGGAGAATGGCTGGTGTTCAATGATGTTTAGTCCGTTTTCTACTTACTTGACACTGTTATAATAAACCATTTGTTTTTAATTTAATCTGCGTTTATTGTCCAGTCATCGATTTTAGAGCGTACCTTATGTTTTATTGAAATATTTTAAATTTAATTGAACTCCGGTTTTTTAGTTATTTAGTCCTCGAGGATTGTTCTCCTTTGTCCTTACGATGCAGAGATACTTTAGCTTAAACATATCACAACAACCTACTCCAGCTCTACTGCAGGGCAGGGGTCTCTCATCGTATTTTAGGAGAACAAGAGCTTTCAACACGTTGTTCCAGTGAGGGTCGGTAAAGGTTAGTGTCGGAGGCTTTTATATCACCTATACACCTAGACATATTATTAATGTTATCTGAAGATAACAATGGGAACCGATGGCTCAGTATGTGCCCTGAAGCACAGAAAACCTCGAGCAACTTTGCCACTAGCATTCATTCAATTATCTTTGCCGATGTTAGCTCTGATCATGTGATGATGAAGTAACTTAAAGTATGTAAATTTTGCTATATATATAAAAGTTTGCTAAATGACATAGTGAATTACTAATAATAAGGACGAGTGATCCATTTCGACGTAAGAAAAGAACAAAACTTAACTGCATTAACTCGATGCTCTCAGATAATGTTCAATAAATAATAATAAATTATACATATACAGCTAATAACCAATGGTAATTTACAACATTATAGCCATCGATTTATACAAGATGACTCTGGGCGAGTCAAATAGATGGATTTATAAATGAATAGAATAATGTACACTTTAGTACGGTTCCCTTGAGATTAGCCTCAAGGCACGTGTTATTTGCAGTAGCCGGCAAACGAAAATCCGAATACGAATTACGTTAAAACGTTTGATGGTTGATTTTGATAAGGGTAGCAAGTCAGGTACATGAAAAATCTTGCCAAAGACACCGTTGGGATTAAGGAACTGCCTCGTCCATTATTCAGCAGGCTGTACCAAGACTAACGAAGGTTAGTTTGGAGGCAAGGATGGGAGAAGAACCGTAGATTGTGTTGTTTTAATAAAAGGGACTTGATGTTATGTAGTTATCCGTATCTTTGTCTGTCTGGACTATGTGGTTTCTAATTAGTAGCGTTTAATCGAAGGTAAGGTTTAGGCCGAAGTTTAAGGATCGGTCGAACTTTACAAATGAGAATTGTTCAACAGACGATCTGGTTTTGATGAAGTCGTTCAGCTGGATCTCACATTTTAATGGAACGTAAAATGGTGACCGGAGGCTAAGTTTCAAGAGTTTCCTGCAAATGAAGCATTCCATCTCAATCCCTAGTGTTTAACCTATTTTAAACTGATTGGTTGGTTGGAAATAAGAATATTTAAAGTTATAAAAATCCGTACGTTACACCGAATCGACTGATTGCTAGTTTGACTTCCACATATAATTTAATTTTATAATTGGATTCAAATATTAAATGTAATATTATGTATATGTAAATAGAATTTACGGGGTTACTAGTCGATTAACGATATATGCTCACTTTATACTTTTCGAAGCAAAGATAAAATATTAATTAGCGATTCTTATTATTCATTACAGCTATAGAAGACATTAAATTTAGAATTAAATTAATTAATGAGTTTCTGAAATTATGAATTCCTGTAGCTAATATTCAACGCTTCATTGTTAATAACATAGTTATAGCCATTAAAAATAGGTCAAGACAGAGAAAGTAGTGAATACTGTTTCTTAATAACTATAAAATCTAAGAAGCCCCTACATGCCAACAACCTACGACAGTACCACTTACTAGAGTAATATACGGATACTTGCATTAAGATTACTTGGTATACCTAATGGTAGTATCTTGGGGTACACGCTACTTACAATTAACGTTTACGTTCAAACTTACAGACACTTAATTGTTTTGGTAATATTTACCACCATTCATTTAACCACGCTCAGTTGAGTACATGGGGTCGATAAAGCATTCGACACAGCGATAACATCTTAGTTATGCTTGAGGCGAGAATTTTTTGTGAGACTGCGAAATAACGGAACATACTCGGTCAGTCAAATTAGCCAGTGTCCGGTGAAATGACTTTGAGTATACGTATTGCGGATGGTAGGTACATCGAATTGAATTATAATGGCCACGTTTCATACTGCTGATGAATTAATATCTTCATGGTCAATTATATTCTTTAAAAGTAAATAAAAGTTTACTTGTAAACTTTCGAATTTTTATGAAATTATAAATGATAAGGTAGAAATGATATTATAGTAAGAAATATAGCTTGTTAAATTTAATTGAAAAAATTGTATTAACATCAAATTTGTGAACTTGATTGAAGATTGAAAATTTGAATATGAAGAAAGAGTGTAATAAAGGGATGTTTTGTTAATGGTATGCTTTAGCGGTAATAGTAGATGATCCTTCCTTAAATATTCCGTTTTAGGAACAATGTACTAAAAAAGAAATATTAGGTTTTTTTATTACACAAAAAGTGTTTATGAATTTACAACTAATATTATAGAGAATGCGAATTTTGAAAGTTGTGTATATTTGGAGAGTAATCAATCTCCGGAACCACGACACTTTTCTTTTTTTATGTGAATAGCGACAAACCAACAGACGAGCCACCTGATGGTAAGTGGTCACCGTCGCCTATGTACTTCAGTAATACCAAAAGCGTCACTGATGCCTTATCGGTTGAGAAAGAAGAAGGTAAGAAAGAAAGTACTGGCTCTCAAGCCTCCAGCCGAAACACGACGAGTCGTTTGGCGCCTGACTCCAGTAGGGGGGGTGGTAGCTAGCCAGGCAGGTTTCACGAAAAGATAATAATACCAGTAATAATATTAATTAATAATATTAACTGTTTGAAAAATTATGTTCCCATTTGAAAGATTAATTATTTCGTATGAACATATGTCAAGTGTACGAGTATATGTACAGTATAATAAAGCTATAAGGTGGTACTCGCAATATTATCAGAAGGTAAATTCGTTATGTCATTTTGAACGTACGGATATTTCCTAAATATGTCTTTCGATAAAAACATCCATTTGTTTTAAATTAATTGCGGTCATTTATTTACACAACAGCCTGCGAGCTGGTATGAGACATGTCAAAAATTTAAGATAATACTGAAATAGTGGCTTATTAACATGACATAATTATAGTCCAAGTGATATTTTAATGATATATAATAATTATAATATTGTATAAAAATACATTATATATTATATTATTTATATTAATACGTATTATCAAATATAAGAATATTATTATGGTATAAATAAAGTGCTATAGCCATGGAGTGTCCTATGCTCTTCTTTTTCATAGCCTAAACATCTCATGAACCACTGATGGTTATATATATAAATTAAGAGATAAGAACACTGTCAAGTTAGGAGAAATATCTTAATTATTTATGCCCGATTAGGGTAGAGTGTTATGCTTACTCGTAGTGTTATATGCTACACCTAAACAGTCGACAATTAACTGTTTTGTTTTTTTATCGAAGAAAGAGAGAGAGAGAGAGAAGTATAAATAAATAAGTTAGAATGATGACGATACCAGTTATATGAGATTATTATATATAGAAAATATTTATTTGATAGGAAGCTAACAAAAAGTTTTGAATTTATGTGATAATTTTATACAAGAATCTCCTACAGAAAGTGCTTTATTTTTAGCCGTTCACCGGCTCGCGAACCCTTTGGTCATCAAACCAGTCCTAGACATCTGCGGTCGGATGTTTCTTCACGAGCAGGATGTGGTGATTGATCTCAGTCATCACTAAACATATTAGGCGTCCACGTTTAATCGATACGAGAAAAATGTACTTTAGTAGACTTGTCAATCGTATCAGTTAAATTGAGGCATCCTAGAAAATATTTTATTTTCACTAATCGAATAAAATTAGAAATGAAACATGAATTAACTACATTGTAGATAGTGAGAGCAAAACTTTATTTCCTAATGAAGGTAACGTTGATATGAAATTAATAAATTGATATGTAAACGGCATGTAGTGTAGTACTTTGGTTCACGATGCTGGCTTCAAACGAGATTTAAGTCCAGAGTTACTTTAACTGCTTATGCTTTTAAGTCAATCGTAAATGGTCGGTTGAGATAGACAATGTAGGAAGTAATCGGGATTTGAATAGCTAATGGTGAAGTTCTCTGAACAATTCCATGCCCTTCGATAAGGTAAGTAGTGCTATCGTAGTTTATGCCGTATTACAGACGGTCGGTTCGCCTCGGACGCGGAGGTTACGAGATGGAGTGAATGCAATTTTATAAAACACAGAATTAATTAGCGTTGATAATTTAATCTCAAGACAAATCGTCACTGACATCAAGCACCGGTTGAGTCGACAGGACGCAATGACAAGCGTCGAGATAAAGTTAAAAGTGTTTAACCTGTTTTAAACTTTTTCCGGCTCTAGGAATCTACTAAGTAACTACTGGATTGAGTTGGAAACAACTGTATGTTTTGCTATTTTAAGCAATCTGCACTAATCCTTAGATAAATCATAAATAAACGCTCATACGCTAACACCCCCGTACCAGAATTCCTGTGTTGCAGGTGGCATGGACATACATAATTAGGTACTACAAAAACCCATGACTCGGACAAATACTTATCTATCACATAAATGTCTGGCCCGGCCGGGAATCGAACGCGGAATCCAACAGTCAGCAGGCAAGGACAACTACCAACTAAGCTAACAAGGGCGTCTAGATGAATTATTGAGTTAGTTTTAAATTAAACAAGTTGTTATTTCTAAGAATATAAATCGACAATACGAATCTCTGATACGCTACTACTACATACACACATACTATTCATCAATTGGGAAAAGAAACAACTCATCAATTACTTTTTATATTTCCTTATAATTTTGAAAAGATGGTACGTCGGAAGTAAATAAAAATTTCACACCAATTCTAGTTTTTATTTTAGTTCTAATAACAATGTGATTCCTGCAGATTGAGAACGAGCACAGCATTCATGATTGTGAATATACTGTCCTCAACAACTACTTAAACACAAAGTTGGGTCACGGCTTCCACGTTTTACTACAAATATCTCATAATACCAACTTCGCCAGTCTGCCGAAGTCACCGCACGTCAAGCAGATAATGGCGGATAAGTAAGACGGCTTACGTAACCCGAGGTCATGATACGATAGCTGCGCTTAGTTGTAATTTTTCCTAATTGTCTTCCGGCGGCCTATACTTTGTTGGCCTTTGACGTCAATTCAAAGAATAATAACTGAGGAACACTGCTTTCATGAGATTTTGTATGTTCGGTGTGAGGCATGAATGAATGAATGACATAATACTTATTCGAAGTTGGTTCTTACAAACACCTTTCGAACGTCAAACTACGCGATCGCATCAATAAATCTCTAAAGTGAGTGATCTCGGAAGAAGAAGCGGCAAGAAACTCCAGAGGAGTTTTTTTTTATCTGAAAATCATGAATCATGGAATTTACAACGGATCTATATAATTATTGGTTCTGGGTTATTAACTTTTGTCGTGTTTCACTATCGCCTTGATTGTGTCTACTGATAGAAGATTGCTGAGACAAGGAAAAGGATTCACTGTTGTTTTTAACTACGGGAATAGTCCTTAAAAAGGTTAACACGGGCGCAGACGAGAGAAGGTTGGGTGGCTATTAAAAGCGATTTCAGGTCCACATTCGTGCTTTGAAGGCAGGCTAAGCCATCGACCCTGGCTGTTATTGTATAGATAACAATTGTTAAGTCCCATAAATATAAGCTCATATAAGCGATTTTGCTTCTATAACTACTAGGGATTGCAATCCGGAAAACCAGATCCAGTATTACGGCGGATCCGGAATCACCAAATGTCAACAGGATTCGTTGATGCCAATTTTTGGTGGTGCGTGGAAATGAATGGTGCTTCTTAGCTTACTTAAATACAGTGATGTCAGGTTATTAAGTAAAGTAAATATCTAAGTATGTGTTAAATTTTATATAATTTACACTCAGTGTCGGTTTTAGGAGGATTTATTTTTAAACTAACTATAATTTGTAGACCAAAGGATTCAGATTTTAGCTAGACGAGAGCTAGTCTTCAGGTCTTGTAAATTAAAAAACAAAGTGGAATTCGAGCTAGGCTTGGTAGTTTGCGCCTTGTGACCAGGTGCAGAGTCCAGCTGGAAAGTCCACGGTATAATTTTAGAAAGTGTATTTACAACGCGATCTAACAAAGGTCTCTTGATGCACTTTGGCTTAAGTGTTCACTAATTTTTTATAAAATATATTTTTAGGATACTTTTGGATACCCTTTTTTATATTTAAATCCACGCCCCACCAAATCATGACAAGCACTAGGCGGTTGATCACTATGCATATTTCCGACTACTTGTAAAGCTTCTTTAGAGCTATAAACTTTGACATTTTGCTTGTAACAGGCCTCTTCTGTTGTGAATTGTTTTCCATCAGTGAAGAGGATATTCCTTTGGGAGTCTTTCACCCGCGAATCAGGATAATAAGAGTTTCGATCCAAGCACACTTTTTAACTGTAGCGATTGATATAAGACATGCCCATATCGACTAAACATCGTGCCTAAGGTCTTAATTGATGATATGCGACGGAGTCTTAGCGGTATCTAACAAAGGTCTCTTAATAGGTAATCTCTAGGTTAATTTCTCGCACTAAATTTCTTTGTTTCCTCGTAGGATTTCAAAGAATCCTGGCTTTTATGTTCTTCGACAAAGGAAGTTAGGTATATCTATTTTTGCATCGATAGTTCGATATACGAAGATACGGTTGATACCAAGTTCCTGAAGTGTCGTCAAAATTACCGACAGCTTAGTACCCGCTTCATGACAAGCAATTTCTGAAATTCTATATTCTTTAAATCCAAACCATATTACGATTTAATATTGACCTGGATCAGTAGTTAGAGGCTGGAAATGATCACAGTATGTAACCATAATAAATGCATTCCAAATTTGAATTGAGAAAAAAAAACAGAAGTTTATAAATTTTTACAGTATTTATGGCCAGGCTAGTCACTCAATCGACTACCTGTAATAAGAACTATAAATATAAATTCTCAAAAGAACTTCCAACATCGAGTGCACCACAGAGGAGCATATCAGAATACTTTTCCATTGAGCCATCCTTAAAGCTAAACTATTAAGTCGGGCATTCAACTAATGGATGCTATACCATATGAAACAACCGGCATTAGCCGGTGTCTATTAAGACAGCTCATTTATTACTATGTCTTCTGATATCAATGCCGCAAAGGTACACTATAATAAGTTATACATTATTAGCGGCCCCGTCCGTTCGTTCGGGTTGGACTATTATTATATGTACACGATTATTAAAAATTTCATATTCTTTGCCTTGATTAGACATTATTAGGTATATTGATATTTTATATAGTCCATCATCTGCACAATCACGCGTTCTCAGTACATACTAATTTTGATTAAATTCAGTCAAGCAGTTTTTGAGTTATCTCGAGATATACACGAAAATCTCAACAGATTAATATAGTGGTATAGATAGATGGTATAAATGATATTGTGAAAATATCAACAGGAACGGTACGTTACTTAGCAGTTTTATCATTGTCGGCAAGAATCAATCAAGACTCAACATCGTAGACGTGATCCGCCTGTAGTTTAGCACTGCGTGCAGCGTCTTTCAATCGAAGAAACTTTGTCAAAGTAAGCAACGGTTCCATAAGGCTAAAAGTTGCATCTTGAAGACGATATTTAAAGCTCGTTTCACTGCAATCCATCCATAAATAAAAAGTTATAAATCAATATATTTCTGACCGAGAGAACGAGAATAACCCAGTCGTAAAACAATGCAGGTGCTATTTCTAAGCGTAAAGTAGTTTTTCTGATTAGAAGCGAGGGCGTGTTGCTGGTTACAAATAAAAATGACTAGTTGATTGCTCATTGGAAATAGTTTGTCCAAAAAAGTAAAGTCGTTTGAACGAAAAATGCTTTTGTAAACATATACAGTTCATTCTTGTTACGGTGGACAAAAAATAACGTGGGCTAAGACATACAGTTCAGCGTGTAAATTTAGTTTTACAAATTTATTTCCTTTTGTCGTAAAGTCAATGATGGCATTGGCGGGAAAACCACAGAGATACTAATAGTAGCTTTTGTCAGACAGACTTAACATATGGTTCAAGTTATCGGGAAAGCTAATACATACTGAATTCAAGTCACATATTAACAAAACTAGAAAAAAATGTACGGGTATATTAAAAGAAAAAAGTGTTGAATCGTGCCTCAGGAATTATTAAAACATTTTAATATGTGACGATAATAAATCATTGATTTGGATAGCTCGAGATACGACTCATTGAGGATTTTGCACATATTATGGTATTATATTTATTTAAAATTAAATGATTTTAAAAGATGAGCAAATATTGTATTGCTTTGACTGTTTTCTATGAATCAAAATTTAATAAAAAAACTATAAAGGTATGTTTGTTTCTTCATTTAACAACTTTTGGAAATTGTTACGAAAGTAAATAGTCATTGTTATTTATAAATAAATATAAATACAAGTGATCGGAGCTTAGATCAAAAGCTGACTGACGTCTTCAGGTGTTCCACAAAACGCTTAATCTATAAAACAGTTCAAAGTTCTTCAAATTTATTTATTTAATACAAGTTCACTGACAGTTGTAAATCGCTACTTTTCATAACTTGCACCAAGTTAGTTTTATTTTTTGCGTCGTGTAGCTTCAGTTCCGATGTTTTGTATTTATTTTATATTATTAAAATAGTGACAGCGTTGAATCTTAATGAAATGTATATTACTTCATTTTCTTTTCAATATATTCGAATCTATAAAAATGAATACTGGGTGCTGAAAGAAAATATTCTTTGTTTGATTTTTAAGTATTTGAATATGGATATATTGGCGCAACCGCAAAAAGGGTCTTCAGTCTTAGGCAATAGGTGTTAGATTTCAGTGGTAGTAAAGTTTACTATTCTTTACAACACTACATTGGAAAATTAATTTACTTTGACTTTGCTGCGTAGGAATATTTGTCACCTACCTCAAATAGGACTATAATTCGATTTCAAGTCATAACGATTTTATTGTAACTGGCCCACTATGTCCTTCAATCCGAAACACAAGTTTACGTCAAGTAACAACAGATGGCGTACAGCTATCGTTTTTAATGGTAATAGCCCGGCACACTTTAGAAGGGCCAGCTATTAGTAAGGGCTACTTATGGCCATTTTAATACTAAGGTTGTCACTGAAGTGTTGCCAACTAAGGAGAAAGTTTTCGTTTATTTATTGTTTCTCCGGGTTTTCAAACGAAATATTTTATGAACGGTTTTAAAGGAGGGTGTTAACTAAGCATACTAATCAAACAGGCAAAAAGTTGGGATCTGCTGATTGATACAAAATTATATAATAAGAGATATATTAATAATAATTTTATTGATAATTATTTATTTTTCAATAAGAGAAACCCTTGTGTTAAGACACTGATGGATGGATGATTCAAGTCACCAACTAAAGACTAAGGATTAAAACGAAATTTGTTTAGCAGTGAATGGGTTGATTAAAAGTTTTATAATAATTTGCTTCATAATGTTTTAATAAATAAAAATAAATCAAAATCGTGTATTAATTCTTATTTATACTAACGAATAATAACACTGTAGCAGATTAAAAATTGTACATTTAATACTATTTAACATTAAATGGAAGTAGACTTTGTCATCGATATAGAGGTAGAATTATTTTGACATTCCGTTAAACAAAGTTTAGATTGCTTTTCTGCAGCTATTACAATAAATTATGACGTTGCTAATTTATATAACCTGGAAAACTCATCGTTATAACGGTAAAATAGGAGAAATGTTAATTTATTACCTTAAAAAAAAAAGACATTCCTTTTAGATGCATGTGATATTTGTACATGTAAGCCGAAACTTTTCTGAAGTAAAACGCGGTTGAGTCTCGGGTTTTAGATAGAAATATTACTTTAACAAATTTCTTTTTTCAAATTTCTTAGCAACATTTTGTCTACTCATGCGAATTTAAAATGCGGATCTCGTGACATTTCTAAGCAATATGTCGCTGACGGCTCGCAGTGTTTTGATTAATAATAATTGTCTGTGCGAAAGTGGTTATCATAATTTTTTTTCTAGTTTTTTTATTTTCCGTGAATTAAATATGAATAAATAAAATATAGCAAACGACAACACTATTTATTTATTAACACATTAAACATAACTGTTTTGTTACTTTTATTTATTTCATCAAGTCTGGGTTGTATAACATTTGTTTTTAAATAGGTAATAGCCAATAAAAATCTAACTGCTGGTCCTGTAACATTAGGAATTTTTTTACCAATTCATGTTATATTCTCACAATATATATATTTTCTCAAAACGATGCTTCATAGCCGCTATAGATCTAACTCGATAGATGGCATTGTGTCAAGTTATTCAAAAGATCTATATTTATATACGCTGATCATTAATATAAGTATGTTGTAGAAAAACGAGTAATTAACCAACTAGTGAAAAAATAATCTGACGGTGACATTTATTCAAATAACGTTTAACATAGTGCGATAGATAAGCATAAGATCTAGGTACTCACCTTGGTCGGCGCGGGTCGGTTGCGCGGGCGCACGCGGTGCAGGCGGCCAGACGAGGAGCAATGACTGAACGCGCACTTGACCTTGCGGGGAGCGAGTACACGCGAGCCACAGCTCCTACTCGTTTTATACTCGCTTCGGTAACGGGGCACACGGTGCTGGAAGGTCGCCAGCGCTTCCTTGACTTCTTAAAATATTCACTGCTAACACTATTGGTACTGATTCACTAATCCACACTGCTGCAGTGTTATGGAGAATGTTCCTGGCTTCTTCCGGGGAAATTGCGAGCAGAAATTCTCAGTGGGTTGTTAATGAGTTGATTCGAAATAGTCATAAGGGAACGCGCCTTGCGTAGACTTGATAAAATAAATTGCACCACTGTAATATGATTATAAATCTCTAAGAACCACCCTAATGAACACCCAGGAAAACTTCGCCATAATAAATCATTACATTGCCTTAATGTACGGGCCAGAGTTGTTGGTATTTTTTTTATTTGAACACTATACTGGACTGTTTTTTTTTCTTGTCATTGGATCTTCAAATGACACTCGTTTATTGTGAGCACTTTCTATATTCTAATCACCAAAAGATGACCATGAACTATCAAGAGCCCCAATTGTCGTGATCAAAATCTACTCATACTTCATAATCCGAAACATTCGAAGCCAACACCATCCACATAGGTATTTAATGGCAGATGCCTCAGTTATTTTGCTAATCAAAAGACAGTGCCCATTGCATTGTGCAGCGACAAACCGAATAATTGCTCACGTGGTTGGCGTCGCGGTGCAGCTGTCAGAATATTAAGTCTGTTCATCAATCGGATCGGCCGTATGTATCAAGCTAGCTAACGATATCCAGTTAACAATGAGCTCTCTCATCAAGAGCTGAGTAAACAAATTGAAAATAATTAATGAAGTGCATGTATCTAACTAGACTAGATGGTGTTATGGTGTCATGACAACCATGAAACGTCCTTCTAACTTCTTAAAGTTCTTACACCAACTCAGGGTTAAGAGATAAAGTTGGTTAAAAGACTCCATCCATCAGGCGATCTTCAAAGATTTTTGTCTATTAAAAGTCGCTTAGAAACAATGGCACAAAAACTATGCAAATGCATTTGACTTGGTATCACATTTAAGTAATTGATAAGATTGTAAGTAGAATTATGATATTTATGATGGAAACCTTGTGTTTAATTTCCATGAGGTACACCAGCAACATCCTGTTAGTACGAATAATCTCCCATGTCTTTAGTGCACTCTTCCGATCAATGGACGAGATAATAATGTAAGGTTTCTGCTGTTGAAGACTGCTGGACCGTGTTCTGCCCGGTTGTATCCCTTCGTGCATGATAAGGTTGATTATTACGTGCACGATAAGCCTCTTATAATTGTCCTTCCAAAACCAATAGCGTTACCAAGATGATGTCACCACTTGCAAGTCAAATGCGGATAAAAATATTCGCAGTTGATTTTAGTTTCAGTGTGGCTGGTAATAATCCTTTTCACCTTTTAAGAATGCCATCAGGATTATACTGCACGGTACCAATCTTATTGATCAGAAGTAACTAGTGTTGTAATTCTGTTATTAAACAGATCAAAATCACAGAACACAGGTGAGGTTATTATGAAGAAAAAAAAAAACAAATCAAAATTGTTGTTTTGTTATTAAAATAGGATTCATGTTTGAGCATCCGTTAAGTAAAATTGGAACTGTGTCAGGATGCTCCGCTTTTCCGTGTCATAAAATAAGTATTAAGGAATTATGTTATTTAAACTTGCCAAATAAAAGTGCCAAAGGTAATATTTCTCACAACAATAGGTAGACACCAAGTATCAAGTAGTATGGTTAATTTAACCATAGATGATTTAAAAAATCGACGCGCGTTCCTGTGGTAAATAAAAAAAATTGTTACATTAACTATAATACTTGACCATTATAATTATTTAAAGGCAAAATCAGCTGATATTTGATTTGAACTATGATTTGTGAGACTACAGAATTACCGCAGTGATTCCCCGGAACTCACTTCATTCGTTGTTCAAAGCCTACACTGTTATACCCATAAACGTATCTGATAAACTAACGTAATATATTAGAGTTATGGTTCTACCACGATGTAGAGTACTTCTATTTTATCAGTGTCTCTCAGCAATCTTCCTATCTGTCTTCTGTAACGGAGATTCTAGATTGTTGTATTTTTGCAGATATTTATCTATTTATATTTTCGATATAAAAATATTTATATACAAATACGAAATTTCGGAGTACCCTTTACAGTTAAAGAGTACAATGTCTGCAATGATATAAGTTTAAAATTAAAACATTGTGTTTTCCTATATACTATCACCACGAGAACCAAAATGTGAAGAATAAGACGATTCATCATCATCATCTCAGCCGGACAACGCCCACTGCTGAACATAGGCCTCCCCCAAGGATCTCCACAACGATCGGTCTTGCGTTGCCCTCAGCCAGTGGCTACCCGCGACCTTCACCAGATCGTCGGTGCATCTCGTTGAGACGATTATCGGGTGCAATAATAAAATAAAAATGGTCAGAGTACATTTTATTGCATTCATATGCTTTCAAATTCCCATTACTCCAACATTAACATTATGTCCGATTGAATTGTAATTACTACTGTAGAACTCGTATTCTAGATGCAAGCCTAGTTTTGCCTCGGCGAGGCAAGGATTTGGAATCCAATAACGCCTTACAGATCATTCTAGTGGTAGATTTTAGGATCAGGCTTCAATAACATGGGTCTGGATACAATTTTGTGTTCTATTGCCTTATTAAAGACCCCTAATAATAGTTTTTCTCATATGTATATCCTTGATGTACAAAAAGCGATTAGTTACAATTTTATTATACGTATAGATAGGCAAAAACAATGAAATTCTATTCTTTTCGCCTTTGGTTATCAAATGTTTTATTTTTTGGTTGATAGCTATTAACTTTGTTTATAAAATTATTTTGGAAACAGAACTATATTTAATGGTTTTGATCCAATTTCCAGCACTCGGCGAACACTGTTAATAATAATACGAAATCAATTATAGTACACTGAGGCACTGTATGTACATAATTATTAGGCAGATTAAATGTACTTAATGCTTATTTCTACTCAGTTAAATAATCGTTGTGCACAGCTAACCGTTGTTAGAATTAACAACGATAACAAACGACCGCCAGGTACATGTATATGTATTAACTTTTCAGTCTTGGACATTCATAAATATTACTGTTGTAGCATGTCGGCAATATGCATACGTTATAGTGGCACCAGACTTAGTTTATTTTTGGATTGACGCTGTATAACCCTAGATCCGGATTGTTGCAAAGCTAGTTGTAGTTTTTGATTGTAGTTGTGGTATGTATGAATGTATTAAGTCTCGAAAGAGTTCGTCCTAGGGCAAACGCTGACCTAACTCGACAGCTTGATGGTTTGACACCACATAAGGAAAGTAACCTATTAATATTATAAATGTGAAAGTTTGCATGTCTTGATGTTTGTTAGTCATTCACGCATAAGCGGCTGAAGGATTTGGATGAAATTTAGCAGATAGATAGTTTATTACTTCAGTTATAAAATAGAATAGTTTTCACCCCGGATAAATATTAGGTTACTGTGATTGTCAAAAAAAGAAAGGACGTATCCACTTGAAATTTGTATAGATAAGTCTGGCTTCCGTTCCATAAGACATTGTTCATATCATGGTAGTACCATAGAGTTACGTAATAGAGGAACACTCATCTCAAAATCGCGTCACTAAAACATAAATGTGCATGTTTGTGAAAAATACACTGATGTGCGTAACTTTTAGTGATGTCAAATTCACGTCCATGTATTATATTGAATTATTATATTATATTACATGTTAAATTAATAACACCATGCTAATCCTAGTAACTTCTCTTTACTTCGCATCTTCTAAACTTAACCTTATTTGACAGCATAAAACAAAACGTGATTAAACGGTACTAAAGAAAACAATAATAATAATGCTTATTGGTTTTAATTAATTCTTTGATGTAAATCGATATAACTTATTGCCCTCTGAAAGGAAATAACCAACAAATTTTGGTGGTATATAGTCTTCATTAACATCTCAGTGATTTCGTAGAACAAAATAGTTGCCCTTAAAATGTCTACTGTAAACTTTGTGAGGAACACTACCTATCTGGTTTAACATTCGAATCCATTTTTCTTTTTGAACTGCATTACAGGAAACCTTGAAGAAGAAAACTTTATCAATAAATATGAAATCACATTCGCCGTTTATTGCCATATCATAATAACAAATATAAAATTCGCCAAATTTTATGAATTTACGAAGCTAATACTATTCTAAAGCCAAAGATGCACCTTTATATCAGTCTATCTACTTTCTGTCGAATGTGTTTACAAGCTGTAACCGAAACTAAAAAGGTAAAATATGAACAAATCTAGGTAAAACAAAAAATATTTTTTTATACCTATTTAAAAATTATCCACTTATCGATAGATTTTGTGCAAGTCCTACACGAAACGGTATCATTTTCATGTACACAATATCTTTTTATCTTACACATAATTATGAAAAATAAGTTATTATTCATAAAATGGAGTACTTACTGCATATTATTAATCTTAATTTATACTTTTAAGATCAACTTTTATGGAAATAAGCATCGTGAAAGTAGTATTGTACTATCAGTACTTACCTGTGTGTTGCCTCTTTGTTTGGGTTATTGTTATAAGTAACCCTACAATTTAATACTGAACACGACACCATTAGGTTTACTATTTTTAGTCTGATAAAATATAGAAAGATTGAAGTGAAACTAATAAAATAACAAATAGCAATTTTTTGACAGGAGAGTAATGGAGAGTAAATAGTTTGAAAACAGTCCTACGGTAAATTTTCTTGTATCTGTTTCTCGCTAGTAGGATTTTCCGTAAAGCTCGAAATCTCACTCGCACACTGTGTTCCTCTATTACTATTATATTAACTCTATGGGTAGTAAGTAATGTAGTACTTTTTAGATACATCAGATGGCGCTGATTCTAAAACGCAATTATGGCAGGTTATTTAATAATCAGTATGGTTCTATAGCGTAAGTGTCATGACAGATGGGACTGTTGCTTTTTTGTTACTTACTTTCTACTAATGTTTAATTTCTCTGTAGACCTAATTTTAAATGTAACTAAATACCATTTAAATTAAACGTAATCTATCGTAACGTAATCTATAAAACATAATTTATACATACTAATTTCAATATTTTAGTATAACTTTTACTATACTCTTTTGTCTGTAATCCGGTAGTTCATTAGCCTTAGTATGCATCAAGCTTTAACCTTTAGGTTGTCTAGGGTCATTGTATACGATAGGTAATTATGAATAACTGGAAAGAGACGAATTACACGGTCATAACTTGACTCACGGTCATAAGACTAGCTTGGACTACGACTGGGGGAAGGGATTATATTAATAATTAATTATGTTAAGTTAATAAGACTTCATGTGATAAGAAGTTATGAGAAAGTATTTAAAAATTTACGTTGGGATTCCGATCCAATAAGCAACCAATTAAATACTAGTTTATTATCCTCAGGTAGAGTTAGTTGTTCTAGGTGACTTCAATCCCCAGCACAGAGAGTCTGGGGTAGCGAATCACCGATTTTGCTGGCAGAACTACTTATGACATGGTTTATGGCCTTTCACAAGTTGTACCGGATTTCATCACCAGGATTTCATTGCCAGAAGCGGCATGGGTTAGACCGTCTGTTGACTTCTAATCCTGCAAAGTAGTGGTTGGGGTTCAATTAGGATTTCTCGGACCACTCCAATTAAAATTAAAATTTTAAACTATTTAATCATTTTAAATGTTTTAAATACATTTATGAACGTGATCTTTTGCTTTCAGAAGGTGCTTTCTAATACACTGCATCATATCACTTTCGTAGTTGAAACAGTCACGTCCTACTGGAACACGGTGCGTCCGTCACTAATCCCTCCTGATTCTGACACCCATCTGTATGTTCGCTTAATTCTTGCATAAGAAAATTAGAGGAGGTTCAAGTTAAAATTGAATTAAACGTTTACACAAATAATAACGTTTACACACTTACACCCCCGCACTAGGATTCCCTGTGTTGCGGGTGGCATGGACATACACAATTATCACATCACAAACACCCATGACCCGAGAACAAACATTTATCTGTCACATAAATATCTGCCCCGGCCGGGAATCGAACCCGGGACCCCACGCTCGGCAGGCAGGGTCACTACCAATTGGGCTACGGGGTCGTAACTTAAAAACTTGAGATATCCGAGCGAGAAGCTAAATTGCAAACCTCTATGATAAGTCTTAGTGCGAATTTTGATTCGATAACGACATAATGCAATACAGCATAATAATAATTAATCGTTGCGTTATTAAACTTAGCAGTTCCAAATATGTGTAAAGATAGTAAAATGTGTTAATTTTTTACCGTTAGAGATCAATTGCAGGGCTTCGGTTTCTTTTCGTAAATCGATGAGGTATCTGGAATACTCTCTAAAGAGTATATATCACTGCTCTAGGATTTGTTTCAGTCTCCAACCATCCTATTAGACTCTATAACTCTAATAACTTTTCTAGGTTTGTGACCGAGCCAAGAGTGAAAAGTTCGTATTCCTACGGAGACTGCCTTCCATATAATTTAACGATGAATATAACCATAATACCCATGATCGATTATTTAGTCTACCCTCTGAGCTTACGTTGCGGCTAACACTAGTAGAGTCTACTCACCCTGAGGATGCTCCGTTTCGGAGCGAAACACGTGTTGGTGGTATATGTTGGTATATACTTTTATTTATCATAAATGCATGTTTTCCTTTGTGGGAGGGAGAGAGGATCTATGCATGTATAGATTGTGTTTGCGGATAGTTGCAAAGTAAATTAATACTAATTTAATAACAATGAATATCCGCAAAGTAACGCCTGATTCTATCAACTGTATCTACCCTGTGAAGCATAGAACTCAATAAATTTTGCCACTAGCGGTCACAAATTCAACTTACAGCACCTTTTAAAGGTATCCCTTCAGACTTTTGAACGCTCCTTTTAGTGTGGAGAACATTATAAAGCAATATCCAACGATAAAATTATGGTAAATTATCCATTCATGTGTGGGGTCTTATATTAATATATAAAATTATTCACATCATATGATTGTTAATGTTTAAGTTTATGACGGTGAATGATCGGTGTTCTAAGCTAATAAGATGCCTGGGCATCTAATTATTCGTATAGAGCCAACCAATGGATCTAACAATTTCTGCATTATAATAGCTTTACAGTAAAACCTAGATGCATTCGTGATTATGTCGTGAGCCAGTTATGCTCAACTTGAGTTAATACAAACACCCACGACCGGTAAACAAACATTTGTATTATCTGTTACATGTTTACATGTTACATAATAACATTTTAATAAGGCTGAAAGTCTAAATTAAATATTTATTCGAAAATGTAATTGCGGATAGCTTTGATATTTTGTTAAATAATTTTTGTAACTACTATTTTTGATTACAATTTTCACCAGATATTAATTGAAGATGTAGTCCAGGATGGTAATGAGTACTACCTTCGTTAGAACCTATTCGCTGTTAGCGAACTTGTGTTTTAGTAACTTTGGGTCAATCATGCTCAAGATGCGCCTGCGAGCGACATATTCTAACAGATATCTTTAAATGTGTGAAATTAGTTTTAGTTATTATTTTATATAGCAATAAACTGAGCAGCTCGCGCGCATGTTAAAATGGCAAATTGTCTATCCTAGAAGCGGGTAAGTCACATCCTTTTTTAGAATGCGATAAACGTGAGAGCGTCCCCTTACATTTTCCATGTTCCCTAGCTTCTTACCATTTCTATATTTTGTGCATTTCCTGTACAAATAAACAGTGTTATCTTCAAGGATGTATCTACAATGTACTTCATGATGTTTTAACTTTAAATTTCACATGAGTTACTGTACCTGCGAATCGTCTCGACTGACCTCTGTGATATATTTGTAATAAAACTGTAGTTTTAAATTTAATTACAGAATACATCGGGTTTTAGTTGCCACAATACTAAATGGACATATTTTTGATATTTCCACACAATAAAAATAGATATAATAGAAATTGACAAACAAATATGGGGAATATATTGCGTTCCCTGATAGTTCAAAGGTTGGGTACCACTGTCGGTATTCCGATAAAGTAACTGAGTCCCGTTATACCGATTAGCTGATTACACGAACGCATCTGACATTATAGCCGCCGACAATTAGATCCGATTTTAAATGCGTTTGATTCAACTAAATCTACAGAAATATCAAAAGTTTAACTATTGAATTTTTTAAATCAGATAAATTTCTGCTTTTTCTCTAGAAACTAATAAGACTACATTTTTTATGTCAATAGCCGACAAAGGAGCAGATAGGTTAAGTGATGGTAAAGGGTCACCACCGCCCATTGACGTCCGTAACAGTAAAGATATCACCGAAGAGTTGATGAAAGCCAAGAATTGGTTTCTCAACTGGCTGACACTAAAACCGAAATAACTTAAAAACATCATGAAAATCCTAGCTGGCAACTTCTGGGTTAGGTAGCCCTTATCGAAAAAATTTATTCATATTCCTATTACAAAGTTCTTTGTAGGAATTTAAATTTAATATATTACTGCCCTATTGTTCGGCATGAATCTTTTTGCAGAGCGAGAGACTTTTTGCCGAGAGAATGTTGCCCACGTTGTTTTTATTCTCAAAGAAAGTGATAATTCATTCCAGATACGCAGATAATTTCGCAAATTCAAAGCGCGCGCTGGATATGAAACTAGGTCTCTAAGTAAGAGATCGACTTCTTAGTTAGTAAGGCATTATGGCTTACCACCTTTGAATTGCTTTTTTTACTTTCGGCAATACTTATCTTTGATTACGACTCAGTGTTTTGTAATACCAAATTTTCTTTATCGTGATTATAGATGTAAAATACGCTGTAGATGTAATGTAAAAGAGAACAAGCGACTTAATTAAATCCGCTTAATTTTAAAAATATGAAATTAGTTTCAAAATGGACCTACTTTCATCCGAAAAGTTGAAACAGTTGAGATTGGAGTATGACAGTGGGCTTGCGATTGTAAATTGTGTTCATTTGGCGTTTGTTAATGCTGAAGTTTGCAAATGGTGAAAGACAGAAAGCGCGAAAATTATTTGTCACAATTTGGAGAATGGAATTGACATTCATTTTTCAATTATTGTTTTTTCATGTTTAATTCCATCACTGATCATCTAAGATCAATGTACATTTGATAGAACCTTATAATTGGTTCATTTATGAGTAGCACGATTTATCTTTGAATTCATTCGAAATCATTGCTAAATGTAAAGGGTATTGTAAGTAAATAAGAAAAATCACGTTTGATTCAGAGATAATCATATTCCTATAGATATATGCATATTTCATGAGAAAAATACATTAAGTAACCAGTGTTACAATAGTAATCCTAAAAATACAAATTAGTAAAAACTCACCATTAAAAAGGACAAAATATTTCTAGATGTAGATATAAAATGTAGTTTACCATAAATTGTCATGACATCAATTTCTACTTGAATTGTATTGACTTGAATTTTTAGAATGATTTTTTGTATGTAGTCCGAACGATTGCTTTTTTACAATGACAGATCGTTCGAACTCCCAGAGTGCAGTCGTCGACGGAATAGCTGTTTACAAACTATACAAACGAAATAGTATGTGACTTTCACTGTATGACTAAAGGATTTTGCACGGAGCTTAGAGAATAAACCGGTTTTGTGCATTTGTCACTAGCCTACACGGACAGTCAGCACGCGCGTTTTTGGATAGCAAAAATACTTATAACCCTTTTTTTTAATAATTAAATGGTACTTACATATTACATGGTACACAAAAGCCAGATTTCAGAGAATCTGCTGCCAGATATTTTTTATAAATAGCCAAATTTCCGATCCAGGTATTACGGCTCCGCTGAAAGGAAAAATAAGTACGTACCTAATAGGTACATTATTATTGTGTGATCCGTGTATAGTAGATTGTTAAGACCTTGCTATGATTTTGTCGAGAGTGCCCAAATTAATATGAATTAATTTTAATAAAAACAAACAAATGAAATGAAATAATAATAAATAATGAATTTACATTTATTCCTTTTATTTTACATTTATTATTTTACTGTATAAAAGTCCTAACAATTATAATACCTACTTATTATTATTATTTATCCTGTACTTCTCTCACATCTTGACCCATTCAGGGTCAACTTTCAGAGTATGCCATTAGGCTTTAAGGTCGTTCTTAAAACTTTTACTTTATGTGGACCAAAAATAAATAAATAAAAACTTAAGAATTACATACAATAAGTGAAGTCCGTTTATTTTGCGGCGAGACGTGCAAAGACGTGAAGTACTAAGCCGCTCGTCTGCTGAAACGGGAGTTAACCGACGTTTAGCATTACAAATTACGATAATTGTCACGAATACCTTTGTCCTGGATTCCGTTTTAAATTATCTGTTAAGTGCCGACAGTGCTTTTAAAAGATCTAGTGAGACAAAGATCGTTTACTCCTCAATAGACTTTAATACGATGACCTAAATGTTTATAATATGCGTTTGAAAATATAGAAATCTAACCTAATTTCTCGGAGCATGCCTTTTTGCGCTGGAATTTAGTTAGGAAAAATCCCACTTAATTTGGAACATATTCGAATAGGGTAACAATCTCACAATCTGAAGTCTTGAGGATAAAATACGGATATAACATTCTATACTAATAATAAAATTAACTCCAATCTGTATATAGAATATATTTTTGAGGCGACGAGCCACCTGATGGTAAGTGGTCATCGACGTCGATGGACATCACCAAGACCAGAGGTATCATTGATGTGTTGTTGGCTAGGAAATGAAAAGAAAGTACTTGCTCTCAAGCTCCCAGCCGGAACACGACGAGTCGTTTGGCAGCTGACTTAAGCAGGAGGGTGCTAACTAACCAGGCAGGCTTCACGGAAAGATAATAATACCAGTAGGTAATAATATTAATGACTAAATAATAATACTGATAATATAATCTTTACGCGAAGCCGTACCACTTATTTTGACTTTGTTAATGATGTAGAGGTCAAGACATATTTTTTTGGAATTCAAATCTATCTGTCTGACTGTATCACAGTAAAACCACTGAATAAATTTAGATGATACTTAGTATCTTACTTTTTATTCCGGGGAATGGAAATAAAAGGCAATATGTAGATTTTATTGAGTTCGGTGAATGAAATTTTGATTGCTTGACTGCAACTATTACAATAAATTAATATTTTTTCTAATTCACAGGACTAGTAAAAACCCATTCGGGTGCCATTTCTGAACGTAAGATGTAAGTTTTCTAAAGCGAAGCGAGAGCGTATTATTGGCATAAATATTTTACGGTATAATTCAGCGACATAGATTTGGATTATTTTATGTTGAGAGGAGAGTAATGGGACTGATTAAATTGTGTGTGAATAGCATTCCTTCATTATAATCTTTACATTTTAGTCTTAAGAAAGGAGAAGTCTGAACACAGTACGTTAAAATTAATTAAACAAATTCGGAGAGATACATTTTCAATTTTAAAACATACTAAATTCCCGTTGCTTAAGTTAGAAGTTGTCTGATTTAGTTAGAATGTTGTCTCCCGGTAGAGGGGCAGACCACTGCGATGGGCAGGTCCTTCGAATACTATGTTTTAGTATGCGCGTGTATGTATACGTAAATCGAAGCGAATATTTTTAATCTGTTATAAATACACCGTTATACACACTCTGTGTGGATGTGAGAGTGACTTAACGGTATTACAGTTTTAAACTGAATATGAGAAGACCGGTTTGCATATGACATTGGTAATTTAATTAATGTTTCCTTACACTTTTTATATTCACATTGGAAATCGAAAGTCATAAATATCCGGAATAGATTTGAAACTGTATCAACGTAACATTTAAATGAAAGAGATAAACGATCATATATACATAAATATATTATTACAAACAAATTTAGATTATGTACACAAAAAATGCTTTAAAAACTAAATTCATGATAGTATTTTAACTTTAAAGGTAATATGGTATTACAAAAGGATGTGTTTGTACTTGCATTTAATTAGGTAAATCAATCCTAGTGCGTCTGCTATATTTAATGAACCTGCAAGAATCTGGTTTATCTGTAGATACGTTATCTTTTACTTATTGATTTTATCACTTCACTAATCTCAGTAAACAGGACGTAGCAAATACTCTGGAATAGTTATAATGAACGTTAGTGGAATAATATTAAATACAGTTATTAAAACAAACTTAAAATGTTTAAAGTTAGAAAGGAAGTGAGCTTAGGTGTATTGGTGTTTTTTATGAAAAATTCATACAATGCAATAAATGGACAGACATAATGCCTTGTGGAATCTTTTTTTAACAGTTTATACCTATCTCGGGTTAAAGATGAAAACGCGTTTTAAGTATAACAAACATTAATTGTAATCAGAAAACCAGCTTGCGTGCGGTACTATTGGACACAATTTTTGTTTGCGGGTAGTTTATTAAAAAGAATTTCTTGCACCTCATACAGTCCATCCTAGAATGAAAGGGTCAATGTCCTATTTAAGGTCAACTTTTCCGATGAAATATGTAAACAAATTATCCGATTAAGTATGTTTTAACAAATGTTTTGTTCGTTATGATTTTGGACACTTGACAAATGTAATATAACACTTTTCTGGCTTTACAGAATTGCCCTACCATGGGTAATTCATTAATTGTTTTAGGAGATAAATTATTAGTGGTAATTATAATTATTTGTAATAATAACAGAAGCAACAAAAGAATCATGACTTAACAGTTATGCATTATCCAAGTGTCGTGCGGATAGCATTGTTGCCAGTGTAGTCAAAAATGATATTTTCATACTGATATCGATCAATTGAAATGGTTCATCCATAATAAAGTAAATAAAACTATAATAAGTTTGTAATCAATATTTATTACTGTAATAAACACGTAGTGAATTAATTCACACAATTTATCAGATTTAATATAAAAAGTTATTGTGATTTTATTGCAAAAATTAACCAATAATACAAGAAGGTAATTTGTTTGAATTAGTAAAACATATTGATTTCTTAAATATTTAAAATTATTTTTTCCCATTTAGACAAGTTCTACAAAAATGTCAATAGCAATAAATAAATTAATCCTTTTAAAAGTCACCTTCTTGTAGGAATCATGGTCGAAATCAGCTTTTAAAGAAATTAAATAT
This sequence comes from Megathymus violae, assembly GCA_003671415.1. Lineage (NCBI taxonomy): Eukaryota > Metazoa > Arthropoda > Insecta > Lepidoptera > Hesperiidae > Megathymus > Megathymus violae. The sequence continues at coordinate 1,195,976 of PDGT01000047.1, read as the reverse complement.
CATTACAATTTTGTGCTATTTTTTCTGTCTTTGTTGTCATTATAATGTTAGCTGTGTTTCTCATTTTGACAGTGACAATTGACAATTTCCATGAAATGTATATAAATACGTCAGTTTTTTGTTGAGGTTATGTGTTTGTTTGTTATACCGTACTAGTTAATAAAAATTAACAGAATAGTTCGTTTTTAGGTCTATATTTAAAAATAATATGGCAAATAAGCAATCAAAGAGGACAGTATACGTGGGTGGTCTAGCTGATGAAGTGGATGACAAAGTTTTAAATGCGGCGTTTGTGCCTTTTGGTGACTTAGTAGATGTGCAAATTCCCTTAGACTATGAAACTGAGAAGCACAGGGGGTTCGCGTTTGTTGAATTTGAAAATGCTGAAGATGCTGCAGCAGCTATTGATAATATGGTTGGTATAATAATGACAGAAAGAATGTAGTAACTGTGAGTTATTAAAAGTTGTTTTTAATAACAAAGATAAGCAGATACCAAGTTTGTTTGTGTGAATATATAATGAAAATATAGTTCATAGTTGTATAGAAAGTGTTCACTACATGTAAACTTGATTCTACTTAGGCCAACACCACACTTAAAGTTAAGCTTTGAGCCATCACATTGTAAACTGAAAATACATTGCCTTGCCAACGATAAACAATAATGTAAACGCAAATACTAGGTGGTTTTCACAGGGATATCTTCTGAGCGACCTATAAAAATAAAATAATTAAATTTTAAAAAACTTCATCATTATCTTTCTTGACATACAATATATCTTTTACAGTATTAATGAAATGCAACTAATAAAGTTTGACTTACACTTACTTAAGAAAACATCTTTATACTAATACATTTATCCCCCCAAAATTGCAAGGCAGTTTGTAGGTGGTGAAAATCACTGTTATTTTACAGTAATACTGTATAATATAATAAGTTGTTATTGCAAACAACATTGCAACTATTATGGTGCATGTGTGTTTAAAATAACAAATAATGCAACTATCTAACACTTAAATAAATGCTTAGACACCCTTGAAAAGCATGTCAGTCTGTATCCTAATACCATAAGAAATGTTTTCTTTTATTTGGTGTTTCTGTCTAATTATAATGTAGTCTTCATATCAATGAATAGTCATATACTGAGTTGGTGAACTTTATGGTCCTAAACTATAGGGTCATTTACTATCTGATGGTATTTTAGTCAATCATTAAGTAAAAAAGTAAATTAACACAAATATCATGCTATTTCAGAATGACTCAGAGCTTTTCGGCCGAACAATCAGAGTGAACATTGCAGCCCCACAGCGTATCAAAGAGGGCTCAACTCGACCTGTGTGGTCCGAAGATAGCTGGTTACAGAAACATGCTGGTGAAACATTGGCAATTAATAAAGATAAAGAGGGTGATGAAGTTCAAGAGAAGAATGATGTTGTAAATGTAGGTATTTTGTGAGTGTTGTGATATATCACATCATTATTTATATAACCCTATAAACTAGCTAGTGAGCAATGGACCAATGGTTTGATTCTGGCTGCGATAGACATTTATTTGAGAAATGAAAATGTGACACATTTTGTTTGCACTCAAATTGTGGTTATTTTTAATGTCTATGTATTGTCTATTCCACCTGTTTATTAGGTAAGATTAATCCGCAGATGTTATAGGTATCCTAGATACAAAACAACCAATTAAGTTGTGATAATTAATAATTTTTAAATCCCAGGCTCTTCATGCAGTATTGCAACTGCAATATTTAGCCTCATAGTCTTGCGTTTTATTTGTGCAATGTGATCTGTCATACAATTTTTACCATTCTACAGTTACACTAAGTTACCTGTTTAAATAACTATGTACTGATTTTGGTTCAATATGGGCTCAGGTTTTTAAAAATAAAATGTGAAAATTCATAGACTACTTACTAGAAGTACTAGATTCAGACATTTTAAAGAACATTATAGTTCATTGAAGACTTTAAAGAGGCTTTCTTATATTTTCCATCATGAAAGAAAAATATAATTTCTAATATATACATTATTGGAAAACTAGAGGTGTGTGTTGGAGTCACATACACGAGATAAATATCAGGCAATTAGACAATTTTTGTTGTTTTCATTATATTTTATGTATCATTGGTCTTCTTCTTTTATGTATAACCATTGTCTAAAATTCCAGATACCAGCAAAACCAGTTGAAAAGAGGAATCCCCAAGTATACTTTGATATTAGTGTTGGCAAGCAGGAAATTGGCAGGGTGATAATGATGCTCAGAGCCGATATTGTTCCCAAGACTGCAGAGAACTTTAGGATGTTATGTACTCACGAAAAGGGTTTTGGTTACCAGGGAAGCAGTTTTCACAGAATCATACCAGATTTTGTATCCTTTTATAAAGCTTGATACCAGTTGTAATGTGATAATTGGTTATACTTAGCTCGTTACGAAATTTAATTCGCAATTTACAAATTTCTTAACCTATTAAGAGTTATTCCTAATTTGAAAAGTATCGTTATTTATTGTTTTGGTTATTTTATAAACATTTAATGTCATCTGTGGTCATCTCTTTTCAATTTGACATAGTCTGTGAAATGATATCACAGAGTACTTATCTAGTCCATTAATATAATTCTATACGTGACAGATGCATAATGGTTGGAGTTAGAATTAATAAAAAATCTTTAAATAATTTTCTTATTTTAGTTTTTGAACGTGGTGTATTTGAGTAAAATAATGTAACTTAATAATTTACTTTATTTAATTCGGTTTCGTAATGATACAATTTATTTTGTAATAATGTAAAGAACTCTATGATAATCTGTGATGACGTTTCTTGTTTGTTTATCTGTGCTGTCTATCGCTTAAGGACTGATTTGACCACTGTCTATTACCATAGGTTTCCTGCCCAACGGCGGGATCTTCCTTTCCACCGGGAGACACTTGTTCTCCCGCGTTTCAGCCCGGGAAAAAAGGTGGCCCTTGAGACCTCAATATCCCACGTACCCATCCCTCAAGCGAGCGGGCGCGCTGTAAGACTGGTCGTCGTCGTGTATCTATTACTTCTTGTTTAGACTGTAAGATGGCAAAACATTAGAATTTTGTTCTCCAGTTATTTTTTATCGTGAGCCATCTGGCCCGATTATTTAATTCAAAGTTATTATTTTTTCATTTACAAAGTTTGCGGACACAGTGATGTTGCAGCATACATTTATTTTCCGGTAAGTCACAAATAATCTCTGGCCACACTGAGTTTTGTATCACACGTCAGTTTTATAATTTAAAAAAAAATGTGGATTATTCCCGTTGTGGCTCGGGAGCGGTTTGGTTTTAATGCTGTCGCATTTATTTAATCAAGGAAGGCGCGTTTTTCGCGGTAAGCTTTATAACTGATAAAAATATTTCTATAATTTACTGAAATGATGACAAACGATAACGGAAGATACTTTTTTCAACCTTCCTTTCTTTCCTTCTTTTACTGCTTTCTTTTTTTACTACCATCTCTCATTCCGACCTACACACATAAAAAAAGTTTGCGATCGGTTCGAAAAATTGAAACCTTTTCTTAGCATGATAAAATACAACATGGTTTATTTTTCTTTTTTGTTCTCTATTTAAAAATACACAATTTGAACATGAAAGATTCTAAAATTTCAATTGTTATTCAAATGTTCAATGTTATTCAATTATACTAAACAAAAACCATTTCAAATAAATATAGTATATTTCTTGTATAATCCTCTTTTTCTTTCAATCAAATTTTCTTCACATTCGCATTAGATTTGTATAAGCTAATTTTTATTACCAAAAAATTATTAAAGGGTTTTTTTTCTAATTTCATAAACTGTATTTTTAGCTAAAAAAACATATTCTATAAACACTTTTTCTTGATAAAGTTACAATTATAAAAAATATATCTGTTTTTCCTAGTGATCGCAAACTTTTTTTGATGTGTGTACGGCAAATTTTTAGTTCTTCCCGGCCTTTAATTTTATATTATCATATGAGTGAGTAAAGGCTTGGAGCTGCTTGGAATTATGAACGTATTTTGATCTTGCTTAAATCACAATTTAAAGAGATGGTTTGCGGTTGAGTCCGATGCGCAGACGCCGAAAAGAACGCCCTGTACGTTTTCATAGGCGGCCGTTATCTGCATAGGAGATTAAACTGTAAGTCATTGCACTCTATAAGACCGGGCTAAACGAGATACATCCTTATTATTATGTTATTAATTGCTATCTGATGGCAACTAATACTAATATATTATATGAAGCTGGTGTTTCTAAATTTTATTTAATAAACCTATGTCTCAGTTCAGTGACTCGTTTCATTTAACACTCGTGCTCAACACATAGCGCCCGCCCTACCTGATTACAGGTTCCAATGTCTGCTGGCTACATCTGAGTGAACCAGGTAATCGCTGCGAACATGGCGCCCGATTCTATTTCTTTATTTACTTATTGTTTAAAATTGATTTGTTTTTTTGTTTTGTGAGTTTTGGTCACAGAGCCTATACTATCTTGCACACAAGCGGGGGACTCAGATCCTCTTTTATGTCAACCTATTTTTCTTTCTCATACATAAATCTACATTATTATTTTTATATCTTATTTTTTTTTGTTACACAGTTTTTATCATATCATTGTAAAAATCAAAAACTAACAAGCTTGATTCTGTACATCTTATATTTTGTTGCAACTTTAATGTAGGCAGGTAGGTTTATTTATTGAAATAAAGACCTAATGTTATGTTGCAAATTAGGTGGAAAGATCCGCTAATATGTCGAATCAAACATGTTGAAACCAATAATGAAACTGTGACAGGATCGTGTTTCATCGTGTCCTCAGAATTGACCCCCAAAAAGACACAATATGCAAAAAGTTTTCGCGTATTAACCGATAATTTTATAAAAAGAAAACAAGTCAGTATTTGAATAAAAAAAAAAAAAACTAAAATTCAATTTGTAGATGGTATCTCTTTATTTCATCTCCTATTTGTCACCCTTAGAGGTAGAATGTTTTCTTCAAATTTAACTGTAGCCTTTCAAACAAAAGAGTTCTGAGGTAATAAATATAAAAAAAAGACAAACAAATTGAGAACCTTCTTCCTTTTTGAAGTCTGTTAATAAATGGGTGCAGCTGAGGCTGTTGTACATCGAATGAATTAATAAACAAAATTTATTCCATGTTATTGTCACAAACACTGAAAGTTCAAACTACGCCATTGCCAAAATCAATTTTATTCTAACAGAAATTAAAGAAAAACTGCATTTCTCCACTGCCAACTTGTCTAGTTAGTTATTTTTGTTAAGAACTGGCGGGAAACTCGACATTCTTTGTGTGTAATATGTAAGAAAGCAACAATTATCACCTTTATTCATCGTTCATTACAACCTATAATTGTCCCGGAGCTGGGCTGAAGTTTCTCACACAGAGGGGTTAAGGCCACAGTATGCATTGACAGACTTCACACACCTTTGAGAATGTTATGGAGAACTTTCAGGTATATAGGTTTCCTCACAATGTTTTTCTTCTCCGAAGCGTGTGATGACTAATTTGTTATACATACAAGTAAAGTAGATATTCGTGCAGGTTCGTTAATCTTTTAAACACTTCATTTGTGATAATAATTCCTTAACCGCAGCCGTAAGATGTGCCAAGGGGGTGATTTCACAAATAACAATGGCACGGGCGGCAAATCGATATATGGACGCAAGTTCGAAGACGAGAATTTCACCCTCCGGCATACCGGACCCGGTATACTGAGCATGGCAAACTCCGGTCCGAACACCAACGGGTCACAGTTCTTCCTCTGCACCGCTAAGTATGTATTATTTATTAAATTATTACTAAGTAATTGGGATGTAACGGGAAATTAATTTGAATGGATGAATCCCTGATTCCAATGAATGTTAACTAATCAGGATTTTTCTTGTTGATCCAAGGACAACGCAATCGGGGCAGGTCCATTCTTTTTTTTGTCGACAGCCAAAAACAAGCAGACGACCAGTTGAGGGCAAGTGGTCCCCGCTGTCTATGCGGATTTGTAATATTTTTCCATAATTCGGACTTGGAACCATCCTGGTTGGATGTTGAATTTTAATCAAAAAAAATAGTTATTGCTTACATATCCAAAAATAATCTGTTTTTTTCAGAACCGACTGGCTGGATGGCAAGCATGTGGTGTTCGGTCATGTCATATCTGGATTGGATGTCCTCAAGAAAATGGAGAGATACGGAAGCAAGAGTGGAACCACGTCAGCCAAAGTGATCATAAGCAATTGTGGAGAATTACAGTGATAAAAATAGTAGGATGTTTTTTATTTTACGAAAATCCATTCGCTCATTATCATGGAATAAGTTTCTTTTCACGAAAATTTTATAGGTAGCAAGCACTAAACCTTGCAAAAAGCTACAGAAAAATATGAAAATCGATTGACAAATACAAGAGACAAAGGGCTACAAAGTTTTCTCTTGGCACTAATTTTCACTCCAAACCTCTAAGAGCAGTTTGGCCGGCTGCTCACTTATTACACTTTTATTGATTCTTATGGGTGATTAGGACTGCGACAACAAATTATAAATTTCTTCGTACTGGTATTAACAGTTTTACCAAATATTACTAAACTAAGTATCTTTTTCAGAACCCATCTTTTAATTGAACCCTCGTTATTAATTGCCATTTGAACTTTAATTCAAGTTTCGCGAGTTATCTAGACAATTTCGAAAGATTTCATTAGCATCAATTAATAGGCGTTAATAGTTTCGTAAATGAATTTTGAATAATCAATAATTGTGTACTATAATAGACTGACGCCAAAAGCCAGCTACCAGTATTGTAATCAGGGTAATGGCGTGTGAAGAGGTCAATTGGTGACCATGATTTAAACGAGAACAACCTTTAGTCTCGAGGACGAGCGTAGGGCTGCCAGCCTTTCGGTATTCTACATTATCGCGAGAGTGGACAATTGCATGATTTAATTCCTTTTTTTTATTTTCCATAATCGGATTTTCGGGAATTCATCCTGTTGTTATTGATATCTCTCAATTATACATCACAAATATTCATACATTATTATTTTTATACATTGTTTTTTTTTGTTACACAGTTTTTATCATATCATTCCTTGATCGTATCCTTGATCGATTCCTTCCTTCATTACGACGCAAAGCAGGAAAGAAAGTATCTGAAGTATTTATACACCCTGAAGGGCTCCGATATAGCTTCGTGAATGCTGTCTAATGATGACAAAAAAAAAATTGAGAACTAGCTAGCTTACGTATTTTGAAGGACGAAAGCGTTCACGAAAATTTTGCCACTACCGACAACTTAGGGTAACTTACTGGTCGCACCCAAATCCTAATTTGATTGAATTACGATCAAGATAAATCTGTGCTTTATTTATTACTAGACGTAATGACAAAAAAAAAATTGAGAACTTACTAGCTAGCTTACGTATTTTGAAGGACGAAAGCGTTCACGAAAATTTTGCTCCTACCTGCTACCGACAACTTACCCTACTTATTGGTCGCACCCAAATCCTAATTTGATTGAATTACGATCAAGGAAAATCTGTGCTTTATTAATTACTAGACGTACCAGAAATATACCGTCATTTTATTCGCATCAATTAAGTGACACTCGTGATGGGTACAAATTACATTTTTATATAAAAAAATCATAAAGCCGTTATAACTGAAAACACGGTGGGCGAAAATTAGAAATTGGGGTGATACCCGTTTTTACGGGTAAGTAAGTATAAAATGTATCCGTTAGTTTTGCTTTTCACTGCTTTGTAAGGCTATATTTTTAATCGTAACTACACGGTTAAGTAGAGCAGACTTTGACAAGCAAAATATATAGGTATTATCAATACACTAACCCAACAACAAACATCACTACGAGATTACATTGAGTATATCTAATTATACAGTCTTGTGATCTTCAGTAGAAGTTAAGTAGACTTACAAGGTTTAACCACGGACAGGCGGAAGAGGATTCGATTATAGTCCACGATAATTATAAAAGTGTGAATTGAATTAGTAACTTTTCAATAAAAATATAGGATGTCGTATATTTTGAACATTGCCTTTTATTATTGCCGAAAAAGTTGGAAAAAAACTCGTCTTTATTTCTTTACCCAAACCACATTTTGGCATCCACTCAAGGTTATGGTTGTGCTCAAATTCGGAACTTAGAAAATTGTAAGTTTTTCTTTTTATAAAAGTGGTCCGGTTGTTTGAACGAGATATCAAATTCAAATATTTTTGTTCTTTTCATTTCCGTTTACAGACAGACATTGCAAGATAAGATTAAAATGGTGTCTTATACGGGCACACTGTGCGTTCACGCTATCAACGGCTTTCAGCAATCTTTAGATTTTTTTATAGTTAAACATTACGAAAGGCAAAGATAACACGAAAAGGATGCCCCACGCATCACTTTTGCTCTTTATGTTGAGTGAAGAAGTCATCCATTAAATAAGTACATTTCCATCTATGGAGCGTGGTCGCGGTTAAACTGTAGTGGGGCGGAGAATCTCATGACATGAGTCTTTCTACCTTAAGCCTTCCTTTCGCCCTCCAATTCTATCCAAAGTATCAGATAGGAAATAAAAGTTAATGTGGGCTATTAAGAGGGCAGTAAATAACATGTACAACAACAATAATTTGCTGTTATAAAAGAACTTATTGATTAAATACAACAAAGAAAAATGTACAAAGAATAAAGAAATCTAGCCGTTCAGCTTCGGTAGGCGAAAGATCTACGATCGTATTCGCGCCTCAATCGTAACTCTCCACTAGCGATGTTATCGATACGAAATTTCGGTTCTGGATATTGATACGGATGAATATGAATAATATTTTATCGGTTTCGGATATATTTTTATTTTGGATATCCGATAGTTTCGGTTACGGTTACGGATCTCTGCTCTCCACGCTTTTTCTTTATAATATACTCTACCTACTGAACTATATATTGATATTGGACGTAAATTTTTAGCGTCATCACTTTGCCGACATGATCTTCAGGGGCTTTCAATTGTGATTGGATTTCAGTTAGTTTGATATAAGGATATTTAAAAAATCGATTATAAGGTCAATATAGCATATTATTTCAATTTATTTACCTTTCGAATAACATTATTAGAATGATAAGTACGCGTACTTAAATACTATGGTAGTAAACATTAAACACTAGAAACTAGTAATAAATAATGTACCTGACACCGTGCGCAGACGACAACACCGAGCGCTGAGTAGTTCATTAACACATCACATACTAGCTGTCAGACATTACGCATGCAAAATGCCTTCAAACAGGTGTATGCAAATCCTCAGCAAGAATTCTTAGCATGATTCGGTTGCCCTGACGCTTCTCAGAAGGATGCCATCTATTTTCTTATTACGGCATGAAAGCTGTTAGTTAGCCGTTAGCTTATACATATTATGATTTGCTCAAATGTATGTCTTCATTATCACTTATTATATCATTAATGTACTATCACCGTCTTATCGTTACCGAAGTTTCTCTTCACAGAATGACTAAGATATATCAAAGACCTCCCAGGCTTCGCGTGGGAATAAATTCTACCAACCAATATCTGGGGCGTCTGTTTGGTTTCATCTATCTTTATATACGTTAAGCTATTGGACAAATGACCACTATAAGGATAACTACTAAATGAAACTACTGAAGGAAGGAATGAAAACTATAAGGTTGTATAATTTTTATCTGAAGCGAAGCTAGTTTAATTTACTAGTCACAGGCAGGACAAGTTAGTTACTCAACGATGTCAAAGAACACTACACCCCAAAACTACTACACATACGTAAATCAGGAAATTTTTATCTGTAACTTTATTAAATCATTTCTCGATAATGATCTAAATCCGCCCAGATGTAAATAAAGTACATATTATAGAAAAGCGTAATATATAAAAGCGGGTACTTGTCTATTTGTAAAATTTCTTTAATAAACATACACACATATGAATACAACAAAGGACCATATGAAACAACTTGATTAAGAGCCACATCACACAGATAACATTTCATTCTTGATATTGAATGCGAAAATCTAGACGACAAATCATTTGATAGTGGCTAAAATTTTGTTTAAAAAGTTATTAAAATAACTAATTTATCGATCACTCTTCGGTGTCGTGTTTTGCCGTCTTTGCGGTGGCTCACATAGAGAGATAGTTAGAGAGAGAGAGAGGAAATACAATAGGTTAGCAAAACTACAATAAATCTTTAACCAAATCCTTAGGGTAAATCTTTCCCGTCTTAATGTCAGTTTCAATAACTTATCTTACCCTTAATGCTGGTTACAGTCCGTTTTTTAACGAAATTCATCTATCCTCACTTACCTTTCGTAAGCGATAGCATCATACTATATGTATGTAACAGCCATGATAGTATCACAGTACTATAGATATCTGTTAATTAGCATTAAGATAAAGGTAAGTTACTGAAACCGGCCGTTAGGAATTACATTTATCTTATATTATTAATGAGTAGTTTTTATGGTTAAACCTCGTGAATTGTTACTGGGTCAAGCGGTGGTTGTCAGCTTGTGGTTCGGTTGACCAACGGACTAGCAAATAGAGTCAGGTGTCGTCTATTGGATGTCATAGAGCTGTATACCAAACAGCCTACGAGGTGAGGCGAAGGTCATCAAGTATCGTATTGAAATAATAAACTCACACTCTACACTTTGGTCCTGATTGAATGGGTAGTAGCAAGTATCTACGCAGAGGGAATAATGACGATAGGCGTAGTTCACAAAGTTTTGTTTTGCTAAACATATTACACTGTTTTGCGTCGTGTACATATTTTTTGTTTGTTCACTATTTTCATTCTGTTCCCATCGATAAAATGTGACCTTTTGTTTTTATTCGAAAATTTGGAATACGTGATTGGTTCTTGCGATCACATGTTTCTTCTAAATTTGCTCATTCTGAAGTGCTCCCACATGAACGCAGTAACGTTACACTTTTACAATCATTGGATGACAGGGACCGATTGTTAGTTTTTTGTAATAATATTTCGCACAATCTTTAAACAAGAATACAGCGATTGACAAAAAGAATATTTCTTGCGAAAAATGTTTGGTGAACTTTTTCTTTGGGAAAATAAAGGTAGAGGGAACGATAACAATTATTTAAATTGTTTTAAAAGGACTCTCCATAGATTTCAAGACAACGTGAAAAACACAATAGGGTACGAGAAACTTGGCACCCATTCCTTTCATCACCTCTGTTTCATTGCTAAATCTTTTCGTAATTTTGGATGTCTTTTGTCTGATAAAAAATAATTTTGTCATTTTGTTTTCCGTAATACTTAATATAGTGCTAATATATTGCCGTTTACATTTGATAATTTTGTTAAGATAACGGTTTCTGTCGGCCGGCTTCTGTCGCCTCTTACGACACCCTGTGTTGTCAGCATGGGATCGGGGATAGTATTCTAGGCCGCCCCGATACGGCCAAAATACCAAAAACGGCCACACCACACACCACACCATTTCGTATTTGGAGCTTCTCTTTCAAATTGGTTTTACTCTAAAACTTAAATTGTCAATTAATTTGTTGGCTATTGACATAAAAAATTATACTTAAACAGACTAGGAATTTGATAGGAATGGCTCAGTGTCCTTCTTAATGTATAGGTGTATCTTTGGGTTTGTTTATAACAATGGGATGTTATTGAATTAATTTTTTTCATATTTTTTTTTTTTAAACACACCCCCGCACTAGGATTCCCTGTGTTGCGGGTGGCATGGACATACACAATTATCACATCACAAACACCCATTACCCGAGAACAAACATTTATCTGTCACATAAATGTCTGCCCCGGCCGGGAATCGAACCCGGGACCCCACGCTTGGCAGGCAGGGTCACTACCAACTGGGCTACGGGGTCGACTATTCGACTATTCGTGATTAAAATAATATTTTGCCATAAATGCGATAGAATTATACTTACAATTGGGGTTAGCAATTTATTATATGTATAACAATCTCCGTAGCCTTCGGAGACGATGTTTGCACGAAGACCGGGAACAAATCTGCTTTGCTACATTTCTAACATGCCCCCCGGTTGTTGTCTTAGCAAGTACACGAATTCTGTGTCAAATATTACTTACTAGCAACCCCATACCGCTTCGTTTTGATAAATATACCTAATCCTTAAATTTATAAACTTCATGTTTACTCTATTTTATATTTTTAGGACTCGGTTTTTGGATTTTAATGAATTAGCAAGGTTTTTTTTTATGGTTACCGAATATGTGTATTTAATTAACAAAAGGGGGTAAGTTTTAATATTAATAAGTATCCCGTCACTTCGGTTTAGAAAATTCGATGGAATATACCGATTTTTTCGTATGATATAAGTTTTAAATATAGTTAGATTTGTCGAAATCCAATCAGTGATTATTCGGCACATATTCCAAAATAATATAATATGTTTATGCCTCTACAAAATCTATTTAAATTAAAATGTTTTTCCTATCAGTATCAATATATTCTCTTATGTATTTACAAGGAAACTAGCACCTCTATCTATCTATTCACCTCAAAAGTAATAATTTATTCCTTTCTTAAATTTTTTGTATCGTCAATAAACAGGTACCTGTTTAACAGGTACGATAATTCACAAAGAACTATTAAGCCGAAGTCTTCTTGAAACCACTTTGACAAATCTTTTACTAAGAGGCTTCTCATTGCATACTAAACAATTCACATCTGAAATTCAGAACGTTATCCTCTGATTTACATTCCGGTGTCGAACAGATACTGTTCGTTAATTTACAGGTAAATTTCAAGTGGTAAATTTCATTAAGGGTAACACCTTTGTCTATTGCAAGAATTTGGTATGTAATTCTTTATAAAGACACTGTTGCGTCTGTCAGTAAATGTGTATTTACAAACCTAAAAAAAACATTGAAAAAATATTTATTTCCGCCTACAAAATGGATCATACCATGAAGGGGTGGTTACCCATTGGTCGTTTTATGGCTTGTGTTGTAATAGGTGAAAACGATTAATTATAACTTCGACAGAATTACGACTTACAAACTGTTGGGGTTGGGGCTTCTTTTCTAATATGTGGCATGGTAGTCTTATATACATATAATTATATATACCGGTGTTTATGAATTGTTACAGTCTCATATCTATTAGACCAGCTACTAAATTATATGTAGGTATAATTTTATAATTAATTGTTTTAACATAATACACGTACATTTATTATGCATAGATGATTGGGTTAAAATACTATAATAGGATGTTGAACGTACGAAGACGGAATTAAATATTATAATAAAAATAAAAATTTAACTAAGGAAAAGTATTCGTAGCTCAGTTACCTGTGACCTTGTCTGCCGAACGGAAGGACTCGGATTCCGTTTCCGACCGGGAAAGAGATTTTTGTGATAAATAAATGTATGTTTTCAGGTCTTGGTTTGTGATGTTTCATTTATGTGTTTTACGACCCCGTGACAAAAAAACTTTGTACTTACTCGTAGGTATGTGTTAACATTTATTTGTACTATTTATTGAGGACTCGTGTCAAGCTCGTTGTAATGTGTGACTTTTCTTGCGAAGCGAGGAGTTCCGTGTTTGGTTCCAGACCCATGAAGATATTCATGTTTGTTCTCTGTCATTGGTGTTTGTGATGTTTCATTTTTGTGTCTTCTATACCATCTATAACACATCAAATATTATTGCGTAGGTCTGTGTGTATCAGCTTTAATTGATTATATAAAAATTTACAGTGTGCTACAGATTATAAAAGGGTTTATCAAACTAGTTTTTACTTCCAGAGAATCCTGTAGCGTGCAGATATAGAAATTAAAAGAATAGGAAAATAGGAGATGTAGGGTGTAAATAAAAGCCATTTACAATAATTTAAAAGTTATTTAATTAAATTACATATGTTAAAACATTAAGTAATAAAATACGGACAAGGATAGGAACACGAGTTAGTCATTGAATATTATACTTACCATCATATGCTGGAGACAAATTAAGCGAGTCGTTGAATTTAATGAGCGCTAAAATGTTGGCATAACTTCCAAGACTTCCAATTTGTTTTAAAGTTACTGGTGGTGCACTTTATAGTGGATACTAAACGTTTCAAAGATTCTTTACGATCTATGCAGCTGGGTCCAAATAGTGGTTACAATATACAAATTGTGTAATGTGTACAAGCCACGATGATCTAAACTTAAAAATCCCATATGATGTTTACTTACTTACTTACTTACTTACTTGTTAAATAAATATAAAATTTGAACACTATAAATTGTTAAGAGATTCGCCATTAAAAGGGAACGAAAAAACTTTTTGATATCACATAGCTGTTATGATAGGTTTATGATATGTTATGATACCTTATTAAGTTTTATAAGCCAATTTGCTTATCTTACGATAAAAATGATGTATTTTTATACAATTTATGTAATGTTTATCGGAAAGATTTCTTCATTCCTCTATTATAATATAGACTCCAGTAAACAAATAACAAAAAATATTTTGGTATGTCACTATTTTCTTCTCATTTAACTTTTGTAGTAAAATAATGTACACTTTTTAAGGAATCATTATTATATTGGGCTCCAGATTTTTTTTTTTTTACTTTTTCTCTTTCGTCGTCTTATGCGTTATCGTATATGAAGTTTTCCTCATTTCATTCCGCTTGCCGCCTAGTTTATTTGTGTTTAATTCCTTTTTTTACCTTTAACCTATTTGTTTTCTGCCGTTAATTCTCTTTTTCTTTCAGGTCATCTGGAAGAAAGCACCTTTTCAGTGATGAAGTCGCACATTATACTGTATATTTATATACACACTCACAGACACACACGCACGCAATTTGTTGTAATTGCTTTGTTATATAACAAATTAAAATGTAGATGCATTATTGTTTCTGTAAATAAATAAAGGGATGCGGATTTTGTCCAAAAATAAATAAAAATTATTTTTTGTCACTGTTTTTTCTGGTCGTGAATAAATTATAAAGGACCATGTATAAAATCTCCCTTGGGTTATGATACGAATTCATTTTATTAAAAAAAACCTTGATAAAAGTTGACGCGCGAGACTGACGTTAAGTTAACAAAATTTCTTGTGATTTTTCCCAACCACGACTCGACACGCTGCGCCCAGAACTTAACGTTGACTAATGGTTTTGGGATCAACTTGGGCATTCAGCTTTACGGCTAAAGCGTTTGTAAGGGCGGAAACGAATGTCATTGGGCTAGAGATATTGTTATTCTGGGAAATATCGGTTGATTTCCATCTAAGGATAGGAATGTAACATCGATGTTGTAACGAAGGATTAACGTTTATTCAATTCATTACCACAACGTATACCTACTGAGGTCCATTCGGTATCTGCGTTAAAGATTAGAAAGGAATCGAGTTTTAAAGTAATTGAATCGTCGGTGTTCCCTACTACGTATGATGTGGGAGTCTGTAAGTGGAGAGTGAATAGGCTTATAATCTAGTGCGCACAACATGTTAGACTTTATCATCACTTACCATCAGGTGGGATTGTTGTCAAACATTAACCTATTTTACGGAGAGTTCCGGCTGGGAGCTTGAGAGCCAATACTTTCTGTCTAACCTTCTTCTCATTTCCTTGCTGACAACGCATCAGTGATACCTTTGGTCTCGCTGATGTCCATGAGCGACGGTGACCACTTACCATCAGGTGACTCGTCTGCTCGTTTGTCGGCTATTACCATAAAAAAAAAAAACTTGGGCCTACGGAATAATGGAGCGGAGGATATGTACCCACGATTTGGAGTGAAGTTTTAAAGCATTCGATTGTACGATTCTCTGAGTTCCTCATCTTGTTTTAATTTTGCGGGTGCAGGGATAGTTGAGTACAAATAATATCAGCTGTTCGTGCCTTTGTAAGAGAGGTGAAATTTTATTTAATTCAATGGATTCGTGAGAATTTTCTTAGAAAAACAAGAGGTTTCCTTGAATAGAAATAGTAAAAGTCTGAACTTGTTTTATTTAATTGTGTGTACAGTAAAGAGTTAATTTGTTTATTAAAGTTTAGATACTTAATCTCGTTAATTGCTTTAAACTGTTCATGAGTAAGTACATAACTTTGTCGTTAAGAAGTTATAATGTTTCCTGCCTTATGTTCGTTGTTCTGTAGGGATAAGCATATTTGTGGTGTTGCCACTATTTGTACTTATATCCCTGCATTATTGTTTAGTGTGTAATAAACAAATAAATTATTATAATGAAAATAATAAATTATATTTCTTACAGAAAGGTTTACAGCTTGAATTGTGGAAATGGCAAAGTTTAACTAAATATATTTTCTATATGATGATGATGAAATGTGATGATAATGATGAACGAAAAACAATTAAAAGTAAACTATAACAAATAAACTAATTTTTTTTTAATAAACGTTTACACACTCACATCCCCCGCTCTATGATTTTCTGTTTTGCTGGTAGCTTGGATATACACAAATATGACATTACAAATACACATGACCCGAGAAAAAACATTTATCTGCCACATAAATGTCTACCCCAGCCGGGATCCAACCCGGGACTCCTCGCTCGGCGGGCAGTGTCAGTACCAACTGGTCTATGGGTCCGTCAAAACTTATGATGAACTTTGAACGATGATTGATGATGATAAAAATATGTGCGAAAGATAGTAATGTATTCATTATGTAGATACATCTATTAAATGCGCTTAGACCGTTTAGTTAAAAACATTTACAAGTTTTAAGGTAAGGTTGTAATTATTTTCGATTTATTTACCAGTATAATCTGTACTCCTCTCACCAAAATAAAGTATACTAGCAATACTTTCCTATACCGCTATTGTAACCTTTGCAATCATAACTAGTCGGTGCCTGGTGCGCTTCGTTTCACCTAAAAAAATCTACCATTCTTAATACGTACATAAAAACATTGTTTATGATTTTTGTTATTCTAAAGCACTTGGGTGCAATATTTTTGGTTGTGCCATCTTGAGCAAAAACAAATAAACTTGTCGGTTTACCAACGCGGGAACGATTTCATTGCCACGTGCATATATCCAAAATTTCATATCAATTCGACCTATGGTTCAAAAGATAAAATTAACGGCCACCAGCGCCACCTATTCGGCACTAACGTAACTATGTTACGTTAACGTAACGTAGTCATGTCGCACTTTATAGTAGTTATTTAGTAGTAGTAGTTTAATATCAATTGGGCTGGGCCCTCGAGTTTTAGGTGAACATACACACACGCATACATACGAATATACATAGAATCTATATAGATTCGTAGTGTCCCTTGTCTTGTGCATGATGGCAGAGTAGAGAGAGTTGTTACGGAGATCTTCACTGTGCGTTGTGTGACATGCAAATTACCATTACTGTATTAAATATTTTTTCAAAATAATATATATAAAATAATTCTTTCCCGACCATCAAACAATTTATGTTACATATACAATTATGAGTTTGTGATTTAAATAAATCTTTCACGATTTGCAAAGTACATTATTCCGAATGGACATGGGCTTAGATATCATGTGTATACACATAAATAAGCTAGAATTATGATGATATGCACTTAGTTTTATACTCCTTAGAAATTACTATGGATTACCCCTATGTTAATTGTTTGTAAACATTTAAAGGCGAGGCGGATATCAGTGAAATTTAACATTTAAAATTTATAATTAATTACTTTTAATGTCAAAAGAATTTCCGCACGCGTTTTTTTTGACTAAACGCTTCCGTTCATCGACTGTATGATAGAGGCTTCTTGCGGCTCTAGCAGCAGAAATAAGCTGATACAATTAATCCCATTAATGATCTCGGCTATTGAAACCTTAAATATGATATACCACACATACACATATACTCATAAAAGTTGCACTTTATTCTTATAATAATAGTATAGACATTGCCCAACTGCGTTTACCGGGCCACCTCGTACTAAAATAAAGTATAAAATGCGTCTCTATCATTAATGTATCGGCTATTCATACATTTTTCGATATATATATATATAAAATAAAATTGTAATTAATATTTATTTACTGAATATTGATGTAAGTGATTTTGGTCAAGCAAGTATATGAGTATATTTTAGCAATCAAATAAAAATTGTAATACAATTGTAATAAATATTGTTTTACTAAAAATACATAAAACGTGAACAGTATTGCATTTTTTAATTTGGTATTAGTAAATGTAATGTTAACTTTTGTTAATAAAATTAAAATGCCACGTTTAAAATAAATAATTCTAAACTACAATGGAATAACTTTCAGAATTAATTGTTTCTTATTAATAACAACAAGAATTTAAAATTCTGAAGAAACGTTATGAGTTGAGCCACGTTACGCATAAAAAAATATACGTTGGAGTGGATGCATCATATATTAAATATATAATTTTAACAATTATTATTAAATGATTACATTTGAAATAATATGCCATCAATACTATAATACTTCATTTATTTACCATTAAATATTTAAGAATGCATTAATGTTATAAAAGTCCAACCCAAACCCAAAGTTTTTTTTGCGCCATTATAAATAATTTGTCTGGTCGTTTTGTAAATTCTAATTTATGTTAGGGTTGGTAACTTTGAGTCCAGTATCGGCCGGAGCTTCGCAGGAGCGGCGCGTGGTACGTGAACACAATGGTTCACTTGCGGCTTCATGCGAAGCGACCGGTCGATGTGGTTGAAGGTTTTCAATCTATTTCACCATCGCGAATCTTAAACGGCGGTGGTCTAGAAGGTATAGTGTTGATTTGATATTTAAGTGTATGAATGTGTGTGTGTGCGTGCGTGCGTGGGTGTTTATGTATGTATAGGATACGCCACACTATTAATAAAATATTCTCAAAAATATTTTGTGAATTTCGACAATATATTAATTAATTCCAAACCAAACTATTTAAACGTCAAATATTTATCTTATGTAACGATTCCAATAAAAAATAACATGTAAACTTTTATAATAAACAATCGGAAAATCGTCTAATACAAAATAAAACATTCTATAAACTATCTGTGCTCACATGTCACTGATATCTGTGCGTCCCGGTACGTGCTTCGTAAACACAAAAAGTTTTCGGCCGTTATTTATTTCCATATCAACATCAAAGTGTAATTCAAATACGATGAGATTGTAAGTAATGTAATTTATCAACATAAAATCACATGAGGATCTATTCATGAGACCTTTGTTCAAAGGTTTTTTCGTATCAGTTTCAAATTTGGTATAGGTACTCACAAAGTACTAAATTACCTTTTGAGGGTGTTTCCTATATTTATAATACGAGAATATCAGGAATCATGAGAATATTTTTAGTTTTTTTTTTATGTTAAAAGCTGACAAACGAGCAGACGAGCCACCTGATGGTAAGTGATCACCGTTGCCCATGGACATCAACAAGACCAAAGGTATCACTGATGCGTTGTAGGCCATGAAATGAGAAGAAGGTAAGAAACAATCCATGTACTGGCTCTCAAGCTCCCAGCCGGAACACAACGAGTCGATTGGCGGCCGAGTCAAGCAGGAGGGTAGTAGCTAACCAGGCAGGCTTCACGGAAAGATAACAATACCACTAATGTGTCTATTTGTCTTGTCTGTTTCAACGAATAACTGACGAACATATGACGAACTATAAACAAAAGTATGTTATTATAAGTATGATTATCAATTACAATTAGCATTTTATAACAAAAAAATCAACTAATATCTGTATACGAGTATACAATATAAATTCTACATATTTATATACAATATAAATTCTTCCATTTAATAAACCTTACATAGATAAGGTAATACTTACCCTTTATATCTTAAGGGATGTTACTGCTGCGTACTCCGTAAAATTTCTAGAGTACTTGATCACGGGACGACGAAGATCGGATATCGAGATATCCTTTTATCATCATAGTAACAAGACGCACTCAGTCTCACCTTTTGTGTCGATCGAAGATTCACCGAGCTAACTTCCTTTGCGTTTGGTAATTGGATGGGTGACCGAGTGCCATAATTTCTTGACTACTTCGGTGGTTTGGAAATAACTTTTAGTATCAATTGTTATCATTACATGGCAGTGATTAATCCGTGTTTTTTCACCCGGGAAAGCAGCAGACGAGCCAATCCGATGCTCGTGATGGGCAAACGATAAATGGCGGCGGTCGCCGAAGAAAGTAACACCAAAGGCATTACCGACTTGCTGATATGCCTAAAGACGGATCGGGGAAACTTACCTTAATTAGCTCTCCGACAAAGCAACTAAATTCTAAATGGAATTGTGACACATGTTTTTCTTCGGGATGCACCGAGTGGTAGGTGGTGATGAGAACATGAGGACAACAGATGTACCATACTTATATAATATGCGAACACATAGCTTCATGGCATAGTCATAATGGCAACGGATCGTTGGAGTCCTGGTGACGGGAATATGCATAGCGGTGATTTTCCGTTATGTGAACCGTCGTCCTGGGTCTGAATATCAAAGAGTATTAATTGAGTAGGTGGGTAGATGATCCCGTAGCGCAGATGTTAGTGATTCTGACTGCCGAATGAGGTTCATGTTCCGGCCGGCAGATATTTATATAACAGATAAATGTTTCTTCTCTGGCCATAAGTCTTTCTGATGTCATATTTGTGTAAGTCAAAGCCACGTCTGGTAATCCTGGTGCGGGAGTGTGAGGGTGTGAACGTTTTACCATTTATTATTTAACGTTTATTTTCTTTATAGATGATGCATTCTGCATACAAAATGATCTTACAATGAACATTTGAAACATTCATTCACTGTCATAAAACTTTAAAAGTCATAATAATTTCGAAATTTGATAATAAAATATTTTCATGTATTTTAAAATTTACAATTGTTATCTTAGGTAAATATAACACACATATAAATAACTTCTAGACGGTAACAGTGACAGATTACGTGACTGGTGACAGTTAGTGTAATACTGTTTGTCGGCAACTCTTTACATATTTTGTAATTAAATTCTAAATTCATTTAATAATTTAGGTATTATGTAATACATTTATGCATGCCATTTATTGCTTCCACTACCGTTTCGAAAAGGTGTTTCAACCATAAACGTAATATAGTAACGTAATAGACGATTACTCATCTCCTTATCGCGTCACCAGAACCTAAATGTGCATGTGTTTGAAACTGTGTGAGTGACTTTTACTGATGTCAAATTCAGAACCATGCATTGTCGACATGAATGTCGACTATTCCATCATAGGTTTTTTGCTATATTTTAGATGTTCGATTATTTAATGGATTCTCTTCATTATTTATTGCATGTTAAATTAAATAGTATCATGCTAATTCTAGCAACTTTGCTTCGCTCCGTCTACTCTAAACTTAACCTTATTGGACGGGATTCTTTATATTAACAAATCTTTTTTATCTGTAAACTATTGAAATAAAACAAAACGTGAATAAAAGGTACTAAAGGAAACAATACTAATAATACTTATTGGGTTTTAATTAATTTTTTGATGTAAATCGATATAACTTATTGCCTTCGGAAATAAACTAACCAACAAATTTTGTAGGTATAGATTTTTCATTAACAAGATGTCAGTTATTTCGTAGAACGAAATAGTTGCCCTTAAAATGTCTACAGTAAACTTTGTGAGGAACCCTACCTATCTGGTTTAACATTCGAATCCATTTTTCTTTTTGAACTGCGTTTACAGGGAACCTGGAAGTAGTAAAATTAGTCAATAAATATGATATCACATTCACTGGATATTGCCATATCGTAATAATAACAGATATAAAATTCGCGAAATTTTATCAAACTAAGAAGCTAAGATGCACCTTTATAACAGTATGATGTAGTTTCTGTCCAATGTGTTTACAAGCTGTAATGGAAACTAAAAAGGCAAAGTATGAACAAATCTAGGTAAAACAAAAAAAAATTATTTATACTTATTTAAAATTATCTACTTATTGATAAATTTTGTGCAAGCCCTATACGAAGTGGTATCATTTTCATGTACACAATATCTTTTTATCTTACAAATAATTATGAAAAATAAGTTATTATTCATAAAATGGAGAATTTACTGCATGTTATTAATCTTAATTTATATAATCTTAAAATCAACTTCAATGAAAATAAGCATCGTGAAAGTAGTATTGTACTATCAGTACTTACCTGTGTATTGCCTCTGTTTGGGTTTTTGTTATAAGCAACTATGCAGTCTACCAAAGAACACAAAATCCTCGTGTTTGCTGTTGTTTGCCCGATAAAATACAGTAAGATTGATAATAAATTAATAAAGTAACAGAGATATTTTTTGACAGAAGACTAATGGAGAGTAAATAGTTTGAAAACAGTCCTAAGGCTAATTCTCTTGCTTCTCTTTCTCACAAGTAGGTTTTTCCGTAAAGCTCGAAATCTCATTCGCACACTGTGTCCTCTATTACGCTTGTATATTAACTTCATGGTTTTAACATCGAAGAGTAGAAACGGCGAAAGACACTCTTCAGCACATCTTTTAAATTAATTCTTCGTCTTTTAAATTAAACTATCCTGAACGTGAATTTAAATTGTCACTATACCGTGAAAGTGAAATATCTAGGGTTTATATTTATTTATAGGACAACATATAAAGAGTTCAGCCTGGGACTCTTCTGGAAAAAAAATCTTATATTTGTGTTATTAATATTAGCTTTATAAAACTGTGATGCTTGTAAAACAGGATATAAATAAAGATTCCGTACAGTTACGGGCACAATGACTCCATTCTATTTAAATTGAACATGAAAATCTGGCGAATTCATTTCGTAAAACTGAATTTAATTTATCCCTGAAAACGTGAATGATCATCAAGTTTCATCGGCATAATCGCAAAATTCAATTAGTATTAGAAAAGTTTGGAAATATAATAGAATGTAAAAGATAATTTGAGATAACGAAAATTGTTACTGGCTGATCGGTGTTCCCGCTAACGGGAGGTTGGCAGATTTCCCGCCAGTTTCCCACGAGATGTGAAATGCTGTGGACGTAGCATCTCGCATCTTATGTCGCCGACGCGCACGGAATGAATTTTCCTCCACAGATTAATTGTTTACGTGCAATATTAAACCATTAACAATCGTCAAAAACTATTGGAGTCTTATAGTTTTCATCGATATTTTTATTTAAATAATTACGGTTTTTTATCTTAATATATAATTATTGTAAAATTTTGATAATCTTAATTACATAAAACTTGACAAATAACTTTGATCTGTGTTTAGTGCTAAAGTTATTTAATGTATTAAAAATACTTTTTAATTGTTTTAATTATGTTTAAAAGTAGATAAAATATATACACTGTTGGATAACTGGACGCTAATAACAATGGGTAAGTATAAGTTTATTTAAATAATAGTTTGGTGGAATATTTAATATCGAGTATAGAATCTTCGCTTTTTAATTGATTGAATTACTAAAATTCACGTCAAACTCTACTCATACTTTAATACAGAGCAAACGAAATGAACATAGGTGATGGTACGAGTCATACATGTCCTACACTCGTACATGTCCTAGAGTATTGATAGATAGATAGATAGTATTATAGGGTTTAATGTCATATTTTAATTACGGTGGAATCAATTTTATAAAAACCTCTCATAGTAATCAGAAAATATAATAATTAAACTTAAAGCAGGAGTTGCGTGTCTGAGCCTTTCAATTTAATCGATTAAATTAGGTTTGAACTGTGCATCTTGTTCATTTTGATAAATATCGATTAGAACCCTTTTTTCTCAAACAAATATTTCCGGAGTGCTGTTATAACATAACGTATTTTTTAAGTTATGAAAAGAGATGTCAAGGTCCAGCTGTAGTCGCGTCATCATAATTGTAATTAGCCGGTGCCGCAATAAACACCTGTACCACGTAAGGCATCACCGACGCGTTACCTAAAACGCATGTCTTTGTTAAATAGTTGTTTATTTGTGTTATGTATTACTTTTGATTATTGATGCCTGAACAAACTATACGAATTGAAACATCATACAGCTGTATTCGTACATTACCCAGAACAACATTTATCACTGACAGCATAGTTTGTCAAAACGCATTATCTGTTGGGTTATGGACTATGGTTTACAATTGCTTTATTAAAACTTCGTTCGATAATAACATGCTAAAGGCGGTGATGTATTAGAGGTTTCGTTTTGAGTGAAGTCTATTCAATGTTGTATTAAACTTATATATACGTATATCGTTTAATTAAAATGAAGTATATGAGCATAAAAAATTGGGTTATCACGGTCTCCGTGTATACTAGAGCTATAGTCAACATTTCGGTGGATCCTGTTTACCAACTCGTGAGACAATGGTATCGTGTCGTTTTAGTTTTGTCCGCTATGCTCTCCAATCGTTGTTTGGAAGTAAAATTTTCAAAAGATGGATCTTTCATCTAATGAGCAGAACAAGTTGGAGCTCCTGGCCGTTCAATTCTACCTTTGTGATTCCGAACAAAAATTAACGTTCCACGTGAACCTCCTAGGACTCCCAATGTTGCGGATGAGATGTTAGCATAAAACTGAGATATCACAAGCACCTATGACATACATCAAATAAACCAGACCAGGTATCGAATCCGAAACCTTTGTTCGACAGGCAGGGTCACTCCCAACTGGGATACAGGGTCGTGTAAATGATTATTGGATAGAATGTTTGCGAACTGTATTTAGAATCGGATATTAGATTGGCCAGCATCAGAATCAGATTAGTTTTGCGAGGTTTGGGGTCGCTTTAAGCGACGTTGGAGGCCACTTTGGTGAAAAACCACCATCAATTTGGGTTTTCGTGTATAAATATCAATATATCAGTAACTGTGAATCAGATAAATAATGATAACGATAAATGACTATTTGGTTAATGTATGTTACGTGCCGTTAAAGAAAGGCAAACTGAAACTTTCCCTCTTAACACGGTCCTAAGTTAATAAATAGAAAAGAATTGCTGTGTTATGGTAATAATAATAATCGTATATTTTCCATAAGAAATACAAGAGAGTGCCACAATAAAGTGATAACAAAAACTGTGTAGAAATACGGTATTCGTGGAAGCTTGTTCACATAGTAGGTTAAAAACCTGTGTCACAAGAAACCAGGCTAACCTGTTCACCGAAATATTGGAACCTCTTAATAGGTGCCAGATGAGTGCTGAAGTTTTCAGAAGATTTCAATAGGTAGGCATCTCATATAAAATTAATCTGTCCCAGAGAGACTGATACCTTATGAAATTTTCCTGCCCTAATAATAGAAAACAGTCATTTCTAGAGAAATTACTGGAGAAGATTTGATTACCTTGTCATAACAAGCTGTTAAAATTATTGCAATCTTCAAAGTTAACGATGCACTATAATTGTTTTATGTTCCTATAAAAGGCTTCATAAACATTAATTTTAGCGTTGTAAATTACATAAACTGTCAGTTAAGGCGTTAATTTGTGGTTTACATTCAATATATGTAACATTTACGACCGTATTGTTATACGAAAACGTATATTTGATTCGATTTAAATATTATTCATATTTTAATGATCTTCGCAAGTATCACGGTGCGATTGTAGATACAAATATCGGGATTCGTTTGAGTAATGGTAAGCTGAAGTTAATATCAGGTTTGATTTATTTATTTTATCATAGTACTCTTTATTATTCACTAAGGCTAGAAAATTAATGATCACCTACGGGTTAATAGGTTTATTTGTCGTACAATTGGCGCCATTTTCGGTTAAAGTGACATCGTACAAATTACTTTGGGGTTTCAAGATAAAGAATGACGCAAAGTGAAAGAAGCGTTCACAGTCCGACGGATTAAGAGTATCTCTATCGTAACTGGTCGACCGAGTTAAGTACTTCGGACATGGGGGGTAGTTGGATGAGTGATGGTTAGTTGAGGAAGTTATTGAGCGTCTCCCCTCGGATTCAGCGTTAAGCCGGTAATTTTGATGGGTAACCTTAGTTAGAAATCGTTGAGCGTTATTAACTTAGGGTAGCATAAGAATCTCACAAAGGGGCGGAGTCTCTTACTCCTTAATGGGAATATTTATTAATAAATTTTGGACACACTCGGGCGTGAGAACCTCTATTGAAACTTCAGTAGTTATTAATTCTCTAAATCAATCTGCACTGAAGCATCGAGTAGAATACACACAAAGCTTCTTCGATTTTGAGAAGATACCCATTCTTTACGTGAGCTGTTCCTTGCAACCAGAGAACGAAATAGAAATACATATGAATAAACAAACATTTGTTATGTACTTTCTAATATGCAAAAGTTTGCGAGATTTGCGTCCGCTTGCAGTGATCTATTCTTGCAAGCGACAGGGACAGTTATCGGGGCAAATATTCATGTAAACATAAATGTTGATTGATTGTGATATTTTGTACGCGTTCTTGCTACCCGCGGCTCGGAATCTTAGTACAGGGATACGATTATGTAAGCAGATTTTAAAAGAATTACAAGCCGAGTAAGTTGACTTCCAAAGATATATATATTATCAGAGGTACCAGAGATGCTTGTCAAGATGGAAGCTATGAAAGATTTAAGGGTTCCTTCAGATTCTCCATGCAGGGGATTGCGGAAATATAGCTTCCAACAAATATTATCGGGGCCCTGAGCAGCCTTGACCAATTATTATGTGGCCAATCTGTTTATATGCCTGTTTTATTATTTACACAAGTTATCGGTAAGAATTTGTCAAAACTTACGCTGCTTTTTGGAGATGTTCCGGATTGTGTGTGATACCAACATATCAAACGGCTTCTTCTCTTATGGCTCAAATTATTACGGGCTGAATTTTCTGTGAATATACATATAATATTGTGAATACAACAGTAATGGCTTAGTGCATGCAGCTCTAATTTTTCAAATTATGTGCGTATTTATATTATATTAATAAATAAATAAATAAACGTTTACACACTCACACCCCCGCACTAGGATTCCCTGTGTTGCGGGTGGCATGGACATACATAATTATCACATCACAAACACCCATGACCCGAGAACAAACATTTATCTGTCACATAAATATCTGCCCCTGCCGGGAATCGAACCCGGGACCCCACGCTCGGCAGGCAGGGTCACTACCAACTGGGCTACGGGGTTATTAATCTTAAATATGTTATTATATAAACGTAATATAATTTGGTTATTAACATTATTCATTACCGTACGTTATAACCCAATAAAAGTACCGTTTAACACAGAAAAACATCAGAATATTTTAAAATCATTTATTTCTCTTAGTAAATACTTCACTTTCTATCACATTTTCGTCCGCAAATACACGTACGTGTCTAGTTCGGAAATCTTCTACAAATAACTTTTAAAAGAACAATCGGAAATACAAACACAAAACAAAGAACAGGCCAAACGTAATCAAACCTCGATTGCTTGTTGATATACAGATGGATAAATAGATAGTTCTAATTGAGGGGAAACTTCTCGATCAAATCCATTAGACAGCCCGCTGAAACGACTGCTAAGGAATCTGAGATTCCATTGCGAGAGCCGATCTCAAAATGAGTGGGCATAGAGTGTGGAAGATCGCAGAGCTAATTACTTTGGACGAAAACGTTGTTCCAGGGCTATGTGGTGGCTTTGATCATTCGAATGTTTATTCGATTTAACGTTTTGCATGATTTAATAATAACAATAGTGCTGGACTGCATATGTCTTTCAATATACGAAAAGTACTAATTATGTTTTTACAGAAATATTTTAATGTTAATGTGTAATAAAGAGATCATACAGATATTTCAGTTACCTATACATATAATAAAATTCTAACTGATCGCTTTCTGTACATGAACGATGTATGGAAAATCTATTATTAAGGGCCTTTATTAATGAAATAGCACCCAAAACAATCGTTGATAGATTTTTTGTCTGTTTGTCTGTGCGGTTGTGTGCGCTAATATCAGAAACGGCTTAACCGATTTCGTTATGGTTTACACTGATGTATTGCAGTAAGCATCATTTAATATTTTAAGTTTGTTAAATAAGACATTTTTTAAATTCTGTATTTCTAATTCATATAACTTGAAAAACTCAGCCCTAAAACAATGCAGGTGTTATTTCTAAGAGGAAGACGTAGTTTTTCTGTAGTAGTACATATAATAAATACTTCTATGATTGGCTGAATAATAATAATTAACTTATATGAAGTAAAAAAATCTTAATTACACTATTTAATTTTATTATAAAAGCCACTTTTACAAAAGTGAAAATAAAGCGTTTTACCAGCTTCCTTAATTACTTGCGTGCCCAAGATGAGTTACTTAAGATTAGGTCAAAACTGATAAAACATTTAGCAAAACCGGTCTTCTTGAAGATTTAGCTTGTAAGGTTAAAGTAGATTTTTATTTTAACCTCATGAAAAATAGTCCTTTTGAATATACTCGACGGGATAGGATTGCAAATGTAAACATATGAAATGAAATAATATTTTATTCGGAGTTGGTTCTTACAAACACTTTTCGAACGTCAAACTACTCCATCGCTTCAACAAATCCCTACCGTGAGTGGTCCCTGAAGAAGAAGTGGCAAGAAACTCTTGTGGAGTTTGTTTTTCCTACTTACAGTTACAGAACGCACTTATGGCATATTTAACTCATGTCCAAGCATTCTTAGCCTTAAAGTAATCTTCAAGTTTGTAATAGCCTTTCCGCATAAGAATGAATTTGACGTGAGTTTTAAATTTATATTATGGCATTTCTGTCAATTGTAATGGAATTTTATTATAAATATTTACACATCTACCCATGAAAGAGCCACTAGTTTTGCTTAGTCTGAAATTTGGAACAATCAATTTAGTCTTATTCCTAGTATTAATATTGTAAACATTACTCTCCCTAAGAAAACTATCAGAGTATTTTTTATATTGTGATGCTACAGTTGATATATCAATTTCTTTAAAGATATGTCTAAGGGAATCCCTAGGACTGAGGTTGTAAATGGCGCGTACTGCTCTTTTCTGTAATATAAAAATCGACTTAATATCAGCAGCTGAGCCCCACAACAACAGACCATGAATATGAACTGGATATATGATATGATTGTATTCCACTTTTTCTAAAAAATTTATGATTTTATACTTATATAAATCATGGTCATGTCATAACCATTCTTAAGAAAAGCATGATTGGAATGGCACACAGAATTTACAACAAACTGTCCACTAATATAGAAAACGATGATTTCACTCAATTCAAACAAAAACTCCGTGACCAATTAATTCAGAAAGCCCATCATAAGATCAATGAAAAATTATAAATTTACTTGACCACTCATTTTTACTACTATACTATAAATCTGTAGGGTCTGTCTGTCTGTACATTCCATTTTTTTGTCAAGTTGCCTGGTAAATATTCATTTTATGACTCATTGACATCAATTTGACCATTTTGAGTTTTTTTTCTGTCTGTCTGTATGTCCTGTTATAACAAATGGCTTAACCGATTTTAATGAAAATTGGTATGTTGTGAGAACACGTGATTACGCAGATGATAGGATGTATAAAATAATAGTAAATCTAATGATGTGAATAACAGTAAATCAAGGCAAAAACAAAATTTTGAATAATCATGCATATATAATTAATTGTTCACCCCAAACGAAGTCAAAGGGGGCCGCTAGTAATTTTATATTACTAAAAATTTTATAAACGTTTGCGCGGCCATAGGCAGCATTTGTTGGAATTTCATTTAATAATTACAACACATTATCTATCTAAATTCATCAAATAAAGAATAGTTATGTATCTGTGTTAATTTAATAAATGTAACCTCTTAAAATAACCACCTACATAACGAACATTTTGCACTTGATTTTCAACCATTCATTTTTCGGATAAAATTAGTTGGAGACCACAATACCCATTAAAACCCAGCGGGGCCCTCATCGTCGTAGTGGGGCGCCCCGGGACCGCTCGTGCATACAACCGTGACGCCCCGACGGTTGGCCCGCCTATGCGGGCCGCCTTCGCCTATAGAGCGCTCGCACCAAGCCAACGTAAGCCAACTGTTTAATCATGCTTTTAATTGAAGTTATACTTGTCTTTTGGCTATGGTGTTCACATGCAGTCTATTTCATTATGAGCATCTAGTCACGATCAGAGAGCATTAAAAGAGGTTACATACAGTCAATTTGCTTATGAAAAGCAAGTTACCAAAAATCAGAGCTTTGAGGATATTTCAGAAAACTTTGCGGTATATCGTTGTCTCACAATTTGTGATTGATCGCAAGTAATAAATCATTTCTATCTCACTTACTCGCGTCATCGATCTCTCTCTTTTAAACATGTATCGGAAAGGTGACTGAAGATGCATGAACGGAGGTTGTCATTACACTTGGTGTCCTATGAGAGATCTGTTAGTTAGTGAAAGAAAGATGTGTGCCGCAAAAATGAAATAAAAAAAATATGACTTCGAAAAATTAGAAGAGCATGCAGGATTTGAAACCATATCTTTGTAAGGAATATTAGTTTCTAGTTCTAGTTGTTTCACGTCCATAGCCGACGAACGATCAGATGTACTACTTTATAGTGAGTAGTTTAGCCGCTCACGCACGTCCGCAATACTCAGGGACGGAATTTCTTATTGGCTAACTAAGCTTCATCCTATGGCCTCGAGCTAAGAGGTACCTACATCAAAATTAAAATAACGCTATTCTAAAAACAGTGAACACTAAAACTATGGTACGAAAATAAAGAGGAATTCTACGCGTGTCTAATAAACAAACATAAAAATGTATTGCTTAAGATCAATCGGTTCGATTGATTGGGTCTTTTTGTTTGTATACACTAGATTGCACCAAAGTTCATAGCTTCACTGATTGCTTTGGCAAATATTGACGTGCCCTAAGCTCTGGTTTGTTTTCGCATAAAAAAAGTGCACATTGGTGCAGATTTTAACAGACAAACCAACTTTTGATATCCTGATGATTGAAAGGGCTTCATAAGTGGAATAGCCTAGGCCTCTTTTCATTTAAATCAGGCAATGGTAATACTACGTCGTTGATGTGTTGTCGGGCGGTCGAAGAGGGGTCCGCTTGTTAATAGTTGTGCAACTCTAGAACCGTTGATTGTAGCAGGAGGGGCTAGCTTGCGAGGCAGATAAAAAAACCCTACGACAACACATGACTACCGTCGAGATTAACCTGGCCTTTATAGAGCCCAGCGACCTCCACCAGGACGAAGATGTTGGATTCCATAGTCCATTAAGGTCCACTGATGGACTTACATTTCAATGTTACCGTTAGACGCCGTATTCCACCACTTTGGCCAAAGGCGAATTAGCAGAATTCAAACGTCTTTGAGAAAATTATGGAAAATTCTCAGTCACGGAGGTCTCCTTCCCAAAGCAAATGATGTAATAATTTCTAATACGCACATGATTTTGAAATTTTTAGCTACGTGCAGGATTCGAATCCGTTCTCACCGAGAGACCACTGCTCTAAGACGACATTCTGCACTAACTTAACAGTCAGTCAGTTGGGATTATTATAGCAAAATTAACGTCATTGTCGTCTCTGTAAAATTTCCGTACTCTTTGTATAGACCTTTTATCTAAGACACTGAATGGCAGCTCATTCACAGTACATTTCTTATACTGCTGAATAGTGGGTGTACTAAAGATGCTTTTCAGTTGAAAAACTACGGTCTCGGTGGGACGTGTCAGTTAGCTCTTTGAATTTGAGTTTCAAATGTGCTACTTACAATATATGCATGGTTTAAGTGCGCAGGTTAAGTAATCATTTTCATCCATGGCCATGACTTGGCTTTAGTTTTTATTTGCTTTTGAGGATTTGCGTGTGCGATGAAATAAACGTAATTATGGTGAGTTCACTCTTATGTATCATCAGCCTCTGTTGTAATCTTTGCTTGGAATCTACTCTGTGGAGAAACATGAAAATGCACATGATGATACACAGTTGAGATAACATCAAAACCCAGGGCTCCAAAAGAAACAGTCATGTGGCACATAAATACTTGCTCCATACGGGAATCGAACCCGGAACTCCTCACTCGGGGATCATAATTACTAACAAGGGTTTTTACAGAACTCTTTGGATGCCAAATTTCAGGATGGTTGCCGGTAGCACATAATTTGAAAAATTTAAGATGCGTACAGGATTCAAAATCAAGTCTCCCGTGTAGGTGACCTATGTTCAAACCACTGGGCTACTACTGCTAACCGTAACGAAACAGATCTTTAAATTGAAGCACAGTTTGTGCGCGGTGAGATAATTAGATCGTACTTACTGCATGGGTCGTAATGCTTTAAGAGTAAGTATTCGTATAGGTATCTACAGTGTTGCCAGGTGTAAAATGCATAAAAGCAGAGTGGGTATAAAAAATGGGGATTCGAGTTTTATAACGGCTCGAAAAAACAGTTTCTCTTATTTAAATGTTGTCATTTCATAGCTTAATTAATTAAATTACTTTCTCTCTTATAAGCCCCTTCCCTCCCTTTTCATTTCGTTGTTTTAAGTGTAGGTCTATGTTATATCAGGAATATTATATGAAAATTTAAGTTGGAAAATTTTATAGGACGTATTAATAACAGTTCACAAATGAGACATCTTGCGTACAATGGGGAACGCTGGCAACACTAGGTATACAAATATGTACCAGTAGGTAGGGGTGTATATAGTATAGTTTGCCGTATATGGGAAATATCGGCGCATTCACGTAAGATTCCGGAGCCTCATGCGTCGGGTAGTGACTGAAGGGGTTTTAGTGGTTAGAAATCTCACATAATCCGGTACATTCTAGTCATTTCGGGTATCTTTCGAAGATTTTCTCCCCGATACTAAGACAAAAATAAAAAAGGTATGTATACGCAAAAACTTGAGGTTTACACAAAATGTATACGCAACAACTTGAGGTCACGGTTGGTCCAATTATGAGAAAACTGAGAAGAAAAGTTCACGAGAGTTGTAAGCGACTAGTGAAATACCGAGGAATCTATTTAAAGTACTGCGTTTAACGTTACGTTAAGGAAATTAAATAAGACAACTTGTCGCTGCTGTTTCTTTGTATGTAACAATTATTTTATTCGGAGACTATTGTTGTTATATAAATGAAGTCAGTAATAATATTAATATTAAAAATGGTTATAAACTACAAACAGATTGAGCGATAAATATCTAATCTAAGTTTAGCAACGTCAGAAAAAACTTTGTTTTTAATTGTATTGCGGTGAAGTACAAATTTAGTTTTGCTGTCGACAAAAAGAATCATAACCCAGACCGAGACTACGAACCTCTTCATATTGTACGGCACGAAAAACATTCTAGAGTTCTCCATAATGTTTTCATAGGTTGGTGAAGGCTGCGTTCTGAATTCGAATCCTTACCAGAGAAGTTCCTGTTCCTATGTACAAGCAAACGTAAGAATACCAGTGGGACATTAAGAGTTCTGTAAATTGCGTCGTATCTGAAAAGAACACTGAATTTTAAAAACTATCAATAACCTATATTTCATACGTCCAGTCAATTCAATTTGTATTGATTGGGCTTTAGTAATGTCGTGTATTACCGCTCAAACTAAAACTGCGCGAAAGGTCACCTATACGTTGGACAGACCAGATCAAGTTGGCTGTGGTGGGTCTTGTCATCAGCGCATGAGAGTGTCGTTGAGCAGATAATAATGAAGGAGTGTATGAAGCGCCTTACAAGGATCACCGCCACTGTCTCAAGAGAACAGAAGGACAATAAGTGTGTCTGTTCGTCTATATATCATGTACTGGATGGAAATACAGATCGGTTTATTTTTTGCTATAGAAATAGATTGTGGGAGTCATTAGCGCGTTGCCGGCGGTGATAAAATTTGGGGACCTGCTTGTTGATTAAGTCTTTGGCACTACAAATGAAACACGGTAAAAACATTCGTCGGTTGATTGTCAGTCGGGTAGAAGCTAGGTAGACTAATAAGAATTATCGGGACGTAATTGGGTGGCACAGAATCTACTACTTACTTACTCACTCACTCACTCACTCACTCACTCACTCACTCACTTACTCACTCACTCACTCACTCTCTCACTTACTTACATTAATTGATTACCAGAGTGTAGATCAGGGGCGGTTGGGTGGACTGCAGAATGGATAGAGTTCCTTGTATTTATATTCATTTATATAAATATGAGCACCATATTATTTTCTTTGTTTGGCTATTTTTATCATTAATGTTATAATAATATAGCTTACTTAAATTTGCTAAAGTTCGTTAGTTTTTACTGCAATTTATTTCTCATCTATGCCGAATCAAGTCTTTACCTAAAGCTCACTGTACCCACGCTCGGTTCACTTTACACTCAGAATTCTTATGTCTAAAAATGGTAACCGCGCTCGAATCAGTTCAATCTTGCTTTTCCAACACAACCAAACCACTATGAAATGTCTATTGGTAAGAACAATATGAAATGGCGTGCAATAGTTTTTTAGATTATTCCCTCCAGACAAACGTAGACTTTTATAAGGTGGTGAACACATTCGTCTAGACTACGTTGATCCAACGTCTTTGACACCGATTAATCATGTTACTAAAATGCTTGTTAGAAATTTTTTTTTAGCGCTGTAAATACAGTAATAACACAGTGGGTTCTTGAACGTATACAATCATATTTGACGACATATGTATATAATATTTTACATGATTATTTTACGGTAACAAGCCTAAGTGTATCGGTCGCTCGTAAAATTAATTGTGCGCCTTATTTAATTGTAAATATAAGCGTGTTGAAAAGGGATACGTTTTAATCACCTTTGTATATAAAACAGTGATATTACTATTTTTTCCGTCATTTACCTTTTGGTAAATGAAGGCTCTACTTTTGTCCCTTTGAATCTTTAGATTCTTATATTGTTATGTACGTTGTTTTTTTAAAAAATCCTTTGCTCATTTTCACGCATTTGATATATGGAAAGGGTTATTTATTCCGGGTGCTATCCGGCCCTTGGGATATTAAAAAAAGGGTTATCTCGTGACACGTATAACATGCCCTGAGCAATTATTTTTCATGTGAAATTAGTGAGTTGGGTCATTTGTAAACATGATATGTGTTTTATTAAACGGACCTCAAAAACGAAGGTTTTAAATTCGGAGCGATCTCTTGTCTTTGTTTTCAAAGTGTGATCAGTTCTTGAGGATGGAGTATTTGTTATTATTATTGATATAATATTATTATTTTTGTTATATTAATAATTAATTTTATATTAGGTATTATATGTCAATAAAAATTATGATCATATCAATTGTTATTGTAAGATTATTGTTCATTTATACATATTTTCTTGTAATTACGCCAGATGTTTAGGAAATTAAATTTACATATATTTCAACTATTGGAACCAATATTCAACCTTTGGAAGTATATTTTATTATTTTTTTATTTATAGATTTTATAAACATAACAACACCGTTTCTTGAAGAAATTAAACGACCTAAAATTTTCGCATAGCTTTTCCTATAATTATTTTCTTGGCTAAATATATATCGATAATATTTCTTTTTTTTAGTAAAACAGTAGTTTCGGGTATAAGGTCGGAATTTTTTTAAGTTTAGTTAAATCTTTGCGCATTTGCTCTAACTCTCTAAGGTTATGTTAACTCTAAAAGGTTATGTTTGTTTATTGAATACGATTATTGAGGTGAATTGACCAATAAATGATATATTTACAACTTCAAGTATAGAAATCTATGAGTTTCGACGATACCATAAATTGAACTATAGTAAATTTATAAATAGAAGAAGAAGAAGAAACAGTCACAGTACCTCTACAAAAGTAGCTCTTTGAAATAAGACTTACATAATACACATTTACTTTGTTCAATGTTGCAGTTGTAGAGGTACTAACAATAAGGGGTCGCACATGCAGTGGACGAGATCCACGGATGATATTTCGGAGCGCGCGTTAGCGCGCG
The DNA here is from genome assembly GCA_003671415.1 of Megathymus violae. NCBI lineage: Eukaryota > Metazoa > Arthropoda > Insecta > Lepidoptera > Hesperiidae > Megathymus > Megathymus violae. Next base: position 1,159,984 of record PDGT01000047.1, on the reverse strand, counting down.
CGTTTTTGGGTCTTAACATCCATCTTAGACCTGAGAAATAATTTTATACTGTTTAAGATCGTTATTATGAGACTTGATAACTTATAAATTAAATTTTGACTGCATAATTGTGCCTATTTCAATAGGGCTATTTTGGTGCTGATCGCATCGTTATGTAATAGAGAGGGCTGAAAATTGGAATTGGGACAGTGACAGAACAAATGGACAAAAATGTTGTTAATCAGTAGAATCCACATGATGGCGTTGCTTCGTACGGGATATAGTAAATTGTTAATTGGTAAAATGTAGCCTAAACAGTCTATTTATGATATAAAAATAACATAATATATTATAAAATTTATTATGACACTAAGGTATGTGTTGTGGGTAGTCCCCATTCTTGCGGATGATTTAAGTAATACATTTTAAAAGCGTTAAGCGTTGAAAGAACGACAAATGGTATAAAAAAAAATAAACTTATTTAATACAATTATTCACATTTTTTTTTGTTATTTATACAGCAGTATTAGACTTTGGTAAATGAATATATTCTTAAAACTGTCAGATTTGACAGATGTATATGGGCACGCACGCGACTTTGCACAGACCATAAATATACACATGTAAACTATATAACAATATAAGCATGTATGGTTTGTTGATAGTTCAGCCCGATTACGATTATTCATTTAAAACAAACATTGATAGCGCAATGGTTTTAACGTCGATCTCGGCAAGAGGGACCAGCATAAGTATTGTGCTGCTAGAATTTTTATTGCTATGTATGTACGTATTCAAAATAATTATGGCTTAATACGACGAAAAAGTAAAATAAATGATGGAATGACCGAAGAAGAGAAGATGAGAAGAGAGGACAGTGAATAGGCTTTCATAAGCTAGTGCGTTCAATATCTTAGACTTCATCAACACTTACCGTCAGGTGGGACTGTTGTCTAGCATTATCTCCTGAAAGCATTTCGAAGAACCCTACACGCTTGAGAGGCCTTACATTTAAAAAGTCTCCAATATTTGGCTATAACCACATTGTGAGGTTATATTCGGGTCTAACCGGATCAGCAGGTTCACCCCCGCAGTATGGCAACGTTGTGTTGTAAAAATACTACAATCATTTAATATTTAAATAAGCTGAATAACTGTCACAACTTTCAAAAACAAGGGTACTCCAAATACATCCAAAACTGAAGCTCAAATCAGTTCTTAAACATTCACAAACGGCGGTATCTTCGTATTTCACTTCAGTTTACCGGGAAAACTGTCGCTGCGGCAGTCGAAACATGTCGTTAGGTATTCCGGTCGTAAACTAGACACCCGTGGTCGAATGCGGCTAGATTTATCACCACAGGCCTGGCTTTATAAACACTGGCTGATTTTATTCTGAAATAGAAACTATGAAGTTTCTTGTTTGTATTTGTATCTTCAGCCTCTTCAATGTGTTTTTAATTTTCTTTGATCGTGTTATGTTTTGACTGACGTTAGCTTGACGGAGTCGCCTTGAGGTCGACCCCAGACTCAAGTAATGTATTTCGTAAAACATGTTTTCAATTTTATCTTATGCAATAAAATAATTTAAAGACTTGTGTATGATTCCTTTGATCCTGATATCTAATATGATGTGTAAAATAAATAAATAAATAAATAAACGTTTACACACTCAAACCACCGCACTAGGATACTCTGTGTTGCGGGTGGCATGGACATACACAATTATCACATCACAAACAACGATGGTCGTCGTGTGTGTGTAATAACTCTAACTGGATCATAGACGCATATCATGATAGCATCAGTGAACATCAGTATTATACCATGAAATCTTAATTAATTTACATTTATTTCTACTAATAGCATAAGGTTACAATATAATCTTCCTAGTCGAACACTAGGATATTCATGTATTGTGGTATCGCACTTTCATGAGACAGTAGCTTTATTTATTTTACTTTAGGATCAAATCGGCAATTTACCTGAGCAGTCAATAAAAGGCATATCACGAATATTCAAGTACATGAAATAACAATCCAATCGAGTTGCAATCCATTGATATTTGAAATACAGCCAAACGATTCGGAGGCAAATAATCGAGTTTAGTGCTGAGCACATCAAATACACCCGCTAACATAATAAATCTATGTCAATGTACGAACGAGTATATGTTTCATATTTACTATATACCTACTGGTAACTCGTTTTGACTTCGTTTCGCGAAACATTACACTTACATTAACAAAAAGTCACACTTAAAACAATTAGTATGTGTTGCGTTTAGTTTATCTTTTATTAAATGTCGTATTGAATTTTTAAATTATCACCCAGACACACAGACACATTCTTCATTTTTATGAAGTGATATAAGAAATAGTAAATCCATTATAGATTTCTATTGTTTAATAATACTGATTAATGAAGTCTTTCAAACAGAATTAACAAATTTCGAATGTAAAAAAAACAATTACTGAATGGTTGTTACGATTAAATTATAACGACACAGAAAAAGTATTAATCGGAAACTGCCATGAGTGAGAGCACACACACATACTCACACTCTGTTTGCTATGATGGATATTTTAATTTTGATATAGAAGAGCGGGGCCTTCCAACAAGAGGAACATGAAATACTCAACGGGTATGTTATACTGTATGTGTGAACAGATCAATAAATTAATTGTATTTTATTTATTTTTACTTTAAACAGAAACCGTATGACCGCATTGGGGTGACCTAGAATACTCCCCCCAATCCCATGCTGGCAAAAAAGGGTGTCGTAAGAGGCGACAGAAGTCAGCCTACTTGGTGGTATGGCTTCGCTTAAAGACTATATTATCAGTATTATTATTAAGTCATTAATATTACTACATGTATTATTATTTTTCCGTGAAGCCTGCCTGGCTAGCTACCACCGTCCTGCTTGAGTCAGCCGCCAAAAGACTTGTCGTTTTCCGGCTGGAGGCTCGAGAGTCAGTTCTTTCTTTCTTATCTTTATCTCATTTCTTGGTCGACAATGCATCAGTGATACTTTTGGTTTTGTTGATGTCCATGGGCGACGGTGACCACTTACCATCAAGTAGCTCGTCTGCTCGTTTGTCGGCTATTAACATAAAAAAAAACCAAGGAAGATCTCCAGACCGGTCGTACTCGCGAGACGGAACGTGATCCCTTATAAAAATCATTTCAGATTCCAGTAATATTTCAAATAATTATTCCAAACATCCATCAGTCCTTGGAAGCCACCTGTTGTTTTCCCTAAATTGCGTCGCATTGATAAGTCTTGAATCTAGCGCATATTCGCGGACCTCCTCAGGTTGTTTGGTCAGGGCGGAGAGCGTTTTATGCCCATTTGCCAAAACGTGGTTTCCATTGGAGAACCTTTATTCCGTTGTGGTTATCCGATCCGAGTTGTTACGTATTACAGTTATATAAATGTTATTCAGTACTGTGGTAAATTTTACAGTACATTGTGGTTAAATTTAACGTATTATTTTTATTATATTTAAATAATTCAAATTCAAATTCAAAAATCATTCATTAAATACACTATTATAAATACACTATTAAACATACTAAAATATGTATTCATTAAATACACTTATGAACGTCATTTTTTGCTTTTACCACCGTGTATAAAAGGTGTTTTAACAATGAGGAGAAGAAACGGCGAAAGAAACTCCTCAGCACATCTTTTAAACAACATATGGTAATTACAAAAGTTTAAACCTGTGCGGAACTGGTTTCGACAATAATTTTGTCCAGGCATCCTGGTCATTCATGTACTCATCAATACTATAATATCTTTTGCCTATAAGTTGTATTTTAATGCGACGCTTAACAGTTCCAATGGCCAACTCGCGTAACGACTTAGGAATCTTATTGTAAAAACGAACTCCAAGCCCCATAAAGGAACGCTGAACCTTTTGAAGATGAAATGCAGATGTAACCAAATTATGCCTATTTCTTGTTTGATGATTGTGTGTATCACTTTTCTGCTTATAACGTATTGCTTATACGTATATAAATTGATCATAGATGCTTGTAAATTACCTTTAAAAGGTAATCGTGGAATCAGGAGTAATTTTAATTTGGTGCTTTCGTTAGTGATGGTAAGTTAATAAATCTGAAAAGCATTGTATTATTAAATTTTAGACTACTCGCGCATTTTTTATCATAGCTAAACTGTCGACTGGAGATCTTCTAGTGTATGCCACTCACTTGTGGGGCGAGGCCCTCGAAACAAACAGGGAAGCGTTCGCCGTCTCCCTTGATGTCTCGAAGGCTTTCGACAGGGTTTGGCACGCTAGCTTGTTAAGCAAGCTTCCAGCGCACGGTATTTACTCTGGCCTTACAGTTTAGATAAAGGACTTTCTGAGCGAACGGTTTCTCCGAGTTGTTGTCGTCGTTGGTTGTTGGTCGCAATCGATGGCTATCAATACCGGAGTTCCTCAGGGGTCTATTCTGTCCGCTACTCTATTCCTGCTGCACATCAATGATCTACTCAAACCCGATATCTATGGGTATGCAGATGACAGCACAGTAGTGGATAGATACCTTCCGAAACCTCGGGCCACTAGAGACGAAATACAGTCCGAAAGAGAGGCCATGGTGGCGATGCTAATCTTGTGAGTTCAACGCAACCAAAACACAGACGTGTCTGTTCAGCGCAAAGAGGAGCCCGTCCACTTTGGCTCCTACTTTTCAGAATGTATCTTTGGAATGCACTGACTGTCTTCAATTATTGGGAGTTGAAGTTTCGTCGAACCTCAACTTTGGTCGGTTCATCGAGTCTAAAGCTAAAGCGGCTTGTAAGGAAACTGGGGGTCCTTGCGAAGGTGAGTCGGTACTTTACACCGAATCAGCTTTTAACTCTGTATAAATCTCAGGTTCGACCATGTGTGGAGTACTGTTTATTTATTTATTTAAACTTGTATTCACAGCGTTACTATCAATGTATGTTAACCATTACACATATATTGAACTCAAGCCAAATCGAACACATATTTTGTAGCCTATTCTTTTTTTTTTTTACAATACTGAAAGGAGGGGTGAAGAACGAATCTAGAAATTAAACAAGGCAACGATAGTACATAACAGCACAAATAATACAAAAGGTTGCGTCAATCTCACTAAACACAGATCCACAGCTAACCATAGTTTACAATAATGTCAATTTTATAAGTAGCATAATTTAGTACAGATTTAAAAAAGTTCGCACGTTTGGGCTGGTGCTGCTAAATGTGGAGAGGCGTGCAAAGAGGCTCATTGGTGACTCAGATCTGATTGAAACCAATGTGGGTTGCCAGCCTCTAGGTCTTCTATAGGGTACATTTTGGAGAGTGTGGACAGGAATTATTCCAATTAATTTCCCCATCGCCATTCCTGCATCGGACAACTCGAGGTACGGCAGGTATCCATCCTTACATAGTGAACGTACCACCTCCACGGACGACGCAGTTTGCGTTTTCATTCATTATGCGCACTGCAAAGGATTGGAATAACTTGCCCGCGTCGGTGTTCCCGGCTACTTACGATGTGGGAATCTTCAAGAAGAGAGTAAATAGGCTATTTATAAGTTAGTGCCTTCAAAATCTTAGACTTCATCACCACTTACCATCAGGTGGGGTAGTTGTCAAGTATTAACTTATTTTATTTAAAAAAAAGCTTTTAATTTTATCGTATGATCACTCTCATAAAAAGCAACATCAAACATGTATCGTTTTTGTTCCGTCAGCAAAAAAGAAAACAGTTTTCTTCTACGTCCCTACAGAAGAGTGAATAGAAAATAATCCACTGTAGCTTTTTTCATTGTAATCTATATATAAATAGGCAACGACAAAACAGTTAAGTACGATTTTCTCCTGTTAACTAATTTTCTTTTATTTTTGTTTTGTTTGCTAGATATTTTTGAGCGTATATTATTGTCTAATTGTGACAACTAGGAGAACACTAGTAATAATTAATAAGTTCACTGCAGTTAACATTTTTAAATCTCCTGGTACGATACGGGGTTCTTTTGACCTGACAGTCAATGCCCTTACGATGCGTTACGAGGCCTATTTGACCCTGTAAGACCGTCTAGGTCTGTTGTTTTTCCTGTAAAAATTAATATAAAAGGTTTAATTTCTAGAATACTGTTAGGTAATAAACTGAAGCATATACAACTAGGACTTTGTGTTATGGCTATCGTCTGACACAAATGGAAGTAGTGGTAGATGTCGTTACTACTACACAGGGGTAAATCGCAATAATTGTTAATATAAATACAGATTAGTTAATGGTTGCTCATTTGATTAAACTATGACGCCACTGTAGTAGGGTCACTCCATGAGCCAAGTGAAGTGCAGACAGGTAATGTGAGCAGGTATTTAGAAATACCGGTTGCAATTCTGTGAGGGCACTTTTCGATATTATCAAAATAATTAGTTTGTGATACCTCGTAGGTATAATAATTTAATTGCAGTTACATTTAAAACATAAGAAAGATCAATAAATAAAAACTAATAAGTAGTCCTAGGTTTAACGCTGAATGCGCTCTAACTGAGAAGCGCAAACATTTGGCGTATTTATCATGGGTTGATACTCGGGACCGCAAAGCTTCGGATATCAGTTCTAAGACGAAAGCCTTCAATCTCTCCGCCAAGTCTTACAAAAAGGGATTACAGAAGATCAATCTTAACCGCATCCAACATATGAGCGCAAAATTTTCTCAGCAACAATCTGGTAGTAAATATTTTTGCCTCTTGCCAATGCGGTAGAGACTGACATCAGACCGTCCTACCTCGACTGGTAAAACCAGATGGCTCCCTGGCTTATACGGATAAAGCTGACTTTTTACGTCTACATACCAGCTGTAACATCGCACACTGCGGTAACACTATGTCCGAGATCTGAGTAACCAAAAACCCGGATGTGTCTGTTCATCGCCAAGAGGAGCTGGTTCACCTTGACTTCTACTTTTCAAACCTGAATGACCGTTTTCAATTGAATTAATTAATTAATTTTAAATTTTTCAATTTTCGTTGGAAGTTGAAGTTTCTTTGAACCTCAAATTTGGTCGATTCGTCGAGTTTAAACCTACAACGGTTACAAGGAAACTCGGCGATCTTGCGAAGGTGCGGTGATAATACCGAATTCATACCGAAACAGCTGTAAAAAGGTCGGGTTTGACCACGTGTATTGTCACATTTGGGCTAGTGTTCCCAAATGTCATATATCAGCATACAATATAAACACGGAAACCATTCCACCAGGTCATTAAATAATTAACTCAGGTCGACCTTGCTCCGAAAACTACATCTCTATATTTTTACTTTGCTCTTTTCTTTATTACTTTATCAGACTACAGTAGAAACAAGAAAATTGCTAAGGATCCTTATTAGCGAAGAAAATGTATATAAATCGTGGGTATGACGTGTCCTGTATTAAATCGCCTCACAGGAAATACTAGCGTTCATTCTTTATGTAAATTAAAAGTGGTCGTTTTGTTGACCTCATGTAAAAATGCTGTCTACTGAAGCAAAACGGAATCTAGTGAAGCCTTTTTGGCCATTGGCCAATGGTCAGTGTGGCTGCAATAAAATAATACTGCGAAGGAGAGGAAAAAACAATTGGGGTGATTGAGACATTATAATATTTTTAGGGTTAAAGATTATTGATTATGGATAACAGAATACAATGGATTAACTATTTTGTTGCAATTTTTTATTACTGTCTAGTTTATAACTGAAAGATTTTCACTTTCATAAATAAGCAATATCAATTGAATTTTCAGGATTTCTTGTTGCGGGTGGCTTGGACAAGAACAGCTAAGAAACCTCGAACATCCAAGGCACGAGAATAAACATTTACTGTCATAGAAACATCTGTTCCAAACAGGAATCCTACCCGGGATGTTTCGCTCAGTATTTATTGTCAACATCAGATGTATAATAATTATTATTATTATTCTTTATTGAAAACCAACCATCGATATAATAGTTGTGAATCTTCTGGTCCCTGAGGCAGTCGAAACTGTGTTTCAAGGACCAGTGTCTTGTCCCATATAAGGAAACTGTTGTTCAATTTAAGAATATAATTTAAGAATAACTAACGAATTGCAATTGTGCGTGTGTATGTGTCTGTCTGTGCGTGCGCGCGCGGCTGATGGATGTTTTTATTGGAGTCTTTAGCCACCAAGTTGGTAATGTCTCTAAGACTACGTCTTGTGTTTGCAGTTATAGTATATAATTGAATTATTAAATAGTTATCCGCTCTTTTTTCATTATAGAAAACTTAGGCCTTTACAAATCTACGCTATTTCCATATATTCCTGCACCCGCTACTTCCAATGTATTCGTTTTTACAAGCAAAATGCCTGTATCGATTTTATGTTAGCCCCATGGTATTAATAAAGTCACTGATTTTCATAGTGTTATGAAAGTTAAACATATTCTTTTATTAGGTACAGCAGATTCCGAAACACATATAAAGCATTGTTTGTTATCAAGCCACGTTAATTTTTTATACCTATTATGCCGGAATGGAATTATTTCCCGGAACGATTAATATAAGTTTCTCCTGAATTGGAATTGTGATTTCTGCAGAATACATACATATACTAACAGTTAGACAAGAGATTAGATCTGGGGTATGTCAGGGCAGTATTCTTGTTCCGTTAGAGTTTATATTAATGATAAATGACCTACCTAAGGCGGGCCAGGACGCCAAGTGTTTACTGTTTGCTGACGACCTGAACCTGTACCTCCCAATTACATGTGCTAATGACTGTACTAGATTACAAAGGGACATAGACAGAGTGGTGGCTTGGAGCAAGGACAATCTCTTGCAATTTAATAGTTCCAAGTGTGTGACTATTACTTTCTCTCGTTTGCACCATCCAATCATACATAATTATAACATTGATGGAGTCACAATGGCAAGAGTCAAAGAAGTCAAAGAGTTGGGGGTGAGTCTCAACGCGGAGCTAACGTATCGGAATCACGTCATTGACCAATGTAAAAAGGCTTTGAGAAATTTATTTTTTTTGCTTGAAACAGTGCAAACATTTACAAATATTAACACAATTTAAGCTTTATACAATGCACTGGTCAGGAGTCAGCTTGAATGTAACGCAGTCATTTGGGCTCCATATGAAACTAAATATAGGCTCATGCTGGAGAGGGTTCAGTATAAATTTGTGACGTTTCTGTATTTGCGCCAATATGGTGGGTATCCATTGTACACACTAATGTATCCAACATTGTTTATATTGGGTATGGTAGGATACATGGAACTTGGTGTTAGGAGGGAGGTTGTTCTCACTTCATATTTATTTAAAGTATTGACAGGCAAAATACTAAATGCCAAGATATCGGGACAAATCAGTCTGTGTGTTCCGAACAGGTATGCGTGGCGAAGACGAAAGCCACGATTTCTGGTGGAGCCGCGAGGCCGAACTAAACTCTTGAGTGAGACACCGCTTTCGCGTGCTCTTCACACTCTCAATATTATAGCCACTGACATAAATATATTTTACTGTGCTGTGTGTGAATTCACAAGGACAGCTATCTATATTGTATGTTATAATAATGTATAAAAAATAATGATAATTATACTATTTATTTTATGGCATCAATTTGTTAGATACACAGTATTGCGTTGAGTGAAACCTGTAATAATAGCATGTGTTAAATAAATAAATAAAAAGAAAAACATTAAAATATATTATATGTTTTCGCCTCTATATCGATAACAAAGTCTATTTACATATCCAACCATTTGTCAACGCATGTTGATGGAACTTTCAAACAGCTTTCTTGGGATTTGACATGCAAATATTAAATGTTTTATAAGTAAAATATTATTTTGAATAGCGTTAGTAATTCCAAAGACACACAGAAACATGTAAATCTCTTTATAATATTAATAGAGATTAAAATATGCCCACAATAAAAATGATCCCAGGCAAACATATATTTATTTCTATTGAAAAGTCCAGAAACAAATTTAATTAGAACCGCTGCTGTACTTGGGTATCATTTGATTTCCAAATGTACTTTGATACTTTGAAGGCTTAATTTGGGATGCTTAAGGCACCCCGTGTTAGGGATGATATGGACAATTTGGCGGTAAGGATATAAACCCTCAGCACCAAGCTCAAGCAAATCACCATTTTGACCGACAGATATTTAGTTCTGATTGCGCGTTCTTGCATTTCATGTGTTCTGTTATCGCGAAAAAAATGTCCGAGTAGTAGCTGATTCTTTTTCCGAGAAATGCCTTATTTACAACTTCCGAGAATTGTTTTATTTACAAATCTGCTGGTAATCGTTAAAAATCGGTGCTGGTGTAATAGTAATTTTCTCAACAGGCAAATTTGCTTCATCCTGCGTTTCCAAAATATATCAGAAATTTTAAAGGCATTATGCAGACGGTAAGTAACGATCTAAAGAACTTCGGTGCAATCATACATCCTATACATATAGAATCCTATGTAATAAAGCGTAATAAGGAATTTGATTTGTCTCTATAACGTGTCTTTTAAAAATACGAAATCTTAATTTTTTCACTGATTATGATGTTACTTGGTTCGGAAATTTTTTGATACAGAAGCTCAGTCAAGTATCATATTCAGGGTATGATCTTGAAACCATCCTTTTACACCCCATTGGACCGTACTATTTAAGTAGGATCGTTTTATCATTACGAGTAGCACTAATCTGGTTGGATCCAATTTATTTCATTGTCTTATTTATGGTTATTGCCGTTTAAAACTAATGGAGAAATTTCAATGAACCAGCACATTTTAATTGCATAACAATTTTTGGTCGCCATTGTTGTAAATATGCCGTTTGTTTGCCGATCGTGAGACTTCGTTTGCTGTGAAATACTGTCCTCTATGGTATAAGGCGTAATCTTAAACTTATAATCATTATAATCTTTGCTTACGAGATTAGAAAAAAAAATTGCACATCGATGTTTGGATGGTGAAGGTTCAGTGAGTCTTACACAGAAGCTAGAGCAGAGGAATCCACGAGCTGGTGTCCATTCAAGTGGGTGTCGGAATCCCCTGCGGGATCAGCGAACGGCGCTATACTGTCAGCAAGGCGGAACCAGTGAGTACTGAAAGAGTAGTGGAGTAAGAAAGTACTGGCTCTCAAGTCCCCAGCCGGAACACGACGAGTCGATTGGCGGCTGACGGTGGCGGTCGATGGCGGTGGTAGCTAGCCAGACAAGCTTCTCGAAAAGATAATAACACCAGTAATAATATTAATGAGTTAATAATAATATTTATAATATGATCTTTATGCGAAGTCCTACTACCAAGCAGGCAGACTTCTGTCGCCTCTTACGACACTCTGTTCTGTCAGCATGGGATTGGAGGTATTCTAGGGCGCCCCAATACGGCACAACTATATTCACAATTCAAAATAGTCGTAAATATAAAGCAAAAGTTAACGGTAAATGTCGATAATTGGACATTAATTACCCTGCATTTTGTGCAATAAGCAACTCTATATTTAAAAATAATGATTTAAGATCGCTGTGTCGTAGAGATGTCATTTATAGTCTACAATGATTTCATGTATCAAAGATAGTTTATTACATAAGTGTAAAGCATTTTTTACATAAGTGTAAAGCATTTCAGTAAAGATATTTAAGCTATTTTACTTTACCTGTCTGGCTACCCTTCTTGTAGAATGAGGCGTGAAAAGTTTTCAGTGTATTTTCGATGTGGTAACTGAAATTCAGTTAAAAAGTGAGCCACCCTTTTCTTTGGCATCTGTCAACTTGTTTGTATTGTAATACGTATAATGTTATACGAGTCACTTATAGCCACGGGACTCAACTACGTTTGTCAGCTCAAATAAAAAATACCGGCATAAATGAAGTTAACGTTACAAATATAAACGACCTTGTGGCCGAGTTTGTACTTCTGTCTACCTGGGTCTTAAGTTCACTAATGAGTCAGGGCAGACATTTATGTGACGGACTTGTGTATTCTCGGGTGGTGAGTGCTTGTGATTTCTAACTAAAAGTGGGATGTTTTTACGTGGCTGTTTATTTGCTTTAACAAAACTACAAATATTTGCATAGTTAATTTTCACAGTTGCAATATGGATCTGAATTTTTCATAAAGCACCCGAAATATGTTGAAAAGCGTGTTATTAAGTTAAAACATACTTAATTTTGCAAAGTTGCTCTCAATGGTGACTGTCAATACGACGTTTATTTTACGAAAAAACATTTTATATGTTAAATTTTATACTCATTATAATAGCTGAGTCGAAAAATATATGAGTTTTGGAACTCAAATATTTTATTAATATAACAGTAATGGAAGTTTTTAATCACTTTTATTTATTATTTATTATAATGATGTTGTTTTTTTTTAATATTTTTTGTAGCAATTTTTTGCTTATTGTTTTTACTTTATACAGAGCGTGAACAAAATGCCTACTGGCATTCTCTACCAGCGGTGTGACGACTTTACACGTGTGAAGACTTTACACGAACAAACATATCTTAAAGCTAATAATATAAGCTAATAATACTTATACATAAGCATTCATACAAATTAAAATTCAAAATCATTTAATTATTTAGGTATTTTTAAATACACTTATGCACGCCACTCTTTGCTTCTACGATCGTTTCGAAATACAGTTACAATCGAGTTACCGTTGCGGTGTTATTATATGTATTGAATTTAATTTAATTAATTATAGTAGCATTTTATTCTAGTAGTAGGCCAAGAAGTCAAAGTAACCTACCACTGCGCAAAGTGAAATGGATGCATGAACTGTCATGGATTGTGATAAAACTAAGTGTAGTGAACTGAATTGTCTTTTGAGATTTTGTTTCACAATAAAACTCGGAGAATATAACTTCTAACACGACATCTTGCAAGGTAACTTGATCTGTCACGCTCTATTAAGACCCAAGGCGGGACCGGTTCGTACTGCGCAGGGACGAAGGTCTCATGCGAGGTCTCAGTATTCGTATCATGATACCTGCACGTTATGAGATGTTTATACTGCTTCCTGATTACATAACAACACAGTAATAATATTCTTTTTCATTATTAGCGATGCATTTTCATGACAGTAATTTATAGTTATATATTTATATTGAACTAGCAAACTGCCCTCGCTTTGCTTCGGGAAATCTACGCCTTACGCTGAGAAATAGTATCCGCATTACTTTAAGTTAACTCATAAGTTTTTTGTTTATGAACGGAATGAAATGAAATCGATGTAACGAGTCGTTTCTGAAATTTGCGCGAACAAACGCACAAACATACAGATAAAAATTCGAAAAACTGTTGCTTTGGGTTCTATTGCATTAATAAAGGCCTCTATTAGTAGTTTTTCTCATATATCTTTATGTACAGAAAGCGATCAGTTAGAATTTTATTATATGTATAGATTTAGTCTTCAATTGAAGCAAAAGGCAATGACAGCGTATGCGCCAATTGTTAAATAGTATTTTTATAATTTGAAAATAAAAATGTAATTTGAAAAAAAAAATTAAGCAATATTGATATCGTTA
>PDGT01000047.1:1016281-1146380 GCA_003671415.1 Megathymus violae | reverse complement strand
ATTAATCATGTATGAGATTTTTTTATTAACTGTACATGAAACGAAAGTGTAATAAGAATAATTGTACATACGTATTGATTATTCTAACATAATTGTAGCGGATTAAGAGTCTTAGAAATCGAAATGTTATGTACGGAAATCAATTGAATTAATAGATTGTTTAGAACATTATTATATTTATGTAATAGCAATGCATACACATACCTATAACGTTACAAATAATACAAACATGAACAAAATAATTAGGTTTTAATGTACAATGAGTACATTAATGTACAAATGTAAGAGTTACAAAAATTCAGGGTGTTACGACCACGTTTAGACCCGATGTCGATTGCTAGCGATTCTAGGGATCGTTTACAACTCCTAATGAACGAGTACATCGATTGAGATTACACATCTTTGATTACGTCCCAAATTTCACTAACACAAAACTGCGATAAAGTTGGAAAACGTCTGCATGGAGATGGAATTTGTGCGTAATAATTCTCAGAACAATAGATTCAAATTACCACAGGGAACAGGCAATAATCATATCCACACTACGCTTGCAAACTAGCAAAGTTGCTTCCAGCTTCGGTCTGACTCGAAAACGCTTACAAAATGACGCGTCTTATTTCTGTTCAGTAGCAAAACATTGGTATTACACGGATATCAACTACAGTCACGGTGATGGCAATAACCATATATAAACTTACGCACGTAACTATCAAGTGCACATGTTTGTAAAATAATACACTTAAGTCTTATTTACGTTGATCCAGTAAAGTGGCAGTGAGTGCACTCAAAAGAGTGAATGGTGATTTATGCTCATTACTCCTGTGAAGTACGTTTACGATCTATACTTCTTCTAGTTATTTTTATTGAACTGCCTATTGAGCGATACAATTACGCCTTTTTTCTATGTTTATTGTTCCGTTAACGGCTCAATGTCGAGTACGGGTACTCCTGTTAATTTACGAAGCGTTGAGGGTCCCATATGATACTTCAGTGCGGATTGGCAAAGAGGTTGGTAGTCAATCAATATGTCTGAAGTTCATACGTAGAGAGGTTTTGAAATTTCATTTCTTTTATTCATTGCCAGAATCGTGCTATTTTATACGGTTTAATCTCTATTATTTAACGATGGCAAACGGGGTTAACGCGATGGTTTAACGTGGCCTCTGAATTAAATAACTTATTCAGGTTATCGATTTTGCTAAATCTATTTTCGTGAAGGCACCTTTAGAAAAACGTAGAAGGCGATCATAATCCTATTAAGACTTCTTATTTGGATGACACAGCAAAAAAAAGAATTGTATGAAGAAAAAGGAGCGGCGTCATCTCATCTGGTTGTTTATAATCGAATAAAAATCATTTCATGCGCGAGAATAAAGAACAGAAATTAAATATAATTTAATATTGTATTAACATTATGAAGCTTATCAGTTATTACAATTTCTGTGATACAGCTAATGTCTAAGCTAGGATGCTATTAGCGTATCTGTGTAGCCCGGGACCAGAATAGGGCTACGGTATCCCCTGCCTGTCGTAAGAGGCGACTAAAAGGGGGCTTCCGGGGTCGTGGGCGGCTAGGGTGGGAGCCCGAACCGTCCCACCAACGACCCCGGGAAGGACGTCCGTATGCGTGGCCGCATACCGACCTAACACCAGGAAGCAAGGGGTGTAGTTCGTCACCCCGAGCAGAGCCCGGCGGGGCACGCGCTCATAGGACTCCGGTTGTGTTCCGTTGGAGATCCCGGAGTCCTATCACAGCACCGAGGAAGGCCACCGGGGGGGTTTTAGTGCGGTAAAAATCCCACATAACCCGGCATCGCTCCCATAGCACCGGGTACCTTTTGAAGGTTTCCCCCTCGTTAACAAAAAAAAAGGGATGCTATTAGCGAGTTGCTTTCCGAAATAGTAAACTTATGTAGGTAAACAGACATAAATAAATAAATGTATATTAACATTTATAAAAGGTATTGGTTAACAATTATCGGAAAGAAAAAGTTTATATTATACGTGTGCTCTGTCTTATAAAATATAAGCCAATTAATAACTAATTAACTAAAACACGCTTTTATAGCACGACGGCACTGTGATAGAGATCAAAAATAAATCCATATAAATAGACATTTAAGCTGCTGATTTCCGTTTTATATTACGGAGGTAGAGCTGAAATTGATTCAATTTGGTTGAAATGCGCAAAAATATGTTTGGTGTACATGTTTATAAGATTCAATTTGATTTCAATCCATCACATGATTAAATAAGACCCCACGATCATCCTGAATTACAAATATCAAGTAATAAAGTAAAGGCATTTTGAGAGGTACCCTTTTAGGCCACACAAATTCTTTTCTGGTTGTAAAAATTTCATCTTTGGATTTTTTCTTCCGGTCCGGACACAGGAGACACAAAACGGCGATCTGAAATTTACTCGATAAAACTGTTTCCTTATTATGTGGATACTGATGCTTCGGAATCACGTGTGAATTTGGGTTTTGCGTTCTCAAGTTTCCAATATAAATATTCATTGTATATTGAATTCCAAATGAAAATAACAGCGCTGAAACCAGTTCTGTCCAGTTTAAAACTTACTTTGTAATTGCCATGTGCTGTTTTAAAACATGTGCCCCACAATGTTAAAGCACCTTTTCTACACGATAGTAGAAGCTATAAATGACGTTGTATGTCAAGTATTTACAAAATACCTAAATGATTTTGAAATTGAATATTTTATCAACACTCTTATGAGGTGGGTAGAAGAATCGACGAAAGAAACTTGTCAGCTCATCACTAATATATACAATTGTTGCAGTAAAATTCTCTAACCAAAATGAAACTGGTTGTAGAGCTGGCCTTTTTTACTGTCTTGATCAATTACATTTTCAGCTACACTAAAGCGAACCTTGCTAACGAGTTGTCCTTTTACATGTATATGACTTGAAAGATCGTACACGCAGGTCACGTATTAACTTAAAGTACTAGTAATTCACTTTCTTCGATTTGCATCAGATAATCTTCGCCTTAGTTATACAAATAGCTTTCACATTCAAAAGATTTGTATAAACTTTTGTGCCACAACCCTCGTCACAGCTGATGTTACTGATGATTTAGCTTCATTTAATAAAATTGTATTCTATTAGTCAGTAGAGGCTATGAAGCTAATAGAAAATGGGATAAAAAAAACAAAAGAATATACTCAAACACCATTAACATAAACGGTACTAGTTATTTTCAGTGACTGAAAGCATTAAATTATGTCTGTAGAAGCAAAGTTTTTGAGTTCGTATAAGTTGTTTCTATGTTATTGTTAAAATACCTACTGGCTCAGTCACTTGAATTAATTTTGTTCGTATTTTTATCGATGTACTTAAACCAAAACATCTTTTAAAGTTGTTTTATTGGAAGCTTGCATGTAATTCAAATAGTTTTTATTATTAATATGATCGTTTATTATTTATTAATATGATCACTTTGATATAAAGCTAAACTATTTACGGTTTTGAGATTTCTTCTTTAGAATTTAGGTTACTTCTAGCTATCGACAGTAAATTGGCAATTATAAAAAATCTTAAAAATCCCTACATACTTTCTACATGAATCCAAGTATCAGAGCTGGACATGAAGACATCCAAATCGTTAGTTGGCTATTTAGTTTATGATTTATGAACCTTAAATTTTTTTATTAGTTAAATTATTGCGCACAACTCTATTAATAATACACTAACGCCACAGGCTCTCAATCTTATCTTAACCACTTACCTCGTTATTTATGTAATATTCTCTAGCGCTCCAAAATTTTCCAAATATCGTGACAAATGTTAGCAAAGTAAAACCAACTAGAATCAAATCAGTGTATTGTTTTTGTAGAAATAACAGTAAAAAAAATATTTCACCTCTTATTTTTCACTTTTATGTTTGGTATTTTTTCTTTAGATTAAAATCGGCAATGGGTAAATTTTTCTGTCACTTATACAGACGGCCCAGTTGACAAATGCATCTTTCATGTGCCGACTGAAATATTTTTGAAATTTAGAAAAAACAAATGATACAACCAGGGTTATCAAACGAGGTAACTGCGCGTCGGTCACACTTTTGGTATAAACGATGTCCAAGGAGAGCGGTGCCTCTTATCAGTAACCAGATTGTTTTTTTAGCTT
This sequence comes from Megathymus violae, assembly GCA_003671415.1. Taxonomy (NCBI): domain Eukaryota; kingdom Metazoa; phylum Arthropoda; class Insecta; order Lepidoptera; family Hesperiidae; genus Megathymus; species Megathymus violae. The sequence continues at coordinate 1,142,232 of PDGT01000047.1, read as the reverse complement.
TATCCTAAGTTTCAAAACGGGGCGTTATCACACACTTTGAGAAATACTGTTTTAACTGATCCACTTAAGTGAAGTTATCTTACTAAGTAAACTCACTTTTAAGGCTGTTTGCGCAGCTTTGTCAGGGCAAAGTTGGTGCGGTTTTCATAACGTACGCTAATTAAACTCAAATAACATTCCATTATGCTTAAACTTTGTTATTTTTTAAGTTTCCGCATAGGGTTCGTTCGTTACAACTAAGCCTGTGTTGCCTGTGTTGCCTGTCCATTATGTAGAATGTGTTGTGTGTGCCTTAGACATAAAAAATAAATGAAGTGTTCCTTATAATGAATAAATGATCACACCGTCACGCTCCCGCACTAAGATTCCCTGTGTTCAACAAGTATGACATTACAAAGATCCACTGACCGGGAATCGAACCTGGGACCCCTCGCTCGGCACGCAGGTTCACTTCTAACTGAGCTACAGGGTTGTCATAATAAAACTCTTTATGACTCTTTTTATTTTTACTTTCATGTAAAAATTGAAAAATAATTTTAAATTTTGCAACGTAAAAAGACAACAAATAACAAGAATTAGCCAATGTGAGTTGCTCTAAGGACCCCCTAATTGGGTGAGTCAATAGAAATTTCTAAAACATAAAACTAAATGGCGCTGTATGGATTTTAATTCGCACTACTAACTATACCGAACACGTCGTGTGCGATCCTACTTTCACTTGGTAAAATTTTTATATCTATTAGACAGCAAGTGAGCGAGCCATGGATATTCGCTACATCAGGATCGTGTTCAACGCATTGCCGGTTCTTCTTGACATATGTATTCGCGATGAATTTTCATCATAACTTGCACTTCTACGTTGCCAGAATACGTAATAACATACCATTCTGGTTTGCTTATCACGTAACAAACCAAGTCATACAAACTGATTAATTTCAAGGTTTTGCAACAATACCATGATATTGTGAACTGAATTTATTATTTTAATAAAGTTAATCAATTTGGCTCTGAAGGCACTGTTGACAAGAGCATTAAATTTCAAGAGTAAGCAAACAAAATGGCAGACTGCGGACGCCATTTTGTAATTTGAGACCCCGTAAAAAGTGTAATAAAGTTTATGACAGTGTCAATTACATAATGGAAGTATTTTTGTAACCATTATCTGACTTTGACAAATAATACTAACCTAATTCAATTTAATTTTCGCAAGTGTTTAGTTCCTATTTAATATTTTCGAAGGCTCAGGGTCTGCTTTTACCATTGCTTTCACTACTTTTGTTATAGGTCATTATCTAGGATAGTTTTCATCCCTGAAAATTTGTCTGTTCTACAGGAATAGAACATTAAGGTTAATATAAGTATTCTTTTAGGAGGGTAGTAAAGTTCGTTTTTGTTTTTTTCTCTGCAGCTATTTCAATAAAAATATATGTCTCTCCTTCATAAAGCTAAGTAAACAGATCCCCAAAAATAATAAATGGGGTGGTCATGTAATTTCCTAATTTATTAAATATCTGATAACAATAAAATAAAATTGTTTCGAGTGCCGGTGTGTGTTAATGTAAAGCACTAAAGCTACATATGGGCGAGTTACTACTCAGTTTATACCTATAGCTACAGTTAACCAAAATCTATTTAAACCAATATTTGATCAGTTAAAATCAGGAATCCCTTCTGTCATTAACATAAAGCAAAATAATTATAACAAGTTTTACCCGTAGATGGAGTTAATACCCCTTTGTGAAGACGATCGCACTAGCTGGTTAAGTTTCGATGCCCTAGGTTCGATGTCTACCAGTAGACTTAACAGATTAATGTATTTTCACTGATTTGCTTTGATTGTAACCATGTCACTCATAAATTCAAATTAATAATCATTTTATGATTGAAGTAGTTTGTAAGTATTCTTATGCACGCCATTTTTTGCTTCTACTTTGTTTTGAAAAATACTTAAATACTGAGGAGAAGAAACGGCAAAAATACTCCTCAGTACATCCTTTAATTCAAAATATTTTATGAAAATTTCAAAGTAAGTTTCGACTCGCGCGGAATCAGTTGCTGCATTATTATTCTCGTGTCCTTGTCATTTATTTATACATCTATAGCATAATATCCTTTACCTAGCAGTTGTGCTTTAACGCGTCGCTTAAAAGTTCTATCAGGTAAATCGCGCAGCAACTTTGGAACCTTATTGTAAAACGGAACACCGAGCTCCATTAAAAACGTTGATCATAATCACCATATAGGAAATTCCAAAGAGCATATCTAAGAGTGTGTGTATTATTATAATCCACACATATCACAACTACATTTTGAATTCAACTGATTGGTTAGGCCATGTTATGTACTTGAGGTGTGATCGAGTTAATCTAAATGAATGTGCTTAATTGTCGCACATTTGGCACAGATTCCGTAATCTTTCGGCATTACATAAGTTTGAAGAGAAGCAGTGATAGCCTATTGGTGTGACGCGAGTTGCATTCTGGCATTTGAAATTATGTGCGTATTACAAATGAAATATTACTGGCTTTGGCGAAGAAAAACACCGTGAGGTGCATACCTGAGAGTTTTTCATACCGTTCCCAAATGTATGGGATATCTGAGGACACGCACTTGGTCATCGTGGTAGGGTTTTATTGTTAGAGGAGACTCGAACCCAGCAGTGGGACAGGTGGGTTGTAATAATGAATAAGACCCAAGCAATTGTATATAATATCTATAATAATTATTACAATACTACAATAATAACAGCATAATAGAAGAATTGCTTAATAAGTACATAATCTATATTTCATCTTCGTAAATCTATACTAACATTAGAACTGTACACTACTGTACATACATTTTTTAGGAAAGCTTTATAATCATTATAGAAGCCAAAACAAATTTTTCGGAATTGTTTTCTGTCTGACTGTTAGACTGCCTGTCTGTGTATCAAATGGAAATCTCAAAAAATATTTAGTCGATTTTGGTATATTAGTAACAATTATTATGAGTCATAATTCAAGATACTGTTCATAGGAGATCATAAATTGATCTATTCTTACAGAGTATAAAATAAAAGTTAGTAAACTCATTTTGTTAACTTCTTTTTACTATCCTTTACTGAACTACTCCTAGAACAATTGAACGCTATAGCTAAATATGGAGAAGATATGAAATTTATTAAATGCCTTATAAAAGTACATAATAGCTTATCAACATATTATCAAATTTTATTAAGTTTCCTACTTCTGGCTGTTGTAAATTATATGTCGAACACGTTATGTACGGTCAGTAGTTGGATGAGTGACCGTTTCGTCGTTTCATAGCATAAAATAATAATAATAATAATACTGAGGCATAATAAACTTCCTATACTTGGTTTGGCCCTAAATATATTTCTCTTACCCACACTGAAGATGCCTAATGGAGAACTGTCCGAAGTTTCTCAATTACGAGAAGAGACCAAATCATAAACGCAGTTCTAAACGTAGCAAATGATTAACAATGTTTTAAGTCTCACCATTTTCACCTCAAACAAAAAGCTATTTCTTAAAGTAAATTCGAACTGAAAGAGTGATTAATTCAAACAGACTTGTCCTGGACGTAATCTATTCGAAAATCAATGCGCTTGGCTTCGTTTGTTTCCAGTAACAAAAGTTAGATAGAGAGAATATAATGAAATGACCCAGTAAAAGTTAAATTAAATTAACTGTGAAGATAATTTTGAAATTGTTAAGTGTGGGGTACGAGGTTTTAGGTATAAATAGTAATACGAGGTCATCGGTAAATATAAATTTCTGTGAATTATTAAGCAATGTTATTTAATATTCGATCAACATTATATGTAGGCTTCGGGCACCTATTAATATAAATTTGCCATTCCCATCAATTATCCACAGTTCCAAAGCAACGTAATAGCTTCGTTCGCGTTAGCTTTGGCTCTAGTTACATAGGGTGTCATATGTTTAAATAGATTTATTGACGATGGGTTCAGTTACACTGAATTTTTATTACCTGTCTCTGTCATTTTAGTCAAGTACTCTGTGGGTAAAGTAAGGAAATATGGAAAGAACGAAGACAAATATATATTGAGCCATAATAATTTAAAATATTTAAATACTAAATTATCAATTTTAAAGGCACACATGACGAATAATTACTGCACTCAGCCTATGCACACAGGCTAAGAACCATGACTATTGGTTTTCAGTGCAATCCCCTTTTTCCGCGTAGTTTTGTAAATTAAATCAACGCTGACAATTTATGTGGATAATTATTTGTATTTTATTTATGTATGCATATTATGTTACAGTAATAATAACAAGATACTTTATGACATTATATGTATATCGTATATTTTTATATACTTTAATTATGTGAATGAGGTGTTATATAATGTTGGTGTGTTTACAGAGTAAGTGTTCTATTGATATATTAATTGCCACCGTTACAGTATCAAACGTATCCAGTGAGTGAGTGATGCGTACGTGTGTATGTTTGTGTGTGTGTGTAGTTTGTCAGGGTGTATTTAATTTTTCATTTTCATAAAATTAAGTACATGCATTTTATACACCACTTTAAAACTGTTTACTGTTTTTAAGTTGCGGATGTGTGGAGGCAGGATGTTCATACTCTTGGTGGCGCTATATTTGTAATTACCTCGCAAAACTGTAGAACATCTTAATCTTAACATCTTAATTGAAAAGTGAGTCTATCAACATATGGATGTTTAGACTATTCCAATTTATCGGATATATAGTATGGACACTTATTCTTAACAATTCCCAAGAGTAGCGTGGCACAGTGAAGTGGACTACGATATCTCATCATGAGTGAATTTGCTTTATTAATGTATGGAATTTACACGAGTACTAGGTGGAATGTTGAAGCAGAAACTTGCACACGTATTCTGTATCTTCTGGAAAAGGCCTTAAGGTACTCGGAGTCTTCGTCCACCCACACATTCACCATAGCTGACCTTAGAAAGCACCCGCGAATTATAAAGCCTTATCCGCATGGTAGTAACGAATTAGTTTCTTATCCTGTAGAGAACTTTTAATCCTTAAATACAGCTTCGCACAACATTAATTACATGAGATTTACTTATGAAATATAACTCTTGAATTAGAACCGGCGAATCCTTACTACTGACAAATCAATGGGTCATTCGATTGACGGCGGTTGCTCGGTGAGTAAAAATGGGAAAAAAATGCATATTTTAATGTTATTAATATAAACATGTCATCGACATATTTTTGAGTACTTTTCTTAAACAAGATTAACATTTATAACGTCATTAGTATAGACGTGAAACGAAACCCGGCACGATATCCGAGTGATGGCAGCACCGCCGTGATGACGTCAATACTCGGCTAACATCGTGCTACAACAGAGCCTAGCTAGTGCAGTGAGGCCGGATGGAGCCACAGTTTACATTCTGCGGTCGAAGAGATCGGTTCCTCCGCACTGGGAACTGTTACTTGTTTCGTTTGCCCGGTGTGAAGTGTTTGTTAACAATTAATTAAAAGTGTTAAACGATTATACGCCCACGCTATGTTCGACAATGCTGCTAAAACTACTGGCGTGCCGACAAATACGATATTTGGAAATCTACGTTCGGTGGAGCATGTGTGAGACTTCATTATTTATTTTTACCTACTTCAACATTAAAGCAGCTATCTAAAAGCGACGAATCAATATTATTATCATTATTATTATTATTATTTTTATACCAGTTAAACTTTCTTGTGTAGCATCGGTACCGTTTTTGTCATCACATAAAGCAGAGCGCTACGAGTCATTCAAGCGATGGGCGACGACTGCTACGAACATTTTTGTGTAGCATCGTAACACTTTTACCGTCACTTGTAGCATTGCGCTACGAGGTATTCAAGCGATGGGCGACGACTGCTACGAACATTTTTGTGTAGTATCGTAACACTTTTACCGTCACTTGTAGCATTGCGCTACGAGGCATTCAAGCGATGGGCGACGACTGCTACGAACATTTTTTTGTAGAATCAGTAACACTTGCCGTGACGAATATATTCGACTCTTCATAATAGTTTAATTAACTTTTCAATTAACAATTAAGCCAAACTAGCCTTTTTACTAAATGACGCCGCTCAACCAGCGGCTAGCATATGATATAATACCTTAAATTAACGGTCGTAAATTTTTTATAGCGGATTTAATAAATTAGAAATTAAAGTAATAAATACATTCGCTATTTAGTAGATTAATTTTACATAGACGTTCTTTACCTATTTTGTTTGATGCCGCCATTCCTATAAATTATAAAAGAAATGTTTTTGTTACAAAGTTGGAGAGCCTAGTAACCAGCTTGTGTAAATCTTACATGATCGACTGATTTAAGCACTTTTTAAAGAGTGGAAAGGAATTATCGGAAAAGAGAAGGGTGACCAATAGTGGTTAAAGTTTTTGAATTCATTTGTTCTTAACGTTTGAAGTTAACCCGACGTTGTCGTCAGGTAGCAGTTATTAAACCATGTCTAAGTCCCTTGTGTTACGTTCATCTATTGAGACAGCATTGATTGGTTGATTTTCGTGGCTGAATAAAATAATTATGTTAGTATGACATGTTTGACACTGTCAAATATGACGGGTGGCAGTCAGTGTAAAACATGCCAGAAGAACAGTCAGTCGTTCGTGTGTGCACGTTCGAATGTAAAAAACAGTGGATTGATCTAACTAAGAGAATATAATAAACCAGGTGTGGATTGTTCCTGTTCGTTTTCCTTGGAGTCCTTCTGAGCGTTTTCACTTGAGTGTACATTAATCCATATTGGAGCAGTTTGGTGAAGTTTTTATTTTTCAATTCCAAAAGACCCATGCCTGGCCTGGCTGCTTATGGTTAAAGCCAATGTAACATGACCTGCTTGAGTCACCCGCCAAACTACTCATCATGTTTCGGCTGGGGGGTTGGGGGGCCAGTATATTATTTCTTGCCTTCTTCTAATTCTTGGCCGACAACCTATCAGTGATACTTTTGGCTCATATCTATGGACGACGGTGACCACTTATCATCAGGTGGCTTGTTTGCTCGTTTGTCGGCTATAAACATAGAAAAATTTCAATTTCATAATTTCACGTTTTGATCACATCATGCATTATTATTTCTGGTCCGCCCTCGATCTCAATTATACAAATGAGTCATAGCTATTCACAGCTATACGCTGCATATTGCATTGTCATTCCATGTCGTTTCATATGACCCAGTACAAGGTTACATTGCTATTATATCAGGTTCATAAAACTTGAGCGGACTGTATTGACAAGAAATTTTACAACCGATGTAATTTCTATTTGTAGATAGCCGTTCGGATAGACCCTGAATCACTTTAAACTCGTCATTTATGGTTCATTCTGAACTCGGTTCAAATGCGGAAAGTTCTTGAAATTTTTTTATTGGGATGGTTGGTTTCTACATTTTCAGTAAAAAAAAATTACGTTACTGTCGGGAGTTATTGAATGGATATTGACCTTTTGAAATTCTTTCCATCCTGACCTATTTCTGTGACGGATGAAGGAGAAATTGAATTACAACCGGAATAAGGTTTGTGTTCTCATTTTGTCATGTATAGCCTTGCGTCGTTAAATTCTAACATTTGTGGGTATATTTTAAATTGATGGTACTCGAAATTAGCCTCTTTGTCGATGGTACGTTAATTATATCTTCAACTTTATAACGACCCATTGCAAGATTTAGCTGTTGATTGTAATCGGGGAGGCCTGGAGTGTGCTGTTTCAGGGTGGATTGGTTGAAAGGGGTTAGTGTCCCATTAGGGATATATTTGCTGGATGTTCTTCTCCCGATTGAGGGTCTCCAACGTGGTTTAACGATCGCTCTCCATCAAGGACATACAACTCATCGTGCACTCGGAAGGACGGAAGTCCTCAAGAAAGTTGATACTGACAGTCATACATACAACTGCAGACCAGACGCGAGTTAGTTGAACGCGGTTAATTACTTACGTTCGCATTGTCGGCGAGCTATAAGCGCTTCGTGCGTTGAACTCGTTCCAATGTTTTACTGAGTAGGATTACGTTTCCATATAAAACAAACGGGATCATAATCATTGTTACATATTTTAATATTGGTTTATCTATAAAATAATCTAATCTAAGCTAATCTTTGAATAACGTAACGTAACGTAATGTAACGTAACGTAACGTTTACACACTCACACCTCCGCACTAGGATTCCCTGTGTTGCGGGTGGCATGGACATACACAATTATCACGTCACAAAAACCCATGACCCGAAAACAAACATTTATCTGTCACATAAATATCTGCCCCGGCCGGGAATCGAAACCTGGACCCCACGCTCGCCAGGCAGGGTCACTACCAACTGGGCTACGGCGTCGTCAAATTATTGGTATTTTCATTCTTTTTAAAAGTAATCAGATTTCATTTAAGATATAGTGCGTTCCCAGATCTTAAACAACGCTTGGGAAGGAGCCTTATTTAAGCACTGTGAAAAAATACGGGTTTTATATAATAATAGTATTTTGTATTATGTGACAATCCCCTTGTAATGACGCAATGTCCAAACGGGATTGGTTTTTCTATCACCATCGAAGACTATGGATTAGTGTTAGATACTACCATATTTCTCTACTAATATTATGAAGAGAGGTTGCGAATTTTGTTATTTGTGTGTATGGGAAAGGCAATCTCTGGAACCGGAAAAAAATACCATTTGATAGGTACATTATTCACTTCGTTTTATACTATTTAAATATTAGTATGGATTATACCGACGTAATATCTACTAAGATATCCAGTATATAACTGGCCGTATAAGGGGAGCATGGAATACTCTCCTAATCCCTTATTGGCACAACATGGTGTCGTAAGAGGTGACAGAAGCCAGCCTGCTTGGTGGTAGGGTTTGGCGTAGGGATTACTCACCCTGATGATACTCTGTTTCGGAGCGAAACACGTGTTGGTGACGGTATGTGTGTTGGTACTCGTATATACTTTTATTGTAATTCGATGTTTTCCTTTGTGGGAGGGAGGGAGGTTTCATGCATGTATAGAAGTATGTATATACCATCGTACATTGTGCTTGCGGATTGTTGCAAAGTAAATTAATACCAATTTAATAACAATGAATTTCCGCAAAGTAACACCCGATACTATCAACTATATTAGCAGCATTATTATTAAGTCAGTAAGACTGTTGCTGGTGTTATTATCTTTTCGAGAAGCCTGCCTGGCTAGCTACCACGCTCCCGCTTGAGTCAGCTGCCAAACGACTCGTCGTGTTCCGGCTGGGGGCTCGAGACTTTCTTTCTCACCTTCTTCTCATTTCCTGCCTGACATCGCATCAGTGATGCTTTTGGCCCTGCTGATGTCCATGGGTGACGGTGATCACTTACCATCAGGTAGCTCATCTGCTTGTTTGTCGTTTATTACCATAAAAACAGGGCCTCCCGCTAGTTAATTTCTGTAACCAAAATTGTTAAGCCAATTCATTAATCGCGGACCTTATGCATATCAATAATACGCGGCTTCTTGTCGCGGCGGCACCATGATCGATGCAAATGTAACGTATGATTTTAAACTTATACCATATTTTAATCATGTCAATATAACACAAACATCGTAAGTGCCCTTAACAGTTAAAATGTCTAAGCAATGTTATTGATAATGAAGACACAAGTCTTGTGATTAAAAGTTAATGGTTTGCGATGGTCTAAAACAGATTATACTCATTCAGAATAAAAATGTGTCAACTATTCGTTTCAGTGTTCAAGAAACAGAAGTGCAAGCTTTTGTAAGCTGTAAGCTCTGATGAAGCTCTGCAATAATTTTTACAGCTCTCTGTAACGTGCACAGCTAAAGTGGTAGCATTTTTGTTCCGTTCCCTGATAAAGTAAAAGGTTCCGTAAAAATAAATGGACCCTTTTAAGCGTTGCTGTAAAAAGTTCCTTCATAACCTTGATCCATATTTGAAAGTAGAAAATTGGTCAAGATCAAATCGGGTTTACGATTAGGTTCCGCATTGTAAATGCAGCCAGGAGCATTTGTCGATTTTTAATACTTAGATCTTTGAATTTGTTTACTAGTTTTGAAGTATTACAAATTTTTTAGATTTAGTTTTTTATGCGATAAACGGGAGTGGAGGGTGAAATTGTGGGAATAAAAGGAGATTATAATAATAATAATTATTATTATTTAGAAGGTATATTTTTTAGGATGATTTCACAGGGGAAGACGATCGAGTGAATAAATAAAAGGTTTTTTTTTCAGCGGATGTTCAGAATCTTGAAAATGAAATGTGTTAAAAGGGAGCTTCCTATTAGTAACAGTGCAAGCAACGATAGCTTTGTTATTTAAATACGGGAGACGAAAGGACGAAGATTGTACTAGCTTTTAATTTTTCTAAATTATGTTTGATATAAAAAGTAAGCATTCAGTCTTATCATGATTAATTTTATAAAAACTCTGATTGGGTTGCGATTTCTCATTATTTTATAGATATTTTATAGCAACTTTTGATGGTAATTTATCAGAGTCCATAAGCCCGTGGCAATAAATACTCATTAATTAGTGTAATGTTAGTCACCATTACTTCAATTGATTGCGACTGACTGACAAATGACAATCAGCTTTGATAGCAAGCGGCAAGGTATTTTCCATGATAAAATTAATAGTTTGATTAATATAGTTTGTGGGTACCTTGATTAGTCTGAATTTTGCAGCATTGGATGGGATATCCTGGTGATATGTACGTTGATCTGTCGCTCTGGTAGCTTCAGTTAAATACCTATTTACTGCTTCAATGTTATGTGAAGCTTTATTTAAATATTATACAGCATTTTCGTATTAAACACAAATTAAAAGTTGCTTAGAAAATGGAAATTAATAACAACAATTTTCAAAACGTTCTTTCCAACTTTATTCCTTTTACAATGAACATAAATGTGCCAGTCAAAATATAATGAAACTGTTATAATTACCTTAATTACAACAACCAAAGATGACTTTAAAAAAGAGTTTTTTAATTTTGCTTTTATGACATCGTTCAAAGGAATTCGTTTGTTTAAAAATGAGTTTTTTAACAATAAAGGCCCGTTGTTAGACCACCTGACCCGAAATTTCTCTATAAAATACAGAGTCGGATAGACAGATATGCCAATGATTCCATAAGTGTTCTTTTTTACGGGAATTAACGAACTTTATAAATTGGAAGACAAGCTACAGCATATTTTGTTCACACGAATAAGACTCACGTTTCATGCGAATCGCTGTGGAGACGCAAAATAAGGTCAGTAGACGCCATGAAAAGCTTTTGAAAGAAAAGAAAAGAATAAAACTGCTCGGAGGAGATGCAGGTTGGCATCGAGCGTAAAGATCCAAGAGCGAGGTACATTTGTAAAGAATCATTATTTTGAGTGCTTTAATGGATTTTTGTAATTACTGTTATGAGTGTAACTAAAAAAAGAATATCACAGAGAACTATTGGGTATGCAGATTTCTCTTTAATGTTTTCTTAAAAAAAAAACATTTAGATACTTGTAATTAAACTTATGCATGTAAGTTTTTGCTTCTAATACGGTTACGATAAGGTGATTTTTTAAGGTGAAAGAAACTGCGAATTAACTCCTCCTCTCCTTCTCTTTTAAGTTAATGTAATAATTACAAAATACGTTTTAACCTGTGCGATAGTAGTCGACGTGACTTTTGAAAAAGTACAGATGTGTGCAGGATACGAACGAATCTGGGCTTCCGGTATCGGAACAACAAACAACTTGGCTATCACTACTAACATGAAGAGCATATGAAAAAAAAAATACGAATAAAAGTGGAGTGTAGGGCAAAAACATCACATTGAAATATATCGGAAACTCAACCTCGCCATACAGTGCTTCATATCTACGAGAACAAATTAACATCTAAATTATAAATTATCTCCCCTGATTTGTCGCTGTTTGTACGAAATAAAATAAATTCCAGTGGGAATACGAGATTAAAGCGGCACAAAGAACTCTGACACATCAGATGCGAATATTATATTGGATCTATACAAAAACTGTAATTTGTTTATATAAATCCTTTGCAAGACAGTTAGAAAAACCCCTTCTTACTATAATGCTCGGCACATTTCATTTTTTAAATTATGTATGTAATGTTGTTAATGATGAGGGATTGTTATTAGGTGGGTTAGACATTTCCGAAATAATAGTCCATTTCAACAACCAACAATAACTCACGACAAAATAATTAAAGATCACTGTGACCAATTAAGATTAATCTTGGAAACACGCCAAATTCGGTACAGGAATGCGTCCATTCGGTTCTAACGCTCAACATGGAATGCCCCGCGACACGATCAATACGGGGCTTCCTACGCGGCGGAGCCTACCATGGGGCGCGGCCCATGCATGGGGAATACGGGACTCCAGGTAATCCTCCATACTCGGACAGTTACTCGAGAGGGTAAAGGCCCCCTGGTGACGGAACCCCCGCTGTTGAGCGGGAGATTATTCCCCCATAAATAACGACCCTCTTTAAATATCTATTTCCTCCCCTGCTACTGTACCGACCACACCCTAACACATTTTTTTTATGTTAATAGCCGACAAACGAACGGACGAGCCATCTGATAGTAAGTGGTCACCGTCGTCCATGGACATCAGCAAGACTAAAAGTATTACTGATCGTCGTCTGCCAGGAAATGAGAAGAAGGTTAGAAAGAAAGTACAGGCTGTCATGCCCTCAGCCGGAACACGACGAGTCGTTTGGCGGCTGACTCAAGCAGGATGGTGGTAGCTAGCCAGGCAGGCTTCACGGAAAGGTAATAATATCAGTAATAATATTAATGACTTAATAATAATACTGATAATATAATGCATACGCGAAGGCCTACCACCAAGCAAGCTAGCTTCTGTCGCCTCTTACGACACCCTGTTCTGCTAGTATGGGATTGGCTGGAGTATTCTAAGCGGCCCCAATACAGCTAAACGGCTAATTGTTTCACGTTTCCTACAACGTTCCAACGATTGTCGATAGATGGCGGTTAAACCAATAGTTCTGTTTAGAACTTATGCGACGCTGCGACATATGAATATGTATTTTACATTCCACATTTTACGAAATAGTGACGTCACTCTTACTAAAATAGTGGTGTCGGATACGTATGTTACATATCACAAGTTAAATCTCACAACTATTAGTCTATTAAAACTTTTTAATTTTAATTAGTTTTAGTCTGCCGGAATTATTTGCGGCACTGGTATTTGTAGGCGTCCTTGTCATTTATATATTAATCTATACTATAATATTTTTTTACGCTGTGCTTTAACATGTCGCTTGAAAGTTCTAATAGCCAAATCGTTAAGATATATTTAGTACATTTATTATTTCTGTCAACAGAATGAATGCTAAACTAATGGCTTATTAAGAAATTGCAAATCATTTTAAATTCATGAAAACGTAGAAGGCGAGTAATTAATGATGTTTAATTAATAAAAAGTCCAATTTCAAATTTATGTTTACAATTTATGAAACCACATTATTATGTTTGGAGAATAATTAGGATGATTATTGTTGTGCTGAACTGTTGTTGTGCTGTTGTGCGTTTATTGTCGAACGGCTTGTATCGTGTTTCAATCAATTAACCTAAAATTTCATGAAGTGTCCATGTTTCTTAAATAACAAACTGTCGTTTGACTTTATTATTGAATCACAACTATTTAGCGATTTTGTCAGTAATATTTATTAATTTAACGAATACATATATTGTTTTATGTATTTACAAACGTAGAAACAAAAAATGACATCCATGAATGTACTTACAAAATACCTAAATAATGTTGAATTTCAGTATAATTTTTTCCTGCGACATTAATTCGAACTTGGTCGGTATTTTGGGTGAAGCAGTGTTAAAATTAAAGCGAAGATTTATATGTATGAAGGTATGTAAGGTATGTGTATAAGTGTGTAGACAGGATGAATTGTGTGTTTGAAGGGGAACGTCTTGTATCTCTTGTATGCCACGCGTAACACCTAAAATATACATGCTAAAATATAATAACCTTTACACAGTGGTATCAACAGTTGACAGATAGAATGCAAAGCCAGCCAATTTCATGGATCGTGGCGTAGGCGGACGGTTATGTAAATACGGGATAATAAGACCTCGTATTAAAAGATCAACCTGTCAAACCACAGTAAATAAAATAAAATATTATTATAATTATATTAAATTCTTACATAAAACTAAGGGCTACTAAGATTTTGATCAAATTTCGTGTGAGAGGTTTCTCATTATGTTGCGGTTAGGACGATTTATTGTACAAATGTAACTCATTCTTATATCGGCACGAAACAGTTCAAAGTAATCAAGTTCTAATTATTTATTAGCTCGGACTGGCGTTGTTTATACGGAGAGCCCCAGTTAATGTACCGACTTGTATACCTAGAGTTACATGACCGCTTCACTAAATGGCTATTCGAGTAAAATATTACGAATTAATTGCTGCATCAACTATCGGTTGGGCGAAGTGTCTTTACTTTGCCAGGCGTAAAGGAAATGTCGAATCCTCTTCTTAAACAATTCATAATTGTGGAATTGATACACATGAAACAAATGTATTATTGGTTTTAAATAGAGCCTTCTTAGTACACGACGTCGGTCCTAAGAATCGTAAAGAGCTTTCCGACAGCCATCAAGGGTTTGTCATTAGACCTTGCCTCATCCGTGGTACTAATCAACTTGCATTACTACAGTTTTTAGTATGGTACATAATATACTAGAGTTGTAGTTATTAGGATGGTGCATTACGGGCAGCGGAGTTCATTATTAATTTAGGAATATATACTATTAGTAATACTATAGTAAAATGAAGAAATAAATACATTACATTTTTTGGACTTGTTGTCTATCGAGCATGGGGAGCAAAATCGAAGGCCTCCATTTGAAAAATAATCAGGTCACAAAAAAAAATTGCGAATACGTACTGACACTCGATAGGTCCCTGTCCGCCGGACATCGACCACTGACAATCGGCTGAGTGCTCCTGCAGCGTGGTGACAAGGAGCCGGTAGCGTTTCGATAAAATGTTTTATTTGATGCATATAACCAATAAACGAGTGCACGCGTAACGTGATGAACTAATAGTGTGAAAGGCTGCAGCCACTAAGGAGCTTTAACATCAAAGGCATAGAGCAATACGTAGTGCCATAGTATTAGATGACAATCAACAGATCCAAGAATACCTATTATTATTATAACTTATATGGGTCAACAATATCTAAGATATTTTTATGGATCCATTACAATGGTATAGGAGATAAAAGTTACTATGGCAGTTCCGTTAAGAGGTTAGTAAATAAAATTACGACTGTATTTTTGTAGCTGTAGCAATAAATGAACAAGTTACTAATTATGTTATGAATCCATGTCACTAGGAAAAATACAGAATACATAAACAATGCGAGACAAACGATAAGTGTTGTGGAAAACTGTTCGTTGGTTGTTCTTTGTTTACATATTACTACTTTTTTGGTTACATATTACTACGTACAAAAAACTTATCAAGTTTTAAGACCATTGTTGTGTATGCAGCGGTCGTACGTCTACATGTGAATACTCTTTCTTTTTCGTGTTAATTCAGTTCATATTCAACTGGTGTATCTAAGGGTAGTTTCTGCTGCGCCATTCCGCAGTAAATACTCAACAAGTAATTAAACAAAAAATAACTAAACATTGTTTATTTAATGACATGAATAACTAATGCTGCTAATGAAGCGATCGGGTATTAACATTCTAGTAAGCACGTAATGGATTACGTATAATATCAAGCGTTAATTTATTACAACAAACCATTTAAGTGTACTCGAGTATTAATATAAGGACACTCACAGCGAAGCCCACTGTATATTTCAGGAATAGTTCTTTAATAAGTTCACCGTAGTCTCAACTTCTCGTGCTTGTCGTATAAGTTGGTAATTGAATGTATACAAATACCAAACGGTCTTAGCGATCTAAGTATTAGTCACTTGTGCGGTATCAACTTATGGAGGCAGTTATATTAATATTTACGTGAAATGTATCGTGGGTTACATAAAAAGCTTGCTGGTCCGGTAGATTTTGTTAACCAATTTCAAAAAAGGTTCTCAATTTATTTCTATTTTTTATGTTTGTTACTTCATATCCGTTTTTAAACATTTATTTATTTTTGTAAGAGGGAAGATTAGATTTTGAGAGAATTTATGTTTTGTTTATTTATTCCCGTGTGATCATATTTTAATTTGTAGGAAAAATACAACTCCTAAGAGTGAAAAAATAGGAAATGAAACTAAGAAATTCATCTTGTTCAAGTGGAAGTTGTTTTTTATTATTTTTCTAAGTAAGTAGTAATATTGTCACATTTTAATTACATAAATTTATTAATAATTTGATTGTAATGCTACTTATGACACCTTAAAATACCTGTGAATATCTGTGTGAAGGTGACCTAAATTGGTTTCATCATTACAACACATAATCGTCCCAGTGCTGGGCTTTAGTCTCCTCTCACAATGAGAGGCGTTAAAGCCATCGTCCATCACGTTGGCCAGTGCGGGTTGGCAGACCTTTAAAAACAAAAAAAAAACTCTCAGCTATACAAGTTTTCCCACAATGTTTTCCTTCACCGAAGCAAGCAATAACTAATGAACATAATATTATATGCAATAGAGATGCGTGCAGGATTTTTAGTCGTTCTAAAGTTACACGGTGACAAATAGTCAACTACAATTACATCAAAAAATCATCTTGAAAGTTAATAATTATGAAATACATATATATAAAGATTTTGATTTCAGAAATACATTATAATATATTTTAACTTGCTAGATTAACACTCTCCGGTGAAACGAATAGGGTACGGGTACGGGTACCTAACGTTAATTTCCCACTACCATTCCAAATTTATTGATCTACATAATGGCTTATTTACAGAATGTATTTAATGTAGGTAAGTAAATCGTGACGAGAGTTATGACCTTTTGCTGTCATTTTCACTACAACCTCGGGTAACAGCAATTTTAAAAGCTACCTTAATTTATTTTAAGTTACAACGAAATAAGTTTTTTGATAGAAACAGCAGACATGGTAGTGCAACAAACTATAATTATTTGTTTAGTTTTTCTTTTAAATTATTAGACTAAATATCCGCCCTATAAAGTGTTTAAAACTATCGTTCAAAACTTTGACCATTTTGGGAGTATTCACATACAATTTTTTTATATAAAATAAGTTAATTGTTTGACAACAATCCCTCATGATGTTAAGTGGTCACGAAGTCTAAGATGTTGAATGCAATAACTTATAAAAGCCTAGTTGTCCGTTGGAGGAAAGATGATGGGGGAATTAATTCGAATAATTCCTGCATACACTCTCCAAAATTTAACCTTTATGAATATAATGAAGAACTATTAAATATGCAGGTTTTCTTACAATGTAAAATATTGTAGTAAAATTTAAATCATGTCTTAACAAATTTGAAATCAAAATAACTTTGAAATTTACCTCATACATGATCAGAATTCAGAGTCTACAGGATCAGAATTCAAAATCGAAAGTCAACACTTCTATATTATATTTTCCTACTTAAATAAACCGTCAATTTATCTATTCCCAGTGGTGTAAACTCCATGCTACATTTCATCGTCTTCTCAACGTCTCACATGATTCGTGCTATCCTGTCAAATTCAATTTAACGTGCTTATAAAGCTCAGTGAGGTGCAAATGTCGATAAAGTATTAATTTAAACTGGGATATTTATTTAAACTTGTTAAACACATCATTCTTATTAAAAACATCTGGAAGAAACTATAAATTTTAACAAATAAACATTACAATTCATAACTGTCTTACTGTAGGACATCAGTATATAAGGGTTTAAAATTTCCTCTAAGAACATTAAGCCCTCTCGTTTAATGCCATCCGTGGTCGCTTTACAATCCAAGTAAAGGTTTATGCATATGTTTATACATCAATCTATTTGCCAACAAATAAAATTATTTTAGATGCACCACAATTTTTTATTCACTTATATATTGAGTTTTATAATACATCCGGTATCTCTGGTAGTTTCCTAAAAACTCAATTGGAATGTGTCAAGCACCCATAGCATTTAACTCATAAAATACTAAGTTTTATAGCAAAGTAAGGTTTATAGCAAAGTAAATTTTATTTTTGGCCGGCTCGTCACATCACTAGAGAGCTCAAAGTGGAGTCGAGTGCACTTTGAACGCACGCGTGGCAATCTTGTGTAGTCCCTGGATTATTAGAACACGACAGAGTGTGGTTATTATAGCCCATCTAGTTGATGTATTCTGTAGATGAGCTTTATGACAGTAGGTACCTTACAATAAATTTGAATTCTTAGGAAGAGTAATGTTCACAATATTAATACTAGGAATAAGGCTAAACTGATTGTTCCAAATTTCAGACTAAGCAAAACTGGTGGCTCTTTTATGGGTAGATGTGTAAATATTTATAATAAAATTCCATTTAAGTTGACAGAAATGCCATACTGTAAATTTAAAACTCACGTCAAAGGCGTTCTTATGCGGAAAGTTTACTACAAACTTGATGAATACTTTCAGGACTGCTTGGACATAAGTATGATTTGAGTGCTTGGACTCTTAATAATAAATTAAGCCAGTTTAAGTGATTTCTGTAACTGCGAATTGGGAAAAAAAACTCCTCGGCCTCGCCGCTTCTTCTTCCGAGACCTGTCACGGTAGGGATTTGTTGAAGCGATGGCGTAGTTTGACGTTCGAAAAGTGTTTGTAAAAACCTACTTCGAATAAAATATTATTTCATTTCATTTCAATTAATGTTATTCGAGCCATTCTTTGAACACTGGTCACGTTGGCTATTAACTCGACTTTTAACATTAGTCGCATTGACGAGAAGCGCATCCACTAATCAAAAATTACTCGTGGATATATAGCGTCTTTGTTAGCATCGCTGATGTCTAGGTATTTCACCGAAGCTGATGAAGTCCAAAAGCGTATTGATAAATACTTACATGAAGTAAATTATTTTGATTCTGAGTTGAACTAAAATGGTGCTTATAATAATAGAACCGATTCGTCATTATTCCGATACGATGATGACGGTATAGCCAACGAGCCAGTCGGAGATTTCGGCCGTGAGATATAATTACGTTCTCATTGTGAGAACACTTTAAATGTTACAGATTTGTACGCTATGCTACGTATAGGTCATAGAAAAAAATATTCTAAGCCCCAAATTGAAAATTTTACCAGTAGTAAAGTATCTTTATAAGATCTTTGGATCGAAAAATCCTGGATGATCGCAAAAGCCAGAAATAGTTGATCAAAGATTTAAAATACTGTTGCCGTGACACATGATAATGTAACACCAATTATTTAAGAA
Organism: Megathymus violae; assembly: GCA_003671415.1. NCBI lineage: Eukaryota > Metazoa > Arthropoda > Insecta > Lepidoptera > Hesperiidae > Megathymus > Megathymus violae. The sequence continues at coordinate 1,122,821 of PDGT01000047.1, read as the reverse complement.
GATTAGGCAATTGACTGAATTCAAAGACATCCCAGGGTCTACGTTATGCGTTCGTTTTCACACATATACTCGTATTAGTGAATTGATCTTCCTTTTTAGGTTTAAGATTGTTTTAATATTTAATAAATGTATATGGATCGTGATGCTAGTGCAAATCAAAAATATATCAAAAAATATATAAAAAAAATATATCAAAAAATATATCAAAAATAAATCATTGCATTAGCTGTATAAAATTTGTTTTCCTGGCCACGAATGGGTTTAATATGGGATCATTTGCCAATTATAGTTATCATTAAACAAGTATAATTATGTCGTGGTCTGAGCATAGAATTGACAATTTCAGGTGATCACAAATTCAGGTGATCGGCCACTTCATGAAATAGTAAATTGCTGTTTAACAATAGCGATGTATTATTAAGAAACAAGGATTTTGTCAATCTATATATACTTGTATACTCATACTCATACTCATGTCACTCATATCACAAAATGTTACTGCTTCTATGGTTCACTTCTAATATAAATGGAGAAATTTACGTACGCTATTATTTTTATGTGCTTTGTAAGTAAAAGCTTTCTTTATTATTATATCTTGGCTGACAACGCATTAGCGATGCCTTTGCTGTTATTAATGGTTCGTCTGTTCGTTGGCTATTCACACAATATAAATATACATCAGAAAAAAGGTGGGTAGGTCAGCTTGTTCAATTATGAAAATAAGGACCGATTGTTGTTCGACAGCAATTAAACATTAAAATTACATTGAGGTAGAGGAAGGCCAAAGAAGCGATGGATGGATTGTGTGAAGTATGATATGTCTAGAATGGAAGTTACCAGTGAGATGACGGCTGATAGAGAAGTATGGAGGAAAAATACATGTTGCGCCGACCCCAACTAAAATTGGGATAAGGGCAGCAGGATGATGATGATATTGTTCGACAGTCCGTTAATTTTTAACCAAGAAATTAAAATATTTGACAAAACCTTAATTTTATTCTCCCGATACAAGGTGGTAGTGGCCTTCCCTGCTGAGTGTGGGGTCCCAGGTTTGAAATAGCTAGCCTGTAGAAACTAGCCTGGGCAGACCTTTGTGTGACAGATAAATGATTTTTTTCGGGTCAAATGTACTTGTGATGATTTGTGTATGTCTATGTCATCAGCAACACAGGGAATTCTATAGCGGGGTATGAGTAGGTATGTGATCTGATCTGATAACATATCTGTCAGATGATATTTGAAATAATGTAACGTGAGAATTTTTTATTTCTAACCAGTTCGACCAAGAACAGAAGCGTGGTGTCGCATACTAAATGACTGCTTGTTGACCCGCAGTTCAGTAGAGCACGCGGTCAATTATACTCGACATTCTCTGTATTACCTACTGGGCTTTGACCTATAAATCTGCCATCGAAAATAATTCAATTATTGACGATAGATAACATATTTATTTGCATCAGGTTTTAAGTTTCTTAAGCGCATATCAGAATCTGATAATTGACGGTCCAACAGATGAAGGCATGAAGAACTTCACGTTAAACATACTCTAATACCTTAACTGGTAAATGTAGAGAATTGATTGGTTTATTATTTACTCCTTTTTAGTGTAGGAGGTACTAATTAAAGCGTGTATTTTTTTTTTACTATTATTGAATAACTCATATAACTGTTGACTTACTTCCATAACTTACATATTTGACATTTGATTTAATATTCCTACTCTTATAAATTCTGGACATAATATGTTAATGTTAATGTTGGACATGGTTATTTATGTTCGAACATAAACGAAACTAAACATAGACTCGTCACTGCCCTTAATACTTCTTCCACAATCTAGAGTGATCTTTATCCATTGATTGATAATTGGGTGTTCATTTCTATTAATTGGTAACCAGCCGATGCTTTCATTAAGCGAAAGATGAAAATTTTGTAGCATTTAACATAGTAAAAAATATATTGATAAATAGAATCATTTAAAACATGAGTGCAAACCAACCTTAACTGCTCGTGGCTCAACTTGCTGAAGGGGGTTTTGGTTGCAGTTCTGAAGGTCTAAGTAGGTTTATCTCTTCCTTCGGCATCGTTGGTATATAAGGTGTATATGTACGGATGGCAGGCACCACTTACTATCTCGTGACTCGTTGTCGCCTTTTCTCTAAAAATGATTTTTTATAATTTTCAAAATGCCATATTTCGTGACCACTTAGTACTGTTTATTTGTGTAATAGTAAATTTAGTAAGTCATAAACAATCGCCAGATTCAAACTTCATACGTCACTGAAAGTTGGATTGGCTACCCGCAAATAGTAAAGTTTCATCCAAATCTCAAATATTATTGTTAGATAACAACCATTAATGTTAATATTACAGAAATCATTAGAACTTTCCACATTTTGGTAAGTATACCAGCCTCTCAAACCACTGGAACCGTATGATTCAGAACTTAAATGTTAATCTATATACATATAAATGTATAAGTTTTTATTTTCGTTATGTTAGCTTAACATTTACGACGCTGCTTTAGTTTTTGGTCTATTGTCCGTTTCAAACACCTCTGCTCGATCGTATTGCGACCAAACGTCACCTTGAAGAGATCGTTAACTCGTTTTTCGGACCTTTAGAACCAATATGTTAACGAAATAGGCACATTTTATGAAAAATAAACAAAAATGTACTGACGTCAAATGTGCTTTAGTCATAAACGGTTAAGCGCTTTCAGCAGTTGATAATTTCATAAAATTCGACCATTTCATGAAATGTTAAAATTAAGTATACAATGCAGGCATATTATGTATTACAGTAGTGAAAATTAGTTAAATTGTATGCGGGATTGATTTAAGATCAGAGCGTTAGGATAATTATGAGTACCTATACGTTCTTAGGAGACTGTGCTTAATGTATTCGACTATTATGCCTTCCATTTGCTGATAAAAAATTAGTTGCATTTACTCGAAAATTTGCATTTGTCACGAAAAAAAACTGTCAAAACTAGTTAAGCAGTTGTATAAAAGTTAATTGCATTCTTATTTCCGATAAAATATAAGTTATTGGTTTGCACAATTTGTGACATTTCCATTGCCAAATTTGGTTGGAGCGAACGAGTTTTTGATTTTTATAACGGGGTCGGTTGGCACTGAAAAAGGTTTTATATGTAAATTACCCGGTTTCGGACTGACTGTATATTATATCAAAACCCTTGACCTAGAAAACACGTCATGTACAATTATGATTGATTGATAGAAAATAGCTGCAAGCTTTTCATGAAATGTACAATTTTATTATCAAATAACGACATACAGTGATATTCGTGCGTACAATATTATATTAAACCGTAAAGATTATAAAATATATCTTGTCGAAATTATAATAAACGATTAATACCTATTTAGCATGGACAACTTGGATAATGCCAAGTCGACATATAATTATTCAAATGATGAACTTTTATGTGAACTGTTCAACAAAGTCGTTACATGTAGAAATACGTGATTTATGGCTTACCTAGTGGATTTTGTGTGTTGGCATATCTCTTATTGGAGGTATCATCTTTATTTAGCTGTTTTACTTCACCTTATATTATTTTCTCATTTTCCGTAACAGGTATTATATACAACTTTAATGTGTGTGTATGTGTAAATAACACATATGGGGCAATGCTGGTTAGTTTGTTTATCAATAAACGACAAGTAGACCCATCTGATGGAAAATGGTCACTGCCGTGGATAAATGTATGTGCCGTACGTAACAATAAAGATTTCACCGACGAATGACAACGAACAAGGAGGCGAGGTACCCGCGTATTATCACAACCCAAATAGGTACGTTGGACACTTTAACTTTGATTTTAAAAGGACGGTGGTATTTAGTTCGGCAGGCAAATAACCCTACAACCATTCACGTCGTCAAGTTGAAACTTAGAAGTTCAGAATCCAGAAGAGTCCAGAATCTCATAGGATGATCCTGTTTACGTATAGTTGTTCGTAACTGATTGGTACAACACCCGGTGATGAGAAATTGAACGAAGTTATTGTCATTAATTGATAAGGTAACAATTTCAACGCGTTATTAAATCGTGTAGCGTTTTGTGGTTAAATGTCAAGACTAAACAAGTATTATCGCCTAGTTTGACAGCTGTACATTAAACAAAAGAGCCGCTTCACAGTGAAAGTTCCAGCGCATCTATTGAAACGTATATACTATATATTCATACGTAAACAGTGGTACAGAACATGGTGACATCCAATCGGTGTGAGCTGACGCCGTAGTCTTGTCTGTTCTGCAGCAGGGCGTCGATGAGTCATGAGTAAACCCAATTAGTGGTGGCTATGGAGGGCCCTGATTCAATTTACGACAAGATATACATTTATATGAGAAATAAATGTTTTTGTTGATTTCCTGTTAATTGGGCGTGATGCCTTTTATCGAATAAAAAACGAAAATTCTTGCAATATACATATAATTTTTTGGTAATAAGCTCTGTCTGTCATTGAGTTCGAGTTAATGTCTTGTCAACAAAGGCAGCAAATACTTAAGAATTTATTAGATGGAAAGGCTTAAAGGATTTGTCATGTTGCCGCAAATATAGTTATTATGAAGATTTTTTTCTATTGTAATACTATTAGAAAATAAAATTGTTTTACTATAGATATTTGGTGTTTTAAATAGTATTTTCTATTTTTTTCTTTTTAGTTTTGTTAAGTATATTTTTTCAAAAAAAAATATCAATTGCATCACTTTTTTAAAATACAATTTATTTATCACTGATTACGGACCAACATAAACTAACTAAATTTGCGTCAGCCTGGACATGGACAACCATTATTCCTTTACTCAATATTACTAATGCAATTCTGTCTTATTTCCGCCCGATTACTGTTCTACCTTTCCCCTCCAATTCCCTTCATTTCTACACTCTCCAAATCAATCAAGGTTTCGTTAAGGCGACAGTAGAGACACTGCATTACTTAAAGTAACTTAAGATAGCCGTATGGCAATGGATAGTAATTCCATTATCGCCAAAATAGAACACTAACGAAACAATTGACACAATAAACTCGGATTTGATCCGTGTTAGCAAGAAAGGTACTAACAATTGGTAGTAAATACCAACGTAGCTAATTAAACCTACCGTAACTACCTTCTGTTTGCTATGATCGTATTCCTATAACTTGTACTGATACAGCAAAGTACTTAGGAGTAATATTTTATAGTTACTTATCATAGAAAGCGCGTATTGCTGAAGTCAGCCGAAAGGTTCACTTCTCCCCGCATTCATTGAAAAGAGTTCAAAATGTCTTGCCTTTAGGAATAAAATTTCACTAATCCAACCTGTAATACAGTAGGCTTTTGTCTGTTTTTTGCATATCAATGAGGCCCCTAAGTAAACTCGATTGGGAGCTCAAGCTTTATCTTCGAACTCAAAAAAGGTGTGATGGAATATTTTAATTTCGCAAGGATCTTAAGTATGTTACGCTCGACTGTTAGGTCTACTCCTTAAGATCTTACATAGCGTTTATTCACTGATTTATCTTCGTAGTCAATTTAATTCATGCAGGTCACACTTGATAAATCTCATTAAGTTTCCATCACAAAAGTCTAGATTTATACCCATTCCTTTTCAGTTCACGTGTGAAGATTGTGAAACTCCCTACCTTCTACTGTAAGAGATTCTGAAATATTATATAGAGTGTATCATATTTATATAAAACATGTCATGTTTGTCTTTGATATAATTGTTTAGGTAATCATTAAGTCTGCCTCACTTTATCACTGTTCCACTTTTTGAGGCCACGGGAAGAAATTTCTGACTAGGAATAAGTAGTGCCTTGGTACAACCTTTGTGTACATATTTTGTTGCCTGTAATTTTATTTGTGTACAAAATAAATAAACTTTCAAATAAAAAAAATATTACAAATCATGTCAAAGTTGTTGGTGAATGAGTGAGTATACCTTCAAAAGAATTTGAATCTATTACTCATACTCGTTTCGTTTTCCAAAGTGATAAAAAAATATTATTACACTTTAGTTAGAAATTGACACCGTTATTTATTTATATGAAGTCAACAAACGCTTGTGGAGTTTGCAATGATTTCCACATTTCATTGCTAACGTACTCTTGGTCAGGATCCACGGTGACAGACAGGAAATTTGTTTCCGTGAGCGGATTGCCAAGTACGAATGCGAGGATTTAACTAGTTACCTGTCTCTTACTAGTTAGTTGCCTAGACTACAGACTTGGTTATGAAGTGGAATAACCATACAGCCACCGTATAAAGGAAATGTGTAAAATAAGAATATTACAAACAATGGACTTATTACTGGCTATACATATCTAGTTGTATCGAATCGAATTTGATAGAAACAGCGCACGATCGAGTGGTGAAATGAGAACTTTGACCCAGCATTAAATGTTAACCGTGAAATAATTTCTCTGTTTATGTTATAATAAATAAATTATTTGATTGATTACTGAAAATATTAAGTACTTATAAGAGACAATCTATACTAATAATAAAATTCTAACTGATCGATTTCTGTACATGAACGGTATACGAGAAAAAATATTATTACGGGTCTTTATTAACGCAGTAGATCCCAAAACAATAGTTTGTAGAATTTTTGTCTGTTTGTCTGTGCGTTTGTTCCCGCTAATCTCAGAAACGGCTTAACCTATTACGTTCTGGTTTTCACTAATGTATTGCAGTAAGCGTCATTTAAAATTTCAAGTTTGTTTCATTGAAATTCATCCATAAATAAAAAATTCACAGAACTAGAAAAACTCAGATGAATTCAGATGCTGTATTTAAGCGTAAGGTAGTTTTTCCGAAGCGAAGCGAGGGCGTTTGCTAGTTTTAATATAAATATCTGTATTATTAACCACGTGCAAAGTTTAATCGGAAATAAAAGTAAGTTTAAATCGTGTAACTTAATATACCCACAATTTTTTTGGTTGTTGGTTAAGCAGCGTTTTCGTGTACTACAAGTGGAATACATGAAAAAGTAACAGTTGATTCTAAAATGAGACTGAGAGCTAAACATGTAAATTACTCTAATACCAACAGCGCCCAGCAGTCTCTAATGTCAAATGCCTATCTGCTTTGGATGGCTTCAGATATAAATTTATTGTTTGAGTTTTACATATTATCATGCAACTCTAGAAAATTGGTGCTGACAAAATATATAAATTTAATAACGTCGACTTTGTTCTTTCAGATGTCCGAAGAACTAAAACGAGGAAGAAGTAACGAGAACTAGTAATGTCGCTTTAAGATGACCTAGCGTCAGTCAAATGGAATAAAACTTGGATATGACGAATTCCACATACCTGCAACCATTTGAGGATCTTACCTGTCAACTTATTGCCGGCACCAGCTGCACCAGCTTTGAGTCGTCTGGACTCGATTGCACCTTCGGGTCCGTTGACTATAGCTGCGATTTAAATATAGACATTCAAAATGAAACATCCTACAGTTGCTTCAAATGCTCCAATAATCCTTTGGATAATAGCTTCAACAACACTTTATGTAACTCTCGATTCAAGTTGAATATGATGACAATGGTCTTCGAAAACGCTTTGAAGACGCTGTGGCTGAAGTTACCTGAGTTGGAAATTTGTGAATGGGACACTCTTTTCTGTCATAAGCAGTATTTTAACCGGACTTTAGAACACAATATCAATATTAGTGACATTTACCGGTGCAGCTGGGATTTTGGACGTAGTGCGAACGAAAGTGTTATTAGTGATGCACGGTACGAATGGAGTTTTCTATTTGTGATATTGTTCATAGTCGCGGGCGGTGTTGGAAATATCCTAGTGTGTCTTGCTGTGTGTTTGGATAAGAGACTACAAAATGTTACGAATTATTTTTTATTATCGCTAGCGATTGCTGACTTACTTGTTAGTTTATTCGTGATGCCCATGGGAGCTATTCCTGGATTTTTGGGTAAGGAATAAAAACATCTGTAAGTATTTGTAGATTACTATTAGACTGTTATTGCTTTGCTTTAGCAAATCTTAGCATAATATTTATAAATAATAAACACATTCAAAATAATTGTTGCTCATTTTTATGAAACATTTAATAAATGTAATGTTTGCCGCATTTCAGTCTTTTAATTTTTCTTTCTTTTTGTCTTTAAGGTTTGTACAATCCAAGATAACAAAAAAATATATTACTTATTCTTGGCATATAAACTTGATAAATACAATAAGGTAATAAAGAAACCATTAACCAATTTTGCAGCAGCCATTATCTTTCTTCTGGCCCTAACTTCAGTGGATAACCAAAAATGTCAAAATGAACTTCGTGCGGAGGTGTTTGAAAGATGATAATAATAAATCTTTTGTGAGACCGTGAGACTGCTCCAAATTTCAGACAATTCGGGCGAGGAAATTTACTTGGTTAACTAAAGGTTATCCGTGTAATAATTTTTATTTGATAACATCTGCAAAAATACATCTGACGTTTCAAAATTATGTAACTGTTACCTGAACCTTAAAGTGTTAAGTAAACCTTATTATCCACTTATCTATTTCAGTTACGTTAAAATTAAACAAACACCTTAAGAAAACCTCCCAAAAGCTTATAACAAAGATTGATAACGAATGGAAACGACATTTTTCTTATTCAATTCTAAGCCTACAATAATCATCGCAACGAAAGCATTCTAGATTCTTATTGAACTCAAAATGCACAATTTCGAACAATTCCTGCGCACCCTCTGCAAAATGTATCCTATAGAAGACTGAGAGGCTGGTAAACCTGCGCCTTTGCTCAAAACTTTGCAGATTGGTTTCGATCAGATCTGGGTCACTAATGAGCCTCGTTCCACATAAAATTTGACACAGAGTGTCCATAACGCCTGCGCTAGATGTAGTTTTAATATTCCGCAAAGGGCACATACATGTAAGCACTCCATAATTGAATGCGGCTAAAATTTTGAAGATGCAATATTGTCGTTAATTACGCTTTGCTTCAGTTTTATTTGGCGTCATAAAACGTCACACACACACTTATGTATCCAATAGCATTTCTATTGTATTGTATGGCTGCTGTAGTGTAGAATTTACTGTTTGATGTCATTGTTATATTCGTTCTAGTGTGTATGCATTTTTTTAAACTATGTGGGTATTCTATATTCTGGGTTGCAGCTGTTATATGTATATAACAAATTAAAGCTTTTTTTCTTTTTTATTCTTTATAAGTCAATGATATTATATCAAATTATCCTTATTCGTTTAGTAACGTTACAAATTACAAAGCTGGTATCTTTGAATTAGATTTGTCAGCCATACGATCATAATAACATTTACCTAGACCTGCAATAGTAGCACTACAAATTATTTCTTCACTAATATTACTTGAATTGCCTTTATATGATTCAATGTCTTATCTTACCTACAGGTTACTGGCCTCTGGGTATCGTGTGGTGTAATGTATACGTGACATGTGACGTGCTAGCATGTTCCGCTAGTATCATGCACATGTGTTTCATCAGTATTGGCAGGTCAGTATTAGTCAGTAATGTGGACAGTTTTAGTATCGTATTATGCTCATAATACTTCTGTACTTATTTTGTATACGAAAGTAATTTTATTTCATACATGATGTGTAAGGGGCAACGTCTATCTTTGAATCCAAACCAACCTAATCTGCTTGCTGTACTCCCTGCCCTTGTCCTTTCTTTGCCTTGGCTGTGGACTATCCTGTTTAAGCTCGAGGTACTAGTCTATGCTTTAACTGGCTTATTTGCTTGCTACTACATATCCTGTTTCTAGAGTCAACTGTATAATATTGTTAACGTGTTTCGGTTGCAGTGTTGGAGATTTAGTAATAAATGGACTTACCACTTTTTTCTTGGCTATCGCCCACGTTATCATGCGTAATACGTCGGCTCGTTTATCGGCTATTGATATAAAATACATTATAGGATAAGTATATGTGGTAAGTAATGTATTGATTTCATTCATTTCTCCGACAATTTTCCAATTCGCCTATACTTCAACTAATTAATAAAGAAGACGTACGTAATTTTAATTATTCATTATTATAGCGTCGATGCATGAAACCAAAGGTGTAAATACCTGACAACCCTAAAAGTTTAACAATAATTTCAATTCAAAATGTATCTTGATCCCCGCTTTGCGTTTTGTCAATAATGCATCAGTGATGTTTTTGGCGTTATGAACCAGTATTAGGCTATTTACCAACAGGTAACTACGAGTATGTCATAAACATAACAAACTAAAAAACTTAACAAAGCTATGTCACAAAATAATATGCAGAAATTTCTGAATCTGTCAAAGTTGGGTGAATTAGAGAAGATTCATAGGTAAAAATGGACCTTCACATACTAATAGATACATACAAATAAATGCTGTAATAATCTTGTCCAAAGAGTTCATGATGTCAGTAATGATAGCTTAAATTACATTGATAAAGTTTAAATATTGACGATTCATGATGACATTAATATTATGAACATTAATCTTGTTCCTTTACCTCCATCAAAGTTGGTGTTTAATCCAATCCCGTTGTTTTAGTTGTGATTACAGCAATATAGCGGTCGTAAAGACAACCACTGAATTATGAATTTAGACCTATGCGAAGAAATATTACACAAATTTTGTTTCTAAGGCGGATCATCATAATAAAATTTGTTCCTCGGTTGTTTTTCTTTGGAGTTATGATCAATAGTACCTGTGTAAGTTATATTTTAAATTTAGTGTATTGTATTTTTTATATATGTATATTACCGTGCGTTATAATAATCGATCAGTTCTATTTTTATGTTGACTGATTAATTACGAGAACGTATGTAGCAAAATGTTTTACAATAAATCAATTAGGTTACTATAAAAACTTTGCTGTCTCTTTATTTCTATAGATTGTGAATGATTATAATTACTGGGTTCATTTATATATTAATTTCATAAATGTGTAGAAATGCCATTTTATGCTAATAATTTCGGTCTGTACATCGATTTTTGAAAAGAAACTGTTTGAATAGGTTCTCTCTCCTTGCATCGTTTGAGGACATTTTATTTAAAACTCTTAAGACAAAGACTAAATTGATCAAAACACAAGGTGTTTCGGTTAAATAACTTTATTTGTCATAAGACAATCGCCACTTATACGATAATAATAATAAAATTAAAACAAATAGTTCGTTTGCTGGCATTATAAGAAGACAATAATATGAATATCTTTTTGGATAGTGGTGCACCATCTTTTAGATGGTGGTGCAAGAAATAAATTGCTGACAAGTAAATTTATTTCTATTGATAAATTCATATAATTTTGCGACAACTTATAAAGCGTATTGCAAGCTTTTGCAAGCATGTGTATGTACGGGTATATATGCTTTGTATATGCTTTCTTATCATTCCTTACTAGGATTCCATGTCATTGGTGTAAATAGTGTTAAGTTAGTAATGATGATAAATTAACATAATTGGTAATAAAACTATAAAACTTGTATCGTCTCGTGGAATTTATTTTATATTAATCTGGCTACTAGCTTCTATCTCACTAAAATCAATGCTTAGACGATTCATTTACAAAGTTGTAATTGTTACAGATGTCTTTAAGCAGTGATTGTCCTGTATTATTGATAAATATTAAATTTTCCCGTTCACTTCTTTGCTGGGAAATAAAATTAAGGAAACTCAGAGACAATATTAATTTCCAAGGTTTTGTTATAGGTATCATTTATTATTCTGAAGTTGATAATTTGACTTTAGAGGATGGTCTTAATGTATTTTAATGTAAGGGTTCTGCGTTTGGTGTCAAAACAAGCAGACTGTGCAAACATTAGTCTAGCTTTACAAACCTGTCTGTTTGGCGACTCCGCCGCTGTTTCAATGAGCACTTAATTCGTTTTGAGCTCGACAGTTTTCTCCTGATAAGTTGAATCCTTGCTTAAACACTTTTCTTTTATACATGACTAAAAGTAGAAGATGTGATGCTAGTAACTCTGTAGATATAAAAGCTATATCGACTCATATTTGTATGCGAGTATAGATGAGACCGATCTCTAACAGTTCGTTCAATTAAGTAATTAATCGATACGATTAATCGATTATGCCATATTGGGGCAGCATAGAATACTCAACCCAATCCCATGCTGACAGAACAGGGTGTCGTTACAGGCGACATAAGCCAGCCTGCTTGGTGGTATGGCTTCGCGAACGGATTATGTTATCAGTATTATTATTAAGTCATTAATATTATTACTGGTATTATTATCTTTCCGTGAAGCCTGCCTGGCTAGCTACCACCCTCCTGCTTGAGTCAGCCGCCAAACGACTCGTCGTGTTCCGGCTGGAGGCTTGAGAGCCAGTACTTGCTTTCTAACCTTCTTCTCATTTCCTGGCCGACAACGCATCAGTGATAACTTTGGGCTTGCTGATGTCCATGGGTGACGGTGACCACTTACCATCAGGTAGCTAGTCTGCTCGTTTGTCGGCTATTAACATAAAAACAAAGTACAGCAGTTGGCTTTATCGATTAATTATTTAATTAAATTCTTGTTATGTGTATGTAATATCTTATTACCTGAATTGACATTTTATTGGATTCACGATTTATTAAATTATTTAGATTCTTAAATTCTGAAATTAGAAACGTATTTGTAGAAATTAACGTATAGATTAGCAGGTAAGAGTAAAGTTTTAGTTGTTTTTTTTTGGCAGGATATAATATTGTCACATTCTAGTTATTTGTATCTACAACATCGTATTAATAAAATAACTTTTTTACGACCAGCCGATAACCATCTGGGTCGTAGTAGGACCCTAATAAATAAGTAATAATGCTTTTCAGCTATAAATTCTCAGAAACGCTAATATATAACGGAATTATTTACTTTTAGATGACAATAGTACACTCGTAAATTCCAGCATTCCAACATGCTGTTAGCACTAGTATGAATTCTGCCGTAATTGGGCGTAATTTTCAAGTTAAAAAGAAAGAACAAAGACGAATATGCTGGTTTCCTTCACTCGTCGCATTTCAAATTGATAAATGGAAAATTTTTACAATATTTCACTGGCAATAAGTCCGTAGCGCGGGACAAATTGATAGATAATTTATTATTACAATAGGAGTTTATTTTTAGTACTAATAAATGGGAGAAAAATAAGGAATATTATTTAAGTATTTAAATCAAGCATATAACAAACAATACATACAAACAGCAATTTAAATTAGATGTGATATATATATATCAGTCAGTCAGTTCAATCGAGATCTTTTAGATTTTGAGAGATTTATTATTTCTTCGCTTTGGTGGTGAAGAAGGGTCAACAAGGGTGGTGAATAGATTAATTGCCAAACTACATTGTTACAAAATATTCTAAATGGTGAAAAGAGCCAAGTGCAAAACAGCGATCAGCTATGAAACTAGTAAAATTACAAAGTGTTTTAATATAATACGCCGGCTATGACACTTTCGGCAAAGGCTTCGCAATAGGCAGACGCATATACATTTGCTAACGCACTTTACATATTCAATACACACACTACACTATAATACACACAACATACACATTTAGAACGCTCGAACAGAGCAAGTATTATGCAGTATAGATACTCACTATAAGACGTTCTCTTCCTCAGGTTGACTTGGATAATATACAAGCGCACATAAGCACACATACATAAGCCGCTTAATGGACAGGAGTTTGGAGGCTACAGTATTACTTTTAAAGTCCGTTTAGTTTCAGTAGAATTATCTTGCTTAGTGTCCGTCTTCTTTGCATTCATTAGCCTTGTTTGATTTTCTATAAAATTCTGGATATATTCAGTAGAGTTCTGAATACTTGCTATTTTTTTTAACCTATGACGGATGTTTATAGTTTTTTCCATGATGGGGATTAGAGAAACCAAATCCAAAATCTTTCTTGCCATCGCCTTTGGAGTAACAGCTACACTAATTGCTGGTTTTTGAACAGTTTCTGGCTATGCAAGGGCCGACTCCTTAGTAGGTTGATTCTATTGAATTGTAGCAGCAGTTTGTAGCTCATTGTCATTGGTTGGGGTACTTGACGTTAAGAAAGCATAGCCTGGTATAGCGTTTCTATTAAACGGTATAATCCCAGTTGCTGAGAAGATTGATGATACATTGCTTAATGAAGCTGATTTATTCCAAACTGCAAGCGTGTTAGTTTTCTTGATGATTTAGTAGTAATAAATGTCAAAATTTAAATAATATAAAAATAAATAAAAGAATTTCAAAATTTTAACTATTGGCCCTTCTCACCCATGCATAACATGGTCCATCTCTCCTAAATTGCGTTGAGAGACGGATCACTTTCCCATATTAAAAGCATGACAAATAAACAAAAAATGCAAGATTGTTTTATCATTTCATGAATATATTAACACATGAACATCATTTTTTTTTCTAAAAACACAAAATCTTATAAGTATCGTTGTTTTTTGTATCGTTTTTTGTATCGTTTGGTCCATTTCTCCTGGTTTTACCCTATATTTAATTTTAATTGAACATATCCCATGGCCGGCCGCCAAGTCTTTAGAATAACGGAAAGGAAATTATGCGTCGAATTTCTTAAGAGCTTCTGTCATTACTTGCAATCTTTATTAGCTTAATAGGTAAAGTTTGCTACTCGATAGTAATGAGTATGAAAGCACAGTAGTTTTTTTTTAAAAAGGATATTTTTATTTAACTGAATTAAATCGCTGTGTTGTTGAACAGATTCATTTTAAGTTTAATATTTTACTTGCCTCGGTAAGTTTCACTCTGTTGACGCTTTAAATGCTAGTTCACACGATACGATTCGACGTACTGCAATTTAACATGCCAAGATCCTACATTGACTTTTTAATATATTGCAATTTATAATTTTGTGAAACAAAAAAACTTGTATGTTACCCGTGGACACATACGCAAAATTTAATTTTCCCGATGCACTGTATTCCTAGTTATTGGACAAACAAGTTGGACAATGAAAATGTTAATTTAACTAACCAGAACTTATTTACACTAAAATAATTTAAAATTAACTCTTCATACATTATGTGTTCCAAGTAGCTGGAGTTTAGCATCGCTTAAAAGAAAAAAGTCTAAAAATCGAGTGTATTCCTCATTAAAATACGTAACATATAATGTCTACCGTCCAGGCACTTTTTATACCCAAAAATACAAATTGATGAACATCTGTCCATTGTGTAGTTTTGTGGCACATTATTGCTCCCTTGATCTGGCGATAAAGATGCTTCACCATGCCGTTGGCAACAGTGTGGTGAACGGTGGTACGGTAGTGATGGACTTCAACCAAGGAAGCGATGGTGCACTAGAGGTATGATTCGAAATGACAGCCCCGGTTGGTTGTGATTTTGAGAAGAAGTCCTTTCACCGATCAAACGCTGGTATCGGCAATCTCGAACAAATCATAGAAAAATATAAAATGTACATCTGTACAGTAGAATAAATAGTGGACTGTATTAGTTTAACCACCGTTCTGGTTTCCAATGGGATAATAATGGGAACGAGTGTCCGAAATCTACTAAGCTTAGCAACTTGTTTGATTTCCTGGTTTAGTTCGTGTGATAAAGACGTTCGCGAAATAGATTTGGATGCTATTGGGTGAAAGTAAGACATAGTTAATCATACGTCGTCACTTACCGAAAAGACAGATTCTTAAGATGCCGTAAAAATTGTAAAGGCACGGTTTTCCAAGTCTCGGCCTTTAATTTTCAAATTTGCCAAAGGTATAAAGGATTCTTATACCACATTGGTTTAAGATACTATTCTTGCGTTCAAGGCATTCCAATTACATTCCAAATACAGAATACAGTTTAATCCCGAAGGTATGTGCATATAATATAGGTTTTTTGCCAACCTAGCAAGGTACCACAGTTGTTATAAAATCATTAGAGAATTTATTGTTTTTACAGGTTACTTTACTTGTATTACACAGAAGAAAAAACAAATTTTGCTATAATATTTAACGCCGTATCGCCTCCAACATGGCTTAACGACTGATATCGCTAATGATAAGCGAATCTGACAGCGTCACGGGTTTTCTAAAGATATGGAGCAAAAAAAAAAAATTTTTCTCGTAACTGTCATGCATCCAACTATCGACCACACTCGCAGTTGATCAACATAGTTACCATTTTTTATCAACATAAGCCGTCGAGCTATATAACATAGGTGGATATATATTGCAGACTTTTTGCCTTTTTGCGTCTTTAGTAATTATAGGAAAAGTATACGCATTAATTAACAGAACTGCTCTGAAATTCATTAAATTTGCTCATACCCAAATGTTGTTGGTATCCTGTGCTGTGTTATATATATGATGTTCGCTAGGATTCATTAATTATTCTAGGGTATATTATATTATGAAGGGTAATATAAGCTCCTGCACGTTTGCTAATTTGATATCAGGTAATGTTGGCATTGATTTGCTTAATATCAGCATCTCACAGTCAAAGCTTTAGCTTGTTAATGATTTATTTATGGAATGAATTTTGTGTATTACACTTATATGAAGAATTTTAAACTTCTTTTACTCTGAAAGCGTTCATTGTAATAGTATGCTTAATTTACAATATCCGTTTTACTTTTTACGGATATGTACCGAAAGACAAAGGTTTTCTTTTATGTTTCATCTCTACAGCTATATAAATAAAAGGTATTTCTTTTAACTTTAATGGTCATTACTTTGATTACGAGTGAAAGTTTATTATTGTCTTTTGTTAAGAACATTTTATATTTACAATAGAAGCTATAATTTCTCTTATGGAATAAAAATAAAAAAGAGAGACATTCCAATTTTATTCATTGTTATGGATTTGATCTTTATGTTATTGCCAACAGATATCTCGGCATCCGGAACCCGCTGAAGAGTAGGCATCACTCCACAAAACGACTCGTCGTTATCAAGATAGCTCTCGTGTGGTTGTTGAGCATGTTTGTATCAAGTTCCATCACCGTTTTAGGTAAGTACTTTTATTTTTATATTTGAAGCGCTCATATCACAAGTATCACAACTAGGGTGTAAGGGGCTCCATTCTCTAAGGACCTAAGCCAACCTTCTCGCTCGTGATGAGCTACTGTATAAAGTACGAACCAATGACGTCTGGTTCCGCTATTAGACATATGTAGCGAGTTAAACACGGCGCTACTCATGCGGTAGAGTTCTTTATCTTCTGGAAACCTTTAGCACCCTTCTTTAAGAATTAAGCGAGCATTTTACTGCCGGGTAGCAAACAGGTTCCCGTCGCCTTTGGCCAGTAACGCGTTAATGATACTTCTGGTGCAATGGATGTCTAAGTGCAGCGATGATCGTTCTGTAACAGGTGGCCTGCTCACTCGTTGCCTATTGATATAAAAAGAGAGCAAGATCCGTACGTGGACAGACGCTAATACACAGATCAAACTTCAAGCTCGGATCAATTGCGACAACACTATATCACAGTGAAAAATTCGACCATTACTTATACCTTGTTGTGTTCACACACGTGGCGATAAAATCACTCCTCTACACCTGACAACATCACTGCACACATCTTTTTGACTCTAACTCTAAATCTCCGAATGTTGCACTTGAGTAGATGGCTTGCAGTTTGAGAGGCCATATTTCATGCCGATTTTCGTAAGAAATGTTGGTTGATGTTATAACTGGACAATGTTCTGTTACCTCATAATGGCTTTGGCGGCTGACTGCTGATAGCTGATGATTCTTAGACAAGGGCGAGTTTTCCAGCTGCCAATTTCAGGTTCGATTCTTGCTTTAGGTTGACGTTCATGTGACAAATAAATACATGATTTTTTGTTATTAGATTTTGCTTCTATATAATGTATCTTGTGCCCACTCATAGCATAGAAAATCTTGAGTTAGGAGTTTGAATGTATTTAATTTACTTTATTAGAGAATATCTTGAGAGCGGCAGCTTTAAGCTGTTTTTTCGTTTATATATTATACCTTGTTAACAATTACACCCTGTAACTTATTTTACGTTACATGCCTGTCCTATCGTAAAATAAATCATTTTGCAAACCTTTTTACACAAAATTATTTCACACAGTACTATCTCTGCCTTATTCAAGGTTACTGAGGACATTCGTGTGAGCATAGAGGATAAAATGGTCACCATCTTAATATTAATTGATTTCTCTACCGCTTTCAACATGGTTGATCACGATATCCTCCTAGCTCTTGTGAGTAACCGGTTCTCTTCTACTGTTACGGAATAGTTCTCCTCATATTTATATGTATGTATGCATATATAGTGTTATTATATTATTTATATAGTAGTTATGTATATTCTTGTAGTTTCTTTTTTTCTCTTATAATGCCGCTCATCGTGTGTTTCTGTTTGGCCTAATGGTTAGCTGGCAGAGAATGAATTTAGCATGAACTTCGCCATTTGTACCTTAATATATAGTATTGTGGTCAATAAAGATTAAATAAATAAATAAATAATTCAAAATTATAGATTTAAATAATATCTAGTATACATGTTTGGCAATAATTTAATTAAAAATTAATATAAGATTTGATAGTATATATTTAATATTTCAGTCATAAATGATTATTTATTGTTTTAGGATACAAATAAATATTTTTTATTAAAATTCATGCAGTTTACTTTTTCCAAGCGAACCCATTGTAATTTAATTGTAATATAAATAAATTGTAATATAAATAAATATTTTTCTTTAGTCTAATGCTCTACTCCGGTGCAACTCTTTTTGTATGGTAACACCAACACATTCTTCACTTCATAATTAAATATATATTTTTATTTTTTTTATTTTTATTTATATTACAACCCTTCAGTAGGGTGGTGAACGTGACTCACAAGCCCCCATTGTTCAGTGAGGGATCAGTCGAAAATACACTTCGCAGTAAAAAGGCTCTCGATAAAGCTCCAGTGTAGCGTCAATTTCATTATAAGGATTCAGTAAGCTCTCAACATTTTCCATTTGTATTTTAGTATAATTTTGTGTGCGTTCACATCTAGCTTGAATTAGCATTTTATTACTTAGTTGAATTACAGAAAGTCTTTTAAGAATCGCTAGCTGTTTTTTATTGTACTTGACAGGCAATTCCGGACACTTCTTTTAACTCATTCAATCTTATCACATACGTCTGCACTACCACACACTTGCCACATTGCATTGTCTCGACACACATTTGCAAATCTCCGCTGTAAGTCCGTTATTCCTCCATTACAACACCACCACAACAATAAACAAAGCTACTTCGGAAAAAATGCATTACAAACTTCCTTGTAGTTTAATAACCCAGTAACACAGATCGTCACATGTGAAATGGTATCAGAAATTCAATCAACTATGATTTCAGTTCGATAACAACGCCACAGAGTAACATAAATTAACTTCACGGCACAAGCCAAAAAAACCCCAAAAAACAAAAAAAAAAAACTCCCATCACATCATGTATTATAACACCGTACGCTACATTTTAAATCAGAATTTAAACTTAGATTTTTTAATATCACAAAAATAAAATAACTAACAATTGCTTGATAATTCCAATCACCAAATTACGCTCATTAACTTACAATTAAAGTTTGGCTTAAATCCAACCAACTGATATAAAGCGTAATATGAACAGGGGTTTACACGACAAGAACACTCAACCGTTCTCAGCAGAAAATAAAACTGCTACTCTCCTATGAATAATTGCACTCATAAATATCAATTCATTATTTCTGTATGATTTACTCTGGAGTGCGCGGATGATTTCGGATTTCCGGAGTGTGGACCAGGCAATCAGGCGTCCCTTTGAAACTTGTACGAGTAAATGCCGATAAATTATCAATATGCTTCCATTGTAATATTGGATTATGAACAATCTTATGCTTTTTTAATGGTTTACTATCAAATTGTTATTGTCGAAATTTAAGCACCCATATTATAAATTAAGATTTCCTTGTTAATTATAATAAACTAACGGCTCGCCCCGGCTTTACACGGGTGTACTTTCATTTTTAAACATTCTGAGATATAATTTTATCTTTATAAAGGATATAGGTAAAAATTTTTTTTTGCTTTAAATTTTAAATTTGTGCTTGCCAACCTATTTTTTTTTTATAACATATAAATTTTTATTAAAATTGCTGTTTTTTAGTTTTATGTACTCAAGTAATTTATTTGTAATGGGTTTAATTTATTACTTGAACTTATTTTTTTACATTCCTTTATTTACATTTTTACATCTTAGTTCACGTTACTGAAGTTTTAGCAGGATCCCTTATTTTTTCTAGTAATAAATATAGCCTATGTTACTCAGTGACAATGTAGCATTCTAATGGTGAAAGAATTTTTAAAATCGGTTCAGTAGTTTTTGAGTTTATTCGTTACAAACATAAAAAATACAAACCTTTCCTCTTTATAATATTAGTATAGATATAGATAAAGACCTGTTGTTAACGATTTTCGTTTGATACCTTTACAGTTTGCTTTGTAAGCTACAGATAACAAAATAAAGCAAAATGTATTATATTTACCATAACAAGCCCTTTCATTGTTACTGACACATTTAAGTGATGCACTTGGGAAAAAGTTTGATTTAACTGTTCCAAACTTCACCACAACAACCTGTTACTCGTTTGTTTTGGTGGGATACGAGTACATACGTAATTAGGTCACTTAGCTCTTATATTTAGCAAATTTCAACTTTTTCTGTCAATAAAATACGAAAATAATTGGACGCGATAAACAGATGTAAAGGCTATATAAAAAAAATTACTTATGGACTACGGTAACTGAGTTGTCGCTGCATCCGTTGGGTGTCCTCGTTTACCGTCCAAACATTCCAAAAGTCCAAACTTCTACCAAGCATGTCAAAGGCTATCCATGCTTTGAAAAGTTTAAACATAGTTTTAGACTGTCAAGTTAAGGGGCCAACAAGATTCAACAGCCCAGTGATAATATACTCTAAACTCGCGAACTAACGACATTGGTTGGATCCTGTATACATATGTGGAATTTGTCGAAAATTCCGTTAAATAAATCATGGGTGTCAGAGCTATTCAGCAGGTAACAACCTGCACTAAATTAATTTTAAATAGTAACGTTAAACTAACAATCGCTATATCAGACATTCAATACAACAGAGAAGAGACTTGTTGTACCCATCTCATACTGTCCTGTATGAATTTCAATGACGAAACGGTCAATCTGTTTTCGTTTTAAGTGGCTTTCTTTACCGGATAACCCGTTTCCTTTTTTAAGCTCAATTGGATTGGACTTTATACTGGGTGGCGCAAAAGTAATGACCACTTTTTTCAGTCATAACGTCTTTTCTAAATTACCAGACGCGGTTGAAAACTTATAAATAAATTTATTATAAGTAAGTAATGTTAATACCTGGTAGAGTTTCTAGTTCTGAGAGAAATTTATGTTTAGTTCAGTGTATCAGGGAATAGAGCGAAGGAAGAATTTAACACAAAACTGCTAGTTAATTAGTTCAAACCTTTGCCGAATAGTATTGTTAGGTGTCAGGATACGCAGGTTGGTGAAAATGCCAAAATCGTTCCGCAGAGGCTTAATTTCACTTCAACAATTGCAGTCGCACACATATACATATGTATATTCGTCGTATTTCATTTCGTAGAAGAGAACACTTCGCTTTCATATTTTGGGTCCGAATGCTTCGCGGGTAAACCTGCCTGCTATTTATATACATTTCCAGACCTTCCAGATTTTTCTACGCCTTTCACGTCAAGTCAATAATAATATACTTTTCTTAATCAATTCTTACACCTTACCATTCAACTTTTGGAATTACGCTATCAGCCGACAAAGTAAACAAACACAACTGTTTTTCATAATTGTCCAACCCTACCCTCATCTTATTACTCCAACTACTACATCAGCTCAGTAGGTTGTCTGGAAGAGATCGTTAATTGAACGATATGGCCGCTTGTTGTACTTAAAATATTGTATCTAAATTTTTCTATATACTATTTTTGTATTTTTGGTGTATCAATAAAGAGGATTTTGTTTTTTTTTATATATATATTATAATGATAAAATGGTGAATGTTTTATTAATATTGTGCGCTTATAAGCGTACACATCATTATGTTAACGATTTTGTTCTTTGATACATGTCGATTTACTTGCCAAAGCTTTTGAACATCTGTCATCTATCTTTAAACGAAACTGTGAAAATAATAACAGGTGTCTTGGAGCACCAAGACAATTCAAACAGATCTTCAAACTTTCTAAATTTCTGTTGAAACCCATGCCCTCGGTCGAAACTCATTCCCAGTCGAAAGCCATACAAGTCACCTTCAACGAAGCAACAAGCTTGTGAGTAATTTTTTATCCTGCAACAGTTTCAAAAAGCATTAAAATAAATAAACCGTCGGTCCAATAGAAACTGTCAAATGACCCCTAAATCTTGAAAGAAGGGACGATAAATTGAGCTTTGTAAAGGAATTTCGCGTTGCTGCTTTTTGTTATAATGAAAGATATTAATGATGTTTGTTACTTTGAACCAAATTTTCAGCATTATGTTGTTTATTTTAATAATTAGTTAGGCATGTATAAGTCTCTATTTCAAATCACTGTGAGAATACTAATGTTAGAAATTCATTTCAAAACTACGGACGAATGTCATGATACTTGAAGTATTGATGTAACCAGGTTTTATATAATCTTTTTTTACTTATAAGTTAATGCTTGACAATACCACCCGATTGTGGCAGGCGTTGTTGTCTCAGATAGTTAAGCGCACTCACTAAGTTAAGTTTAACTCAGCTAACTTAGAAAAAGTCTATTCACACTTGATTTGAAGTCATTCCGGCACACATGACGAACCAAAGATTTAAGGATAGTTACTCGGGTCGTTTGTTTATGGTGTTTGCTAGAAAGGTTTAATTTAATAGTTCCCAGAAAATCTCCTATAATGCCAACCAAGAGCACGCATAAATCACGCGTTTCTTTCATTGGGGAAAGAAAATAACATATAGAAATGGTTCTTTCATTACTGCGGAACCCGGCTTCCATGATGTGTTGCACACGCTGAAAGGCAGATAAGTAGTCGATTCTGTTCGTTATCATTAGTTAGCAGTTGTTAAACTCTGTCGCAGAACTTTTAGGAGGCGTAAAAGCTAAAGAAGTCAGTAGATTTATCATCTTCTACTTACCCGGCAATGCTCCCGTGAGACTCTTATTATATCAGACATTAAACGGTAATGCTGACCACTTATTGACTCTTACTGACTTCTTCATGATTTGACCACTTACCTAACTCGTTTGTCGGTTGTTAATAGAAAAGTTTTTAAATGTGGTTGATTCATTTGGCTAATACATCGCTCTAGAGCGATACGGTAGAGCAATCAGATGGGAAGACAACAGTAAACTAAAGTTTTTTTTATGTTAATAGTCGACAAACGAGCAGACGAGCCACCTGATGGTAAGTGGTCACCGTCGCCCATGGACATCAGCAAGACCGAAGGTATCACTGATGCGTTGTCAGCTAGGAAATGAGAAGAAGGTTCGAAAGAAAGTACTGGCTCTCAAGCCCCCAGTCGGAACACGACGAGTCGTTTGGCGGCTGATTCAAGCAGGAGGGTGGTAGCTAGCCAGGCAGGCTTCACGGAAAGATAATAATACCAGTAATAATATTAATGACTTAATAATAATACTGATAATATAATCCTTACGTGAAGCCCTACCACCAAGCAGGCTGGCTTCTGTCGCCTCTTACGACACCCTGTTCTGCCAATATGGGATTGGGGGGAGTATTCTGATCTGCCCCAATACGGCCAAAAAAAAAGTATTCTGGAACAGGATGGTAACTATAACTATACCTATTCGAACAACAGAAAGCTGGTTTCATGGATTTGTTTACTAAATACTTCCACTAAAAAAAAGAAAAACCTTGAAGGTCGTGAAGCACCAAATCAACCAATTTGGGGAACGACCATTAGACTAAGAAAATGCCCTATTTTCTTCAGTAAAAACAGTAAAAACCACTAAGCAAAAATCAATAAAGAGACATCTACGTTAATGTACCCTAGAATTCAAAATTTGGTTCTCTCAAAGAAGGGCCATCAATCCCTATTTTTCTGTCATTGTTGAGTGATATTTATTTTCAATATCGGATTACATTTGCGTGCCTTTAGTTATGGCTTAGTATACTTATATAGCCTTAGTATTATTATATAGCCTATGATTTCCTTTTTTTAGGTTAATAGCCGACAAAACGAGCAGATGAGCCACCTGATGGTAAGTGGTCACCGTCGCCTATGACATTAGCAAGACTAAAGGTATCACTGATGCGTTGTCGGCCAGGAAATGAGAAGAATGTTAGAAAGAAAGTACTGGCTCTCAAGCCCCCAGTCGGAACACAACGAGTCGTTTGTTGGCTGATTCAAGCAGGAGGGTGGTAGCTAGCCAGGCAGGCTTCACGGAAAGATAATAAAACCAATAGAAATATTAATGACAGGCTGGCTTCTGTCGCCTCATACGACACACTGTTCTGCTAGCATGAGAGTATTCTAGGCTACCCTAATCCATTTTAAATAATATACCTTTAAAATGATAAGAGAAATTTTTCAGATAGGTGCCGTGGTTCTGGAAATTACCTTTCGCATATACAAAACCTCACAAAAATCGCATTCTCTCTTTATAATATTAGTATAGATGCTATAAAAGATTAACTCGATAACTTTATCAATTTTTATCCAATGACATGTCAAATATAAGAGCTCGTTTGAGGGATATAAATATATAATTTTAAATGGAAAGTTAGAAATCTTCAAATGTAATTTTTGCATTTAATCATTTAGGTATTATATGAATAAACTTATAAGCGTTATTTTTCTACTGACTGGTCTCCCCGTAACTTAAATTCTATGTCTATTTTTCCCAAAAGCCTTTGACAGACACAGAAATTCACCAGTAATTCTATATCAGTAATAATTCTATATATTCTAGGGTTCTCTTTTTTTCATCAAAAGTACCCTAGACATAGAATCGAGTTTAATACTCATATCTTATTTAAATTTAAATCCTTACAATATAGAAATTAAACCACATGCAGTAAATGACATTAGTTTCCTAATTTTAAAAGGTTTTACTGAAATTTGTCAGTTGGGGTATCCAATTATTATGTTTGAGTTGTTATATTCTAAACATTACGCCACACAAAGGCTTTCCGACCTCAGCGGAACAAAAGGTCGGTAGGTAGGTACATTTTGTATAACCTACCTACCTATTACTTTCACGTAAAGGTTGAAAGCTACCACTGTAATTTAAGCCTTTTCATAATAAGGCACGGATGTCCTTATTTTTACAGAGACGTAACAAATTAGGGGAACGATGTCAATTTTTTGGGACTTTTATCTTTAAAGTACAATAAAATTATTGTTTATAAAGTATATTACCAGTAAGTCTGGCTTTAAGGCTATTTTTTTATTTTTGGGAGCTAGGATAGAATCTTGATGCCGGTTATATTTCGATATTAGGGACCTAACATCAAACTTTTTACCGCTGAATGAGATGTTCTTATACCGCTCTTCGGTCTTCAATATGGATCAACTCTTAGTTAATGTTGACAATCGGGGCCATCTTCCGAAGTATAGAAACGCGAAACGCAGGCGAAATTACTTAACGGTCGATCGCTTACGTTTGACATGAGTAATCAGTCTAGTGTGTATTTGAAAGTCTTTCAAATTAAGTGTATAACACAGAATCTTTATGTTTTTGTATTGGTTGGCTCTAACCTCTTCTCAACCTAAGAAGATGCCCAAACCTAGCAGTGGATAGATAACGGATAGTGATGACAATGTATATGTACATATTTCATAAGACTCAAAAGCAGGTTTAAGCTCATAAAGTCAAGCATTAAATTTGTACATAAAATAAATCTCTTAGTGTAAGTAACGTCAGTGCTAGACTTGCGTTTTAATACGTCAGTCAACAATCCGATGGATTTGCATATTCCCTGTGTTGTCAAGTGAAGATTAAGTGCTATGCTTCTTGTGTTTTCCCTTTTGTAAATAATCAGCACATGGTATAAGTGATCGTGGGTTTATAGGTCTGTTTAAGTTTGTTGATCTTCATAAATTTACATTTAATATTTCATAAATTTACAATTTGATTGCAGTTAATTTTGTTATTGTAACTTTGCGTGTTTCAAATATTGTCATGCAACTTTTTTTCATAATGTAATAAATCTTTTTTCTACGTGTATTTTATTTCAAGTTTTAATGATAGAAGTTATTTAAAGGGTTTATATTTAAGCGTGGTTAAATATAAGATTCAATTTGTTAAATTTTAAAGTCAACATGAAGCACCCTATAGATTTTGTTAGATAAGTTTTAGTGTTTGACATTGTTACTTGATTAATTTAGTTTATATCGATATGTCTCTGAGAAAAGTGTAATGGCAGCTAGATAAATCGTCGAAAAACCTATCATTTGTATAAAAGTTTAAAGATTTGGTCTTTCAAAAAGTATAAATATAAAGCGTTGCGGGGAGCGTTCGGTAGGAACTCAAGTCCTCATCAGGAAATATTCGGTCAATTACTGCTTGTGGCATTTGCGCGTGAGAAAACAGAGGTTATTTCTCTGAAAGCACCCGATTTGTAACGGTGCAAAAAAAATATGGTTTTAGTTACAGGTTATCTTTGGATAAGTTAATCAGTTGTGCATGACTTACTATTCGGATGAGTAGCCGGCGTATAAACTTCGAATTAATAAATTATTGCCTGTTATGCTCTTAAGCTAATATAAAGGCAGACAAATCATTATCATTAGCGACGCCTATCGTAACAGTTGTAAGCCCTAAAAATACACCCTATACAATGTTTAGAGTTTTTTTAATGTTTAATGGTTTATGTAATGAATAAACGTAAAACTCATGGAATAGAACAGATATATTTGTACTACTGCAATTACAGTCAATTATTACAGATTTGCGTATATATAGATCAAAGGTAGGTAACAGAGCGAGTGACACAAACTAACGTCACCGTCAAATTTGACACTACATTATGAATGAGAGAGATTGCGGTTCAGATACTGCAAATATAAATTGGACAGTGTCGCCTAACTCATTTTTTTAGCAAATTTAAACTTTTTGCATCCAGTTGACTCGGAGAAAGTCTTGCGTAACAGCGTGATGGATATATATTTTCACAGAATATAAACTGAGTTGTGCCTTCTCCTTTGATTTCCGTTGATAACTAAAGAATGGTTTTTAAACAATCCACTCAGTTTCGTGGCTGTTAATTACTTAATTATTGTTGAAAACCAAGCTTGGACAATGGTTGGATAAGCTTGAAATATTTTAGTCGTAAATAAAGTTTCTTTATGAATTCAATTAATATTAATTAAGATTAATGTTCCGCGAGACTTTTGCAGATTTGGAAATAAATAATGACGGAATGTTTCTTGATAGGCATGACACCACTGTTCAGCGCCGATATTTTATTTACGAATGTATCTGAAGTAGTGAAATTTATAGAAATACAAAAGCTACTAGTAAGAGTGACATATAAGAGTCTTGTAGTGAACCATTTAAAATGGAGTTACACGTTTAAAAACGCGTCAATGACTCCCTCGGAACAAACTCAGCATATTCATTGCAGGGATGTCTTAATTGCCGCGTCGGTGCGACCGACCAAATGTTGAAAATATACGACGATAGTCATTGAGCGTCCGCATTCGAGCGGTGAAATCGATTGGTGATCGTTATTGCTTCGAGCTATCGACTTGTTGAATTTCGTAAGTGAAATGGTAAGGGACTATTAGTTGTCTGGTTGATCCTGCTTGTAGTTAGATGCTCGTCTCAAAGATCAAGCCGTGCATGTTTCCGTGAATCGAGTGCCTTAACTCTTAGAATTCATTTGAAAGGACAACGGGCAGATTCTCTCATCCTTAAGTCTACGTTGTTCTCGCGAGTTCGTGATACATCCAGCTGAACAACAGCTGATATCATTTAGGTAAGTTAAAGTTCGTTGTGACACTCAGAATAATCCCAGCGGTAATAAATAAGTAACCGTGAAATGTTTCGTAATGTGTTTCAGTGCATTAAAAGCAAGAAATTTCAAGTGACGATTTTTATGCTATTGGAAGGTCTCTGAGAAGTTTCAACAATTTACAATCTAATGATAAAAATAACGTGTTCTTCGAACCCCAAAGATGTAAATATTAACCACACCCGAAGTTGTTCAACTCGGTCGACTGTTCGATTGGACGTCTATGGACGGCGGTGACCATATCAATTGGCCCGTCTGTTCGCTTGTTGGATATGTAAATAAATTAATCTATCATTTAGTAAAATACCAGTTCATTATAAAACATTCACAAGATACATACAACAATGATACTACGACTGAAGAGAACCATTTTGATTCGATTACAGAATGTTTTTATAACGCGTTGAAAGTTGTTTAATCTCCGTGAAATATAAAAAAATTCTGTAACTATGCTCTACTAACAGCGGATATTAGTGTCGCGTGAGCCCTCTTAGAGCTTCGTACAGATGAAAATATTGGCATAAAAGATTTAAAACTGTAAAAAATAAGCCTTTTTTAATTAATGTTACTGATAAATTTTTATAGTTTGTAATAATGTTGTGAGTTAGTTACATACATAGTTGCGTAATACTGAGGTAGTGGGGTTTTGACAGGTGATACTTGACTTAACACCAATGTCAGCTCAGTCTGTTATGCCTAGTTCGCACTATGCTAGTATTTTAGTCTAGTAGCGAGTAATTAAGTAACTAAACGTGTCTGAACAACAAAAATTTAGTCGAGTAGCTTAGTAACAAATTAAGTCGAGTCGATCCATTTTATTCAATTTTTTCGGGCGAGTAGCACCTCCCACCACGCGTCCGTACTCACCGAATCACCGGCTAAACAAGTCCGAACCTGTCAAATTAGTCGAGTTCATTAGTTGCCGAAGAAACGTCGTTTCGCTGGAGCGAAGAAACAACTTTAAAATGCTTGTGGAATATTACGTCTCCGCATGTTATTACAATTAGTAGCTCCTAGTTTATCTCTTCTGCCGATCCATTTTCGTATCCGTAACTTTTTTTTATTACTCACACAAATTTCCTCATCCACCTCTTCTAAAATAACCGTTATTATTAGCTTAATCAGTTTATTTACTTTATTACGTTGTAGGCTGTTCATCTTGCAAAACACAACTCAGTTGTGAACTGAACCCGAACAAAGTGCGTACGATTTTTGGGCAGTAGTGAGTATTTTAGCAACTAAACCACTCGCTACTAGACTAAAATACTAGCATAGTGCGAACTAGGCTTTAACATTAGCTGTATTTTATTTAAATCCTATTCATCAGACATGATAGGCCCAATTTAAGGATATTGTTTTTATTATAATATATCAATAAAAGGAAAATTGTATTCTATTTTAGTATTAAGCACGAACTGAATAGGATTTAAAAATTGTAATGGTAAAGTATTTTTGTTGTATTATAACTATAAATATTTTGAAAATTATTGTGGAATGTTTTGTGAAATTGATGAATGAATGAAATAATATTTATTCGAAGTCAGTTAAAAAAAAATTATCTACTCCCATGCTTTAAATCCTCCCTGAAGATTCTGAATTCGTGTTTTAATACCCCTTATTATACAACAGTTACATAAATAACTATTTCGAAATTCAAACTACGCCATCGTTTCAACAAATCCCTACTGCAGCAATCGGACGTGGGATAGGGAGTAATAGAACCCCTTACACATTGTCCGTTTTATGGTTTTTCCTAAATCTCTCTTTTATCTTCATAAATCTAATTTTAATCATTTCATGCCTAATGGGTGGAAATTTCGGTAAATATCACACAAGAAAAAAAAACTCGGAAGTACCTATCCATTACAGTTAAAATGTAATTGAAATCGGATTTCGCCATCATGAACTTGAAAAGAAAAATTTACACAGAGAGAGAATTTTAACTTATACAGAGTTACGAGTAGGCGACAATACAGTTACTGAATGTATTTTGAGTTTATAAATTATATGTGGGTGATAAATTGGAAAGAAAACTTTTTATAATGTCCCATCATCTGATATGCAAACGAAATTGTTTTGTGGGTTTCAAATATACAATTTTAAAATGCTATAAAATATTAATACAGTTAAAACTGTAAAAATAATGCAGAATTTCAACATGTGTGAACTTGTAATTCATGTATTCATATCTTTTTTGTTATAGGTTTTTCTAATTAACTGGGGAAAATGGGAAATACAAATTAAATCGGTATGTACGAAATGCCTTTGTTATCCTAATATTTATATATAATATAGTCATTGATGCATTTGTGAGTGAGTTTTAGAGGTCACATACAATATTTTTGTTGTATGGAGATAAATATTCATAGAGTGTTATATGCAAAGCTTCAGGAATTTGTATATTAATAAATTAAAGTTATTTTTAAGAAATATATTTTAATACAACATCTACCGGTTTTCTAGTCTCACATAATACAAAAATACAACAATAAAAGGTTAGCTAAACTACCTCAAGATGTACCTATTACCCAATCAATTCCCTTGCTAGTGATTTGTGTTTGAGTGAAACGGAAGCTGTCTAGGAAAACAATGGATTTACCTTTCGCTTGACGTCAGTATAAAACAGCATTAATATCTGTTATTATGTTTGGATTTATTTGATCGTTTATAACATTTAACCTATTTTTATACGTTTTATGTACATATGTACAGGTTCACTTGTAACACATACAGGTTACGTATTCAAGTTACGTCATACACACATATGTATATGTATGGGTGTATGACGTAACTTCAAAATAAATTTTGCATTCAATTTATTCAATATCTACACGTACCCCAAAACGCAAACGTACAAATTTCGCGTACTAAAAATCTTAGTAAGACTCATCATTTGCAATAACAGGAGTGGTTTAAATTATTAGTTATATTTCTCCTGACATAATAATAAGCAGTTGATTCACCTTACGGTAAATGGTCATCTCTTATCACGAGCATCGAGAACACTGAAGGGATCACTGACGCATGTCAGCCAAGCTCTTTATAATTATTATTTTTCAATCTTTCGGTCACTGCGCCTGGAACACGTAAAATCGTTTGGCGAGGGATTCTGGCAGAAGGATGGTAACTAGACAGGCAGGTAAAATACCAGCACAAGTGCAGTCAGAATTAAATTGAATGGAAAAGAAGTCACCGACTCCCAACTGAAGAGTTTTCGTCATATCCTTAGCCATAGCGTTCAGTCAGTTGCATCACCAGCATGAAAGGTCTTGGAGTCAGATGGGTAGAGCTCTTTACATGTCTGTACCTCAGATGTTGGTGATGCATTAATATAACCTTAGGTTTTTGTTAATTTTGTGCTTTGAATTTCAAGCTACAGCACAATAACCTCTCACTACATAATAACTTTGATATAGATTCATATAAAATACTGGAACAAACAACTAGAATTATGTTTTTTGCATTTATTTTTATTTTTTTGTGTACAAAAATGAATAAAACCTGAACATTTTGGTATAAATTGTACCTCTGAATTGCTGTGTTTGAATTTGTTTCACAGTTCAGTGATTTGGCTACGAGAGAAAAACAACTTGTTTGATTTTCTTTTTTCATAGCTAGATTTTAGTAGCTTGTGGTAAAAAGGGGCAGAATAAACTCCGATTTGAATATTTAAATTTCTGTAGAAAGGACGCACCATTAAATTTCTTGCAATTGCGGACGTTGGACGAACATCGAGTTAATAAAGTTTTCACTACATACCATTTTTAATTGAGATCGGTCAACCTGTTTTTGAGTTATCTCGAGACATACAAAAAAATCTCAACAGATTTATATAGTATCATAGATAACGCCTATTTATCTCAGTCAAAGTAGCGCCATCTAGTGATTATAGTTGAAATTTCAGTCTTTACGAGGATCGATAGAGTAACTTATGTATAGGGTATAGAGGTGCCACTCGATAAAATGATACTAGCGCCATCTAACGGTAATTGAGTCAACTAATATTACAATGTGGCTTAGGGGTATACTTCATATTTTATTTTATTAATTCCCAGATGATGACGATAAAATCAAGATAGATTAATTACAATATTTCAATTGTAATGTGTTGATTTTATCGTGATCATCTAATTTTAATTTCTATAAACACAATTAATTTATAACTGCAGTCTTACTTTAAAATATGGTCAAATAAAACACATTTTATTTAAAATAATATATTTCGCATTTTTTTCTGTCTTGTTAATATATATTGTTATGCTACATTTTGTATGATGTATCTCTTTGGTGCCCTTTCATTATATTATTTATATTTTTACACTCATTAAATATAAAGAAATTGATAGTTAAGTCATATATAAAACCAATATTTTATTATTTATGTTCTCGCATGTTATAAAATGTATTACATTCAATATATGTATGTCTTAGCAAATTTTTTTATTTGAAATAAATTAGAATGTTTACTCAAAACAAATATTATAACATCTTGGTTTTCAGAAAAACAACTTAACTAGACATTTTGAGAGAAATACATTGTTGCCTTTTTTGTTTTCTTTGACTCTTATATATTCAATATCTTGGTTTTTGTCACAAATAAAACTGCAAGTTATACAAGGAAAACAATTATTAGTATTTCTTAGTATTTCTTTTTTACCAGTTATGTAATGTAACTGTGCCAATTTTCTATGGTCTCTTATTTTTTAATTAAAATTTTAATTATATGACCTAGCATATAATTTAAATTCAGGGATGTTTTTTGTATTCCAAAGTTTTTCAAAAGGTCTTGTATGGATCTAAACATAGTGTAGCACTTATCTTCCTCACAATTGGAGCATGGTGTTTCTGTAATATGATTTCTTGATGTGGAGGGGACAGAAGTTTCTACATCATTTGAAACAACATTTGTTGTGTTTCTCATAACTACTTTTTCTACTTGAAACCCTGTAAGTAAAATGTAAATGAACTTACATCATGTACTTCATGAAGGAACATTTTATACTAATAATCTAATACATTCATATTTCATATTCATTAATTGAATTGGCGATACTGGGTTTAAAAATTTTAAAATACCTGGCAAATGTAAAGTTGGCTCAACACCAAACGCTAATCTTTTGATCGAAATTAAATATTTATCATTAAAATGATTGTGGCATATCTTTAGATTTTTAACTATAAATTGATTATCCAATGTAGAAATGGAACTGCCTACGACAATCACCCACATATTGAATCTTTTCTTGAACGTGGAAATGATGCAAAACTACATTGTCAATACCTGTAAAATATACAAAAAAGAATTACAATATTTGCTTAGACAAATCCTTATAGTGGTCCTACTATTTCAACAAAACAAAATGATTCTAACATGCATTAAAAACAATACAATCTATATGTACAATTGAAGTCCAAAAGCCTTAACAGTATTTAACATTAAATCGCAATATAAATTGTCAGTTTTGATTTTTGTTCAAAATAGTTTAGGTTGACATGCCATCATTTACAAAGCCAATATCGTTACCACGGGAGGTTGACAAGCAAGGTGGGAGGGAGCATCTTACATCCAATAGTAAACATTTAAAAGTCATTCCTTTCTTTCCCAGGTCTAATTAACAGAACGAACATAATGCCAACGCCGGAAATGTGTATGATCAACAATCGCCTATTTTGGATATTTGGCTCGCTGGTGGCTTTCTACATCCCCATGCTGACTATGGTGGTGTCGTTTGCTCTCACGGTCCAGCTGCTTAAGAGACAGGCCAGGTTAGCGGCCACGCCTGTACCCGGCGGCACCCAGAGAAGGTATGTAGACGAATTAATTGATTGACAACCGCGACCGTCGACATTATGTACCTTTCCAAGCACGGAATTGTTCATGAAATTGTGACCACTTGTGGTCAGCCATCCAAGAAGTGACCACGCCTGCTCTTATTATCTAGGTCGGTCACTTACGATTGATACAAGACGACTAATTATCGGCGATTCTATTTATCTGTCTTACCATACGTCTATTTATTTTTCAGCATAATACAAGTTCTCACTCGGCTAACAAAGAATGACTAACTTGAAATGAATTCCAAGTGTTTGTGCTACTTTTTGGTTTTGTATGTAAAGGCAATTGTGTAATACGCATGTGTCTTTATCTTCACACAAATGTGCATTATCAGCTAGATGTAGCGATACTCCTCTATACAAATATTATAAAGAGAGTGCAAATTTTGTGAGTTTATTTGTATGCGGATTGTAATGAAATACCTTTTTTAAAAATCCATTTATCATTTGAAATGTGCATTATTTTGGATAGACTTAGGCCATATATGCGCACACATATGAATTAGCTAGAGTACTAATGTTGTTCACACTGTTTTATAATATTTAGAGATTGGTATGGATTCTACTTACGTAATATCTACTAAGATGATTGTTCAACTCGCATAAAGTCGGAGTGGAACGGATGGGGGTGGAAGAAGCGTGCGTTTAATACTAGTTAAATAAAATTTTATGCTGTCCGTCTGCTTCGATTTCATAATACACTAGCGGCCCCCTCCAACTCGTTCGGGTTGAGCAGTTAATTATATAAACATGGTTATTCAAAACTTAATTTTTTTTGCCTAGATTCATTATGTTTCCTGATATTTTATATCATCTACCTATCATGTGCGCAATCACGTGTTCTCACTAAATACCAATTTTCATTACGATCGGTCAAGCCTTTCTTGAGTTATAACGGGACATACATACATACATACAGGCAGACAGACAAACAAAAATTTTCAAAATTTTCAAATGAATATTAGTGTGTGATAAAACGACTGTTTATCATGAATTTTGACAATAAAATGAAATGTACAGTCAGACACTACAGATTGATACAGTAGTATAGATTTGTGAAGATTTGCATTTGATGTCACAAAGTTTCTTTCAATATTCATAGCTTTGCTTGGTAATGTATATAGTATATTTCTCGGACCTGCTAATTTTACGTCATCGTCGCATTCTTTACGTTCCTATTTGGTTTATTTAAATAAACGTAAATGAATAAATAATTTAAATGGCATAAGTTCTTGCACGTGTCATATGTATGAGTTAGCTATACATATAAAAGGTGTATTTTCGAAGCGGTTCTCGTTGGTGTAAGAATACGAGGCAATTATTTCTCTACTAGTGGGCGAATGTGAATTCAATTTTATGCATCGCAGCATATACTCGTACATCGAGGGCGATTGCATTGGGAATAGTCTTGGAGTTATTTACGTATGGTTCCCGATATTCAGTGAATTTTACATATGTATATGATGCTTGGTAATAGTGCGGGTAAATTAAATTAAATTTTATTGCACCATAGAAGTGATCGTTATTGTTATATTTCATTCTTCAAATATAAGAATATTTAGCGCTTCCTTATTAGCCATCAAAGTGTCCATGGTGTTCTTATTGTTACAAATATCTGTGGTGAGAAATGCCTCCATAGTAGTTGCCAGATGAATAATTTGCTGGTTCGTCTGCTATTAACATAAATTACAATGGTTAAACTAACAACTTAGTCAAAATAATGAAAGGGTCACTGAAAAAAATGAATGTGCAAAGTTTCTACTAAGATACTCGGATCTGCGACTAATATTTTCATTAATATAGACTAGAACATATACATAGGGGAGTGCTTCAGGTCTTCTCAAAATAACTGAGTTTCAGGTCATTATCTATTGTACTAGGTGCACATAAGACACTAAATAATTGAGGAATTTTAGACTTCATATAATTTTGAGAGCATCTTGAAGAACCCTTAATGCGTAAGATTTGCGAAATTTTCCTCTGTTTAGCAAGTATGTTTATTTAGGTAAATAAGTATGACTAAGAATTAAGTTTTGCAGTATTTACACTGAAAACCACTGTGTTGGGAATTCGTTCTAATTTCTTGTTTACCTACCGATTCCCACGAGGAATTTTGTACTATACAATTTCATGTCGCTTACAGTGCCTTGAGTTTTGTTACAGAATGCCGTAGTGTTGTGACGCGTTATAGAGTTTTGTTCATTCACCTGAAAATTAGTGTTTCATTAAATGTTCGCATATAGCTATAGCACATAGCTATCCAGCTAGATTATACTTAAAACAATCTAATCTCATAAAATAATGTCAATTTACCGCGGTTTTTTTATCAACACAGGAAAACAGGAATTGATTGTTAGAATGATATGATCCCTTAAAATCCCCTTCCGTAAAAGTTTACTTTGCAATTGTCGTATCTTGTTTTAAAAGACGTGCCGAAGAGTTTCTATCGCCGTTTCTTCTCGATTTTAAGGTACCGTTCCGTAAAGGTACTAAAACCAAAAACTGACGTGCATATGTGTATCTATAGAATACGTATATGATTAAATAATTTAGAATTTGATACAGACACGTGCTTCTATTAGGGTTTTTACCCGATATAAGAAATTGCAAATTATTTGATAGCAAGGATTGACAATGAAAATATTCTATCGTTATAGTTATAGCAGCTGTCACATGTCTGGAACCATTAAGCAAATTAAGATTTTCCGACCCGGGTTGGTTTGTAACCCCTACATCAATATGTTTTCGAGAATGCTTTTGATCTCCTTTTTCACCCTTTCCTTCCAGTAATTCTTCAGACTAATAAATTATTTATTGTAATCTATACAGGATCATTCCAGTGTTCTAATAATTTGTACCAGTAGTTCTTTACCGAAATCTAGTTCTCGAACTAATTTAAGCAAATATGTTCGTAATATCCAACAAACCCTCTTAAGTCGGAAAGAGCAATAAAAACGAGATAATTAAACAGTTAATATATCCTGTTAATATATACAAACCGGTTACAATAACTGTGTGGATAAATCCGACACAATTCGTGAATACCACAAACTTTGTAGGACAGGCTCGTTCGTTTGCGGTAGCCGCCGACATAATGGTGACGAAGTTTGATGTCTATGTTCAAGTTTATCGTGTGTGGAAGGAAGTTCGGTATAGTCTTGTTTCATGTGTAAGTGGCGTAGGAGTATTTGAATTTTACAGTTTATAACTTTTTGTTGTATACAACGGGTGGCGCAAAAGTTATCAAGAAATATATCATCTTCAAATATATACTATCAATAACTAATCATAGTTTCTAATTTCGAAAAGAAGTTGCTGAAATAAAAATGGGCCATAAGTTGTGCGTCATCCTGTATATATGTACATATGTGATTATAATAGTATTACTTTATGATACTGTTACGTGTCACGATTGACAATGAAAAGACTTTATTACACTTTTAGAACATATACTACAACTCTAGTTAACAATCCCAGTCGCACATTCATTGATAGTAAGTGTTCCGTTCGTAAAGATAACTCTGCGCTTGAGTTCTCTCACGCTCGATAATCGAATAATCGACTGCGGGCGACCTTGCCTTATATTTATACCGCTTTTGGATTTTCCACTAAACTCTAAGCAATTTAAAATTCCTAATAAGCAATAGAATAATTATTGACACAAGTAAAATAATCTGTGTAGGTGTTATTCAACCTTGTGCACGAGATATAAGGTCGAGAGTTGCCTAATGTTGGACTTTATTGTTCTCCGCCAAACATTCCCTGCGACCATTCGTTGCAATACTTCGAGTGTTGTATGAAATTATAAATTGAAAGGCAGCAAGAAAAACAAATATTCCAGTATTTATACATATTCTGTGTGTACAATCACAGGTATATTTATTTTATTTAAATATGTTTAGTATGCACATAATTAAAAATACAGTAAAGTGTGCTGCAGCATATGTAGATGTGTATTTAAGACCCGAAGATACTCAGCACTCGGCATTATCATTAGTAGTATACTCATCTTAATTTCTTTGAATTGGAATTTTTCACGATATTTAGTCTTTCATAGAAATATCTTCGTTACCCCTTTGTAAAAGGCACGCTTTACCATGATCACATCCAACAATTGACAGCAAGTTTCAGTTTAATTTCATGGACCATTAAACTTACGAGCCACCATAGACTTCATGACGATATAACTTCCATTTTTGAGCGGTGTTAGCAAATGTTGAGTAATCCCAAAACGAAAATTGAATTAACAATAAGTAATTGAATTTAATGACCCGTGACCCGATTAATTCCTAGTCTGACATTTTTCATGAACATTGACGCTATTTAGACAACATTGTACACTGTACACTCATGTACACTGATTTCCTCGACATGTTTTTCATTTTATATGTGTAATAAATAAAAGTGTTTAATTTCTTAACAAAAAGGAAAAATTTAGCTCCGATTGTGATCACCCACTGGAGGGTTTAGAGACATTTGAATAAATATACACGTGTACACTGATGATGATATAATAATTTTATAACCAGATATATGGTTAAGCTTTCAAGCAATACACGGCGTCGTTACTGTACTATTTTTAAATATATTTTATGTAGATTTGAGGACAACTTGTGTGGATAACACATGTTAGTTTCGATCTTAAGAGACATTGGAAACCTGCTTGGGTGGATATAATAAACAATAATGCTACCGCTCGTTCCCGTGATCTTGCGGAACTTGTAGTGACAGAGTAATTTTGTGTTTCGGTGGTCGTACTCGATCATAAACCCTTAACCGTACTGTTTGGTGTTTATTAACGGTTTCTGACAGCAGACCGTATCTATAGAGTACACTTGTATACAGGCTGCTCAATCTCAGAACCAATATCGTGGAAAGGAGATGATTATAATGACACAAAGATATTGAACACTTCAGTTTCCTTTAAACGAGCCTGGTTGTTATGATTCTTAACTTTGTAGCATTACAGAATTCACCAAATGCGGGCTATTAACTTCTATGAATAACACATGATTTATATTACATGTTTGGTTTAACGTCCTGTTCATAGATGTCGCTTAATGATACTTATAAATGATAGTACTACAAAACATTAGGTATTATTATGTAGATATTTAAATAATACTAAAAATTAATAACAAATAACGAATTCACTACAAACCGTAATCAAATACTTAAATTTTTCAACGGTAGCTATATCAATTCTTATAAGGGTTATAATCTATGGTTCCTACCAACCAACAATTGATTAATTTCTCAACATGAAACGGCGTTTTCAATTTTTCATATTATATTACTCTGTAGCTAACTTCGTGGTGTAGATTTTAGGTAGCAGTGTGCGCGCGCATCGTAAAAATTCACTCTCATTTTATTCCAAACATGTCAAAAGAAGAAAAATAGCGAAAATACTATGTTATGAAATACTGCTATAATAATTTCCGTAGAATTCCCAACTTTGTTGCTGAAAACTGGATTTTTCATAGCAATACCGAAATTAACAACTTCGTTGATTCCATAAAAATTGACCACACTCGTATTTTGCGCGTATCTGCAAATATTTTCATATTCTGTATATATGAACTAAGAGTTAAGTTACCTTCATGTAGAGGTTGCTTCCTACTCGGAGTCAATATTAGCGCGGAGGGACAAATGTTTATTTGGGGTCCGGACTTGTCTATTTAGTGGACGCGACTGTACCTACTCAGCACGTTTTGCACATGTGTGTGTGTACGAATATCACTTTACAAAGTTGTAAAATAAAATTAGAAACGTGGTTTTATTGCAATGTAAAATAAATTTCTTACATTTGGTTTCAGAAGGGTACCGTAACGACATTGGGATGCAATAAATAAATCAGTTATATGTTATCTGTTTTACTTATTACCTCCACATCTTAAACAGTTGTTTCACGTTTTTACAGATACTTTGTGGTATATTACGCAGTGATGTTGAGTTACTTAGATTATTGGGATGTCGTTGATCTTAAATAATTTGTATATACGTCAGGAAACGGGTCAAAATTAAACTCAAATACACACACACACACACACACGTACACAAACACACACACACACACACACACTCATAAACAAACACTATACACATATATACATTTTATGGTGCCGGTTCCTGTTGATGTTAGGCTATGGACAATTAATAACAAATATATTGAAGTGCTTGCGTGATTTTTGACATCAAATACATAACACACTTTGACAAATGATTCAAAGGCAACAACTGACACTGAGGAGGCTTAAACATTCTGTTCGTTCTAACTAAACTCTTCGTTCGTTCTAAACTGTTCGTTCTTTTTGACTTTATCACTTACAAATCACAATTGGTTGTATATATTGTTGTATATGTATACATTATTGTATTTTATATTGGGAACTGTCACCATGACTCGGCACTCGGCAACTTATTCCACAACGGAGCTTAGCTAAGGGTCTGCGGTAACGGCAAACCTCAGTTATGCCGCTCTACTGGGAGTTATTGCACAGTGAATTCTTGTGGAAATTCATTAGAATTTTATTAATATTATCATTCAATATGATTTACAAATTATCATTAATACATATTTTTCCAATAAGTTACTAATTAATAATAAATTTGGCCCCGAATCAAATCATTAAACAATCAAAAATTTCCGGGGTAATCATAAATAATAATTATATAAATTCTCCTCCTATGGTTGCAGTAATTCTGTATCATTATTAGGTTAGGTAGGTTCTGGGGTGGTTTGAAATTAAGTTTATTCAAAGTTGGTTTTTACGATATTACGAAAGTTAAACTACGCCATTGCTTCAAAAATCACCTTGCGTGTTTCCGGAAGAAGAAGCGGCAAGAAACTCCAAACGGGTTTTTTGGCTACTCACAGATACAAAGAGCGCTTATTGCTATTTATGACTATATACTAAAAGTCTGTAGGTAAAATTTCGTTATGTAACATGTTAAATAATGTGGTAACTTTTCACAGTAGTCTAGATTAAGCTGGGCAGTACTGAGTCCAACCATAAAAGAAATGACCATTCGTCTCGTCCGTTCTTCAGCAGGGTGTACCAAGAGCAGAAAGAAAGCGCCGAATTCATTATTCTTCATTGTAACATATTCATCATCCTCCTGCCCTTATCCCAATTTTGTTTGGGGTCGGAGCAGCATGTATTTTTCTTCCATACTTCTCTATCAGCCGTCATCTCACTAGTAACTTCCATTCTAGCCTTATCATCCTTCACACAATCCATCCATCGCTTCTTTGGCCTTCCTCTACCTCTATAGCCATCTACGTTCATACTTAATACCTTCCGTACAACATGCTCTTCATTCCTCCGCATAACATGACCATACCATGATAGCCGGTTTCCGCGTAGCTTTTCGGTTACCGGTGCAACTTTCATACTTCCTCTTATGTACTCATTCCTTGCTCTATCCATTCGCGTTATACCACACATCCCTCTTAACATTCTCATCTCAGCTGCATGTAGTTGTCTTTCATACATCCCTTTTATGGCCCAACATTCTGATCCATACAAGACAGCAGGTCTGACCATGGTCTTGTAGATCTTCCCCTTAAGTTTAAGGGGAATACGGGGGTCGCAAATTGTCCCCGTAACCTGCCGCCATTTCATCCATCCTACATTAATTCTGTGCGTAACTGTCCGATCTATTTCGCCATCACATTGTACAAGTGAACCGAGATACCGAAAGTCGGAGCAAACTGGAAGAAGCGCACTTCATTGTAACATATTATGGAGTACATAATTACATATGTTTAACGAAATAATGATAACGAATTCTACATAAAAAATTATTATGAATTACATGATTCCAGTTTCAGCGACCTAAGTGGAAGATTCGATTTCAACATACTTTTGTCTTAATGTTACGAAAGTAGAATGTATTAAAATTAAAATCTAATCGTCCTAATAATTAATTCTGTTATTTAATCAACACATCTAATTACTGAGTGAGTAATTGAGTGAACGGTTGGCGTGATAGAGTGACACTTAAACCCTACTCAATTTGTGACATGATACTTGTCTAGTAAATAAGAGCTGATGAGACGACGACAATGGGAAAGTTACTGACGTATTTACATGATTTTCTATTGAGAGATCGTGAATGTGTATTTATTTTATATACAGCTTATGTATTATATACTGTAATAAGATTAATTCAATATGATCAATTGCTAAAGATTGATAATACGCATGGACTAAGAGTGGGCGCTGAACTGGGCGTTAATTAATTGTGTATCTATTACATAATCTGTACAAATCTCTGGATTAAAACCTGTATGTTATTTTAAGGCGTTAGATAGTTTGATACCAAATTGCTTCTAAATCAATCTATAAATTAATCCTGAAGGAATCGCGTGTATTTTGTCTGTGAATTTGATAATATTTGGTAAGATTTTCTGTGTAATAGCCGACAAACGAGTACATGAGCCACCTGATGGTAAGTGGTCATCGCTACCCACGGTAGCCGTTAACATTAAATACATCATGTCGTCGGCCAAGCTGAAGCGAAGGAGTGGCTTATTGCTGGGTCTTCGACACTGTAACCAAAATATATAAAACATTTCAAGGTTGATACTAGAAGGCGGGTGGTAGCTGACCAAGGTAAAGAAACTACGCTCGGAAGTTACTTGTCAGTCAACTACACAGAAAGTATAACTGAAGATTTAGTGACAGATATTTTTCACAATAGTAGA
The DNA here is from genome assembly GCA_003671415.1 of Megathymus violae. NCBI lineage: Eukaryota > Metazoa > Arthropoda > Insecta > Lepidoptera > Hesperiidae > Megathymus > Megathymus violae. The sequence continues at coordinate 1,080,273 of PDGT01000047.1, read as the reverse complement.
GAATGAACTTTGAACATCAGGTAGTACAAATACTTAATGGGAACAATAAGTAAATTACCTAATAACTGAAAGATACACACGCGCGCGCACGCACTCACGCACCCACGCAAGCATGAACACACACACAGACAGATTTATGTGACTGTTACCGTAAATAGCCATTGAATGTTCCCGACTATATATTATGTGGGAGTCTGCAAGAAGAGAGTGAATAGGCTTTTAAAAATTAATACGCTCAGCATCTTAAACTCCATCACCACATATCAACAAGAGGGCTTGACACTTAGCATTAACTTATTTTAAGTAAATAAATGAAAAACCATTATGGACGGTTACATTTAAATTTAATATCTATTTATTTGTAGTTAAGCTGTGAATTTTGCGCAAAAGAACCTACCACCCAGAGTGTGTTAGGACTAAAATTCTCGTGTGTATTATCAGAATATGTTGGATATTAGCACAAAATTCCATCACAATGATTTAAATTGTTTTATAGGAAATGATTGTTACATTTATACATAATATTTTATAATATAACAGTACCACATTGTTGTCTATAACAATTATGTAGATTTGAGTATTTTACTAGGTCTTATGAAATGTAAAAAGAATTTACCAAATTTTAAGTCATGATATAAAAGAAGCCTTTTATCTCCGGGTTAAATTTTGTCAATACTAACACAGTTATTGAATTGATCGTTTTAAAGCTAATTTTAATAATAATAATAGTTTACTCTATGGCTAATATGGTTTTATTAAAGGTCGTAGTATAATAAAGCGGCGTTAAAATATAAATTAACAACACATATATGTATGTAAAACAGTCTTAAAGTATCTTAATCTTAGTGCAACTTTATTGTCTGAACTCAGGCAGTGTGGTGGTTATGATAACGGACCGACGCAAGCTGGACGGCGAATGGGCGCCAGGAGTTCTCCAGACCTGTCACCAGGGGGCTCTGTTTCTAGGCAACTCACTTGGAGAGTTACTCCTGCGGCTAGGTAAGTTAAATTAGTTATAGTTTAAAAACAAAAAAAAACACTCTGTAGTTGCAAATAACCTGTGAAATAAAATATACCTGTACATATATATACATACATATACATAAATACAGGTAAAATTGATATTGAATTGATTGTTTCATAACTTGGTTACGACTTATTTTTTCCGTTACTAACTTTTTTTTTTTGGCGAGGGGGAAACCTTCAAAAGGTACCCGGTGCCGTGGGAGCGACGCCAGGTTATGTGGGATTTTTACCGCACTAAAACCCCCCCGGTGGCCTTTCTCGGCGCTGTGATAGGACTCCGAGATCTCCATTGGAACACGACCGGAGTCCTATGAGCGCGTGCCCCGTCGGGCTCTGCTCAGGATGATCCCCGAATTTCTGGTGTTACGCCGGTATGCGGCTACATATACTGACGTCCTTCCCGGGGTCGTTGGCAGGACGGTTCAGGCTCCCACCCATGCCGCTCACGACCCAGGAAGCCCCCTTTTAGTCGCCTCTTACGACAGGCAGGGGATACCGTAGCCCTATTCTGGTTATCTCGGTTATTCCCACTTAAATTTTATGAAAAAATACTACCCCTAAGGGTGAAAATAAAGATAAAATAGGAGATGAAACCAATACACCTTCTTCAAATTGAAATCAGTTTTTATAGTAAAATATATACTTGTTTGAAGACGAGTAAACATCGTAGGATTATGATTGGATAAATGTGTCAAGAAATCCAAGCTGACGGATTTGAGAAGTGGTGAGCCTAAACAGGTTTATCTTCGTAAATTCTATTAAAATCGAATCTATATCCTCATTAAGGCTTCTACGTGCTATGATGTCGTTAAAATATTTTGAGTAAGTGCATGATCAAAGCGGTAATATAATAACCTTTATATACGTAATACGTTTGGTCTTAGTACACCATACGTAACACATTACGCCCTTGGAAATCTAAACTCGCCACTGTGAATTATGCTTGTTTATACCTCGTGTTTACAAAGTTCGCTTGATTGATACTGTTTGACGGTTCCTCTGCTCGGTCTACCTTAAATAATGGGTGTTCGAATAGCTGACTACGTCGTGACGGTGTTGTTGTTCTCAACTGATTTGATTATTACATAAATATCGAATTATTGCGCAATATAATTACTTTTGTTTAGAATGTATACTTATCCTTGAGTAAAACTCACCTACCTAACTATTCGCTGCTGATGTACAGACGAGGTTTGGGACAGATACCTTATGTTGGGGGGCGGTGTGCCAGATTGTTGGTAAACATGTTAGTAAAGTTTTATTGTATAAAGCTGAATGGTATTTAATCTGTTACGATTACAGATTCGTCATGTCCCGCTTTCCGTCTCGTCAAACTAGTGCCGTCATTTCATTCAAAGACAATTGGCAATAGACGAATGAAATTTGGAATGTAGATTTATTATTTCTGTTTGCTACAGAAAGAGTTCCGTAGTACTCCGAATCAAAAAATAAAAAGCAGTGACACTTCCTTTGTGAAACTGAGGGATGAAATGATTCTGTTTTTTTTTTTAAATTCTGTGTGTGTTCCAGTTATTTTGAGCTTCTTTCAATTAAAAAGTCTTTATTATTGCAGCAAAAGAAGCTGCGAAAGAAAATCCACTGCACAAATACAATGTACGAGTATACCTATGTATACCTATATATTATATTGGTTTTAATAATATTTATTACATACATACATACACGGATCTGATTGGGTGCTGGGTATCCCCAGGCGTTGTCATTTTCATGTTTCTATGTATGTATGTATATAATAATTTAATTTTATTTGTATTAACTCAGGTCCCAGCGCAACAAGATTGGGATGAGTGTCTCGCATCCTCAGCTGAGCTATATGAACGGGTGTGGGAATGGCTCCGGGACTGGCGGCTCGCGTCGTGGAAGAGACGTCGCCACGCAGACCCCTCCAAGTATAGCTGCCGAAACCAGAAGAGCGAGACTAAGACCTCTAAAGCTGTCTCTGACGGCGCCAAATGCTTTAACATTAAGGTGAGTTACACGATTTTAACATGTAACTCGCATACAAGCCATCGGAAAGTTTAATTGATAAGCCATATTATAAATAACAGATACCTGAGATCAGTCTGCCTTTTTTGCTTTAGGTTCACTGGCTGAAAACGTTCTAACGTTGCGTTCACATTGCTTTTAATTTTATTATTTGCAAAAAAGAAAAATGAATAAATAAATAAAAAAAAAATCACAGAAAATTGTGGACTTTAACTCATTCTTGACAGATCAAATGTTGTCGTATGATCTATCTACACTCTTTCAATTACTACGCACTGCCCTACCCAATTATGGGATAGGTGGCCTGCATTAGGTAGGCTTGAAGCCAAATACGATTTAATATCCCCGTTTCAATTCTCTTTATTACGTTTTTCCGTTGGCCAATGGTAAAACCTTTTTAAAAAGCGTGATTATGGGCGTCTTACAACATCTGGGGTATACCAATACGAAACAAAATGGTATCCTTATAATAACAGTTACGCCCAGTAATCAACGATAATGAGGCAAAAGCACTTGTATTATACATGTTTAGTGTAATTTTATTGATAGAGCAGTATATTATATTTTAGGTAATGCGTCATACACAGTAGAGCCAGAATCAAAAGCTTTGAAAGAAAAAAAGTCAGTCAGTTGACGAATTACAGTTATTTGACGTCAAAATCTATGTTACTATTGCGATACTTCGATAGATTTGACTTTCAACTTGTAATGCCAATTAGTTTTTACTGTTCCATATATCGGAAAAAATAAAGGAACCCTCCTACCATCACTTGCGTATCTACCTAACCACGTAATACTATATTTTGAAATCCAGTGTGTGCAAAATTTTACTTGATAATAAATTCCGAGTTCAGGGTGTTAATTAAATGGAAAAAAAAATCGCGAATAATAATTATTTGTATTTCTTTTTTATATATACGTTATACGGAAATAAATGAATTCACTATATAATATACTTATATTAAAACTGAAAAAAAAAAGAAAACGGTAATATATATAATTTCATTCCATGATTTTGATTCGGATTTGATGGGATTTTACTAATTTTTTTGCCTTATTATAAATCAGTGATTGACTGTAATCTCATCTAAGTAAGTTGTGATAGCCTTAAATGATAAAGTGCCACTCGACTTTAATAAACAGTGCCTTAAAATTTGTAATCTATTATTTCAATGAGAGCGTCTTCTATCGGTAACTAAACACGTTCATTTATCTTATCCAAAAAGTCAAGGACGAAGTTCAAAGTAAATACAGTTGGCTCGCCGCCAAGAGATCGATGATCGAAATAACAATACATACATATATTGTGTGTTATGGGGAGTGTGGTCAGGACAAAGTTTTACAGATAAGGAACAGTTTTTACGTACTATCCACTTTAATTCGTTAAGGATTTAGACGTAACTGAAGGTTAAATAAAAATAAAAAAAAGACAAGAACAAGACAGAGTAACTTTAACATTTCTAGTAATAAAACTGATTTTAATGATCATACTCAATACAGACCAAGCATGCATCAATGTTGTTTTAAGATACGCTACTAATTAGCGCTTCTTTTCTAGCAATGTGTATGTTGAAAATGTTATATTTAAGTAATTTATAGTAGGTAATAAAACACGTTTAATTTATAAATTTTGACAAAAGCACGCCTAAAAATTTTATCATGTAGTAAATAAGAATTTATAAAACGGCTATTGAAATGAGTGACAAGAAATTGTTTTTTGTGTTATGTAAAACTGTTTACTACTGATAAATTAGGATTTCTATATACATAAACATCGTAGGTGATTGGAGACCTTATTCAACATGATGCTTTTATAAAATACATCATCGGAGGGAATGTGGGAGGGAAGAGAGGGAGAGATAAGCCAAGATAAGTTAATGAAGCAGGTAAAGGAGATGGTTGGCATCATGTCGTACAAGGAGGTAAAGAAAATGGCTCTCGATTGAGAAATGGAGTGGTCACTGACTTGTACCGACAAGGAATTAGCACATCAATCAGAAGATATAGAAACATTTTTAGGATATACTGAATTTTTATAACATTAGTGTCCCGAAAGGAAGCGAAGCAAAGACGGGTTTCTAGTACAGAAATGAATGTTTGTAACACTATTTGTATATTGTAAATTAATTTGTAACTAACAATTTTTTTAAACTATGAAAACATTACTAAGACAAGTGAATGATACGTATAGGAGTTGAACCTAGATACCTTATCAACGTTTAATGTGGTTTAAACGTTTTTCTAACGACGATTTTATTTCTAAAGTATCAATTTAATTTCTAGCAATACGCGGGCAAAGTGGATATAGAATATTATCGAAACTAATCTTAGAAACTTTTTCATTTGTCACAGATTCTTAGCGAATCGCAGAAAAGGAAGGTCTTTGTCAGCGAATGCCGTAGCCAATGAGCAGAAAGCAACTAAGGTCTTGGGTCTCGTCTTCTTTACATTCGTGCTCTGTTGGGCCCCGTTCTTTCTTCTCAATATACTCTTCGCGTCGTGCCCTGCTTGTATCGTACCAGGTAAGTATCTTAATCATAATAATAATACAAAGTTGAAATGGCAGAGACTCTTACAATTTATATTGATATGAAATTTTCAAAAAATATATTTAAAAATCCATGTCTTTATTCGAGAATGTACTTGGTGGCCCGTAATGTTTGTATCGCTCTTGATTTAATTCATCACTTCTCCTCTTCTTTGTTCTGCTCTGTTCCCCTCACTTCTTATCAATTCATCTCGTATCACCGTACTTTAACTCTTCTCATCTCATATCACTTCACCTCAACTCACCTCACTTCATCACCAGTTACTAAATGTACCGTTACAGTACTAATCATCACACCATGTTTACAACTCATAACTATTCCAAATGAAAGGGGTTGAGACTGTGAAATCGTTAAAAAAACTTCACATGCTGACCAAGTACGATTCGGGAGATATCACATATTTGGAGGACAATTTTTTCTATAGTAGACATCACTGGGGTAAGTTCTTCACATTTAGGTGTTTTTACACCAAAACAAGTAATAATTAGTTTCTAAATGGCATATAAATTTATAAACACTACCGGTGAGAAAAATAATATTATTAATTAATTACCATGACCACAACATGGTGAAAGAGGCACTCGTGTTAGAAGGTGGTTTGACAAATGGAACAGCGGATAGCGGATATGCGCTAAATTAAGGGAAACTTTGGTGAACAGTGGGTTTTAAAAGATGGCAAATACATATATATATATATATATTCATGTTTCATTGACTTGGCTCTAACATTTATTCTTTGGCTCAGGGATTCATAAAATTATTTCATACCTAATTAATGTTATTAATTTTATGACGACTTTATAATAGAGCACGTGGTGGACATTTGCCTATGGCTGGGCTACGTGTCTTCAACAATCAATCCGATTATCTACACTGTGTTCAACCGGACCTTTCGGGCCGCGTTCCTGAGGCTTTTGCGGTGCCATTGTAGCAGGTAAGATATCTATTACGATTCTTTAATATGATTTACGATCGAAAGAAACGTTTATGACATAGATAAATGTTGGTTCTCGTTTTGGGGTCTTTGTGATGTTTTATTTCAGTATGTCCATATCACCCGCAGCTTATTAAATCATAGTGCGAGAGTTCTAGGGTCAACATTAAGCCCTTTTAGTGTTAAGTAGTCTCTGTAACTAATGGCCATCGGTAAATAGACACTGTTACCCAGCTGGTGGTTAAACCAGATAGGTCCCGACTGCATTCAAAATTACCTAGTTTAATCGATAATTTATGTTCAAAGTATATCATTAGTATTTTTCAACACAGAAGATTTTGTATGTGTGAAGATATTATCATGACATCAAAACCTTTTCACGACAATAATAAAACAAATTTGAATATAAAGAAAGGAGGGAGTTCATTATTATTATTATTTAAGTTAATATCGCGAATATTTTAAGACAAATTAAGACTAATAGTTACATATAAGTCTTTAGAATCCTCGGATAACAAAATAATAGAGGAAGAGCTGTGAAATCGCGCATCAGGAACATTCCAACAAAATTGTAATTGATATTGACATTTATTAGCTTATCTATTTCGTGTAGCGGGTTTGTGGGCTGCGAAAAATAATAGCCTAGCAATATTACTAATATTTTGTCATTAATTTAGTTTTTATTAACTTTTATTTACAAGAAATCTTAAAAGTTTTCTCTTTCGCGCGTACTGTCCCTTCAGCCTTTATCCGGCGAGGTAACTGCGAAATCTCGTATCAAGGCATCAAATTCCTTAATGACCCTTACAAATACATTCTATCTTAAAGATGAAAAAATAACAGTGACACTTAAAGTAGAGCACGTAAAATATCTAAACGAAGGACATTTCCATTGCTCAAAAGATATGATAATAGTCGAAAAGTTTATGATATGTTCAATTACTTAAGTATTCTCATACAATCATCAATGCTTTGCTCATGAATAGAATTGTGCAGTTTACGAGACATAGGTAAATTCGAGGTAGCAGAGCTCAGCGTGACCTTGTAACCTTGTCCTTTTCCCTTTTTAATCATATAATAGAAGTCTACCAGGTAAAAGATATTGATATTAAACCTACAGTGACAAATCGTTGTTTGTCAGTATTATTCACCGCTTCCGTCAAACATTTATTATCATTGTCGCCATGACCGATCTTTAGCAAGGTACTATCTAAATAACGTTCGCTTTTACACAATTATGTGTTCAATATACAAAAGTAAGACATGTAATTATTTATTTATTTATAATATTAAAATAAAAGTAGCCAATCTCCTATAGGCATTCTACTTTTTTTTCATCCCTCAGAAACATGTATTATTATGTATGCCCTTATTAGTTCGCTCATTTATTTTGTAAATTTACTTATCCATTTTCTAGCGGTCAGTAGATTCCGATTGCTTTCCGAATTTCATCCACTATCAATAGTCTCCGAAATGAAATTATTTTGAAAAACTGACAAACGCTATGATGAAAGTTGTAAGGGTTCCGTTTCAGCTATTTCGCTGCAGAAGCCTAAAAACCTAGTTCAAAGCTAAAGTTGCTAATAATTGTGAATTGGAATTATTTTCGGCGGGATTAGTTCAGAAATTACTCATCATGTATCTAAAGAACTCATTTAAAATTAACTAATTAACGTTTCCCACACTCGAGGAACGGGTAAGAAGTGTTTATTTCTGGAAGATCGAGTTCAGCCATGTAGGCAGTGCGGAAAATAAAGTGCGATCAAATCGAATTACACCTGCTTGGCCGAATAAGTGATCGAAAGCGACAGCAATGTAAGCAATAAATAAATTAAAGCGTTTCTTTATAGCTTTAATTTATCTATGGTAATTTTAAAAATAAGCGCCAAAAACCTATCGAAACCGGCTTAAGCGTCATATGCGACAACCAGTGAGTTGATGCGCGATCGGAGATTTTATGGACGTCTTCGTAAAATTTCATGAGCGCCTTTGTGTTTCGGAATTGTATCGTTGAGCATCGATTTTTACAATCTGATAATCTTCTTGAACAGTAATGTGCGTGTGTGTGATAGACTGACACTGGAGAATTGTTACTGAAAGTAGCTAATTCCTGAAATAGCAGACCTTAGCTTTTTACGAACCTTAGACTTTAGATTGTTTAAGTAATTCTGATCCTGATTCTTTGATGACCTCATTTTTTTGAATTACACGCACGAGATTCTCCTCGTCGTTTAGATAGTTTGGAGCGTACACCTTAATATTATAGAGTGAGTTGTTTCAAGGCTTATTGGCTGATTCGAATCTAGGAAGTTTTTATGTCAGAAGCTTTCGAAATAACATAACGACTGCTTTTATTGATAAAAACCGGAAGCAGCAATTAAACGTTTCCTCCGAAACATTCAACCAAACATAAAATTTTGCCACTAGCAGTCTTTCAACCAACTCGAGTTGTCAGCTTTGACTTATTTTACAATTGCACAGCAATGCCAATGCAATTTTGCACCCGGCGGGCTATTAATCTATAAATATACAAAAAAATATTCTTTTATTTTTCTCTTTTAACAAATCAGTTTTCTGTTCATACATATTTCCCAAAATACGTTAATAACATTGAACTTTGATTCTTTGCATTTAATTGTTTATCCTTTCGTGAAAATCATGTTAAATGTTGCGTTAAATATATTGTTTTTCACAGAAGAGGCCGTTGCACGCGCTACAGGTCAGTTGGGTCCACGCGTGGGGCGTCCCAACTCTGCGCCAGATCTGCGCTTCCTTTAGCGATATCCCTCCGACCATTAGCGATGCCATCAGCGCCACAGCCGCAGCAGGAGTCAACAGAAACTGTGTTGATAGATCCACCTATAGGTGAATTCAGTATGAGATACTAAACAATTTTATAATGCGGTTCTTTAATAATTTAAGTAGCGTTTTTGTAGACGATATTTTTTCTATAAAAAAGACAAATTGTTCTAAAGATTTCAATGTACAGTTTCATATTTTTAAGAATATACAATCCCCAGTAAAATTGTACTATAAATCATTTTTGTGACAGTGTATATATAAGTCTGTAATCTACTTCAAGGATAAATGTAGGCCTTTTGTTATCGGAAGGTTATTCAAAAGATACTCGTCAATTTTTAGGATGGTTTTATGATATATGGGAATATTATGCATTTTAGAAGATTCTGGGTGCTCTTATAGGCGCATTTGCGTCGGAATGGAGTACCAAATGAGATTTGTTAACAAAAACATCGATTCTATTATGGTTTATAAAATGATTCAATTGACGAAAAAATGTTCCTTTGTCTTAAAAAAAGGGCCGACCGGAAACAAGTGAAGTCAATCTAAGTATCTGGAAAATAGATAAACGAGATACAGATGTGGATCGTCTAAAAACAATATTTGAGATATATTATTATTCTTTTACATAGAATTTCCATTAAACAGAAAGAGACAAATCATCCTTCGTCCCTCTGTCAAAGTTTTTACAGTTAAATACAACACAATTAAATAGCCCTTCACATATGGACTATTTAAGGTGTGGTAACTTGACAACTTTCTAGAAGACACGAGTTGTAGAAGAAGGGTTTATTATTTTTCTCTTTAATCTGTTTAGTTGTAATTTACTTTGACTATTTTGGCCATATAAATAATAGTGTTTATAGCTTCGACAGATGTTTATAATGGAGTGCGCGACTTCAGCAATCGAAAAAAAAATTAAAAACAAATGTTACTTAAATATTATGAAACTAATCATTGGAATAATTGAATCATGTCCTTTCAACCTGGTAAAAGATGGCTTTAATAATCAATTCCACAATCATCAACAGAAATTATAAATTTAATCTAGGTGTGAAAAATATAGATTTAAGTAACAGATCTTACTTAATATATATAAATGCGTACTGAATAAAACAACAAAAAAACCCAGATAATTGTTCTCTAATCGATAATAGCTCTTCTGAAGCAAAAAATTAAATTCAGAAGCATCGCGCAATGACCAATAAATTCAGGTGAGACAGTTTGCGAGCTCGTGCTCTTCGAAGAAGCGTAGGCGAAAAAAGTAGGACACGGGTTTATCGTTGTAAAAATTGATTGTATTATACAATTGTAACATTATTTGGTCACTATAGTTCACAAAAAATAATTTGCGTGAGACGTAGGGATGTTACTTAAATAAAAAAAATATTAATAAACGTGAAAATTTTTTTTTAATGATGCAAATACCAATGTGTTTTGAAATATGGTTTTTTTGGTATATCAAACAAAAAATATTGTTATTTGTTTAAGTTTTTTTCTAGTCAATGTTAGATAATTGATTAAATTCTCGAATATCTCCAAAATTCATGTTCTAAAACTTTTATCAAATATTGTATATGTCGGCAATGTCAGTAGTTTTAGCAGCATTGTCGAACATAGCGTGGGTGTATAACCGTTAATTAATTAACTTTTAATTAATTGTTAACAAATACTTCACACCGGGCAAACGAAACAAGTAACAGTTCCTAGTGCGGAGGAACCGATATCTTCGACCGCAGAATGTAAACTGTGGTTCCATCCGGTGTCACTCCACTAGCTAGGCTCTGGTGTAGCACGATGTTAGCCGAATATGGACGTCATCGCGGCGGTGCTGCCATCACTTGGATATCGTACTGTTTCGTTTCACGTCAATACTAATGACCATCTCCGACATATATAATAATATAATGATTAAATTGTAGCCACATAGACATAAATTTGCTCAAAATTACATTTTAGCGACTATATGAAAGGATGTCAATAATGTGCCAAAAAATATTAACTTATTTATATTTATAAAAAGTAATCTATGCAATGTCAAATTATTTTTTCAAAGTTAATTATGGTTGATGTAAAAACATGCGGTAAGTATCACTGGAACAGCATAGCAGAGTACATTCGTCTTTAATTAAGAGGAGAGCAGTGGACTAGATGGATTTAATCTACAACCTTTTTTCATTCATTTTTAATGCCGATAACTTTATTAAATATCAGTCTTAAGGTATATTTCTTGTACCGAACTAATGTTGTATAAAAAAGAAGAAAATATGATTTTGCAATCATATCCAATATCGGGTATTTCGATTTTTTCAAATGTGCATGGTATTTTTAAAAATATGACTATTATTAGTACCGAAACATTTTTCGATTTGCGATTTCATCGCAAATTATAAAATAAAAATTCTTAGAAGGTCTTGTTTGTAGACATCAAAATGATAAAATATCTTGTCTGGATATCGACATTGTAGTACATTTATGGCAGAATTATAATATTTGCAACATGAAACTGGATTTAGATAAAATAACAGTATAAATATTTGTATATATAAATTCGATGAATTCCAGTAGAAATTAATTACTTAGGAATTTGATCAATTATAAGTGAATATATGTAATAATAGTGTACGTATTTTGAATTTAGATGTATGTAGAATAAACATTATTTTCAAACATGTATTGTTTTAATTCGTGGCGTTTTTGCTAACGTATCCCAATTTTAATATTTAGTACATATTGTCCTAATGCTCGGCTCGCTTCTTCTCTCATATTGATGGAGCTATGGAGCTTAAGGTCTTATCTCACCTCGCTAGTAAAGTACAGATTCGCAAACTTAACACATCTTGGAGAACATTCCTGAGAACTGTCAGGTTTGCAAGCCTGCTTTATTATTTCCTGCAGTGAAGCAACTGATCATTTGCTTGGTTTAAGTATTTATAAAACACACATAACTTCGATATTAAAATTAAAGTTTCTAAGAGAACTTGAACAACCCGTGTGGGAGAACAACTTTGAAACCATTACGCAAATAGAGCCGCATTTGTAATGCTGGCCCTATAATTACACAAACTTAAAACCTTAGGTACTATTATTGTGGGCATTAACTACTAACAACTTATTCCTGAGCAGTTGGAAAATATGATAATTATTCTCTCTAGTTCAGGAATGCTACAAGGTTAAATTACGAAGTCAAATTACGTTATATACGAGTATTCTTCTATCAGTTGAACTTGGTGATAGTGAGAAATGAATGGGTGGATTGCAAGAAAGAATGTTGTAACAAAACTTAGAACTGGAGATTACTATTTACGTAAACAGGTTTTTCAACCAACTTGGTCATGTTCTAAAGGATTGTGCTCATGATTTTAACACATTGGTGTTCAGGGCGCTCTTTATTATTGACGAAGTTTGAACCTTTATTGTAGGTTAGAACCGGCTCAAGTACTGAAAGTCGTTATGCCATTCGAAGGCTTCTAATATAACTTAACAGTTTCTGTTTAATAATAAAATCAGGGCGGACGATTAAACATCTCCTTCAAAAGAGGAAAATGCCCATGAAATTTACTTGTAATAGTCGCCCTTTCATTTAGCGGTCGCACTAAAAATTGCTTCACTAGGTCCATCTTGATTTACACAAATCGTCGGACTAGGCTGTAAAAAGTTTATTGTTATTCGGAATTTAAACCCGACGGTGCTCGTTTAAGGCGTTAAAGCTTTTTGCCTCCCTGGGAATTTCTGTTTCAATATGGAAAAATTAGTCTATTTAAAAATCCCCTGTTCTTTTTTGGGTGTAACACGGCGGTAATAATTTAGTGCGCCGTGAAAAACCCGGTTAATAGTACATTATTGATGTAGTATTATTGAGATTTGATTGATAAATAATAACTTACCATTCGTAAAATGGAGTAAAATATACCTGTATTACGCCAGTATATTAACTTTATGTTTTCTTCCCACCAATCTGGTAACACAGAATGATTGATGACGTACATCTTAGTGTTGCTATATTCATTATTTTTTTCTGTAATCCGACCTTGTACCGGTGGTTTCTTTTATTGCCATCGAGACGCAAATGTGAGAGGGCTTGGTTGAACTGTTTGATTAAAGAAATTTCTTGAGGATTGCGATAAATTTTTATTGGAGAAAATCGTGTAATCAGTATTTCCATTAACATTGTCAAACAAAACGTCAGACAGTGTATAGACAAGAGACAACTCGATTCAGAAATATATTTGGATGATATGAAGGAGATCAGATGTCTTAAGGAGATCGCTCTATTGTTGTGAATGCGAATTCAAGATATGCATTTATCTTATTTTGATTGCGGATGTTTATTGGACATTGGTCAACCTTACGAAGGATTAGGATATCTTCAAACAAACGCAACAATATTTGCAGATGCTCTACCCTTGCGTCCAAGATAATCTCTTCTGCTCATGTTGCGCCCTGCTGAATAATGGAAGCAGTGACGAGTGGTTCCTCTTGTTGATGGACGTGGTTTTACACCACTCAATATAGTACCGATAGCTTATCTGCCTAGCCTAGCTATCACACTTCTTCTAGAAACAATCTTGAAATATTTTCTACATGTTTCGGCTGCAGTGCAGGAATGTACATAATTAGTGACCGTCCGTCCATTGGCATTTCATCATGGCCGGCAAGGCGTCGGTGATTCCTTTATATATATTAGGGCGGCGGTGACCACTTACTGTATTTAACCTTATAGTAATATTATGATGAGCTCAAAAAATCAGGTTTTGTTATGGGTCATTCAACTGGACCGTTACAGATTCCAATATATGTTGATCCAATCCAACGATCATCAATCCCAAATTCTACTTCATTCTTCCTTCAAACCTTTTCGAATTAAAATTCAAATTAATTTATTTGTATAATTGTAGTTTACAGATAAAGATATCTAGTACATACATAGCTCGTACACTTTGTCATTGTTGACATACAAATGTTTGAGAAATAATCGTAATAAATTGAAAATATCACTTAAAATTGTACATAGTTGTTATCATATATTATTAATTGAAACATAATTAATGTGGGTAATGTCAACATAGGTATAATTGATAATAAAATTAATTTCGATGTCAATATAATGAAAAAACAGTTACAATTACGAAAACAAAAAAAAATTTCAAAATAGATCGAAACTACGAAATCTTGACTGTTATACATTAAGGCTCAACTTAAACTTGATTAAGGGACCTCTTAAGACTCGAAAAATAAATTATAAGTAGTTCCAGAGCATATATTCAGTCTCATTCCTTGAAAAAAATCAAATTCCATGCTGTCCCACTACTGGGCTTGGGTATCCATTCGTAATGAGAGCGGTTAAGTCCATAGACCACCACGCTGGCCAACATCATGGAAAAGTCTCAAGTATACAGGTTTCCTTACGATGTATTCTTTTATCCAAGCAAGTGATGATTTGTAATACGCACAAGATTGTCAAAATTAGTGGTGTGTGAAAGATTCGAATTCGTAGCTACTGTGCGACAGACCTACTCTCAAACCACTAAACTCCGACATGTGCTCCTCTTGAAACTAAATCGAATCTATAAACCTACGTTTTTTCAAAACAATTACTGGTGATCGTTGTTAAATATTCATGGGCTCATATAAAATAACGATTGAGCTCTTAAAACTCTGGGTACACAATGAAACCCTTGATTTTTTGAAGCAGTTATTTCTAAGAGAGTGCTTAGTTTACATAGATTCCCGCTTCTGCTTCCAATTCTTAAGATCAGCCCTTCGTGTTATAGTACCGTTGTCTAAACGGGTGGTTAAGGCTCTTGTCGTATTGTATAATTAAGGAAATAACTAAGTAATCATAATGAAATTTAGTTCATAAAGTTATAAACGGTACATAACTCCTTACATGATAAACACTGGTTTAGCATTTTATGAAATAGCGATTGGCATGGCCTCCCACTATTAATGTATCTGAAACTGTCAACTTTTTCTGTCGATCAAAGCCCGAAAATAAATATTTGTCTAAAACAAATACATATATGTCTAGTACGTAACTATTAGTAATGAGGACTATGTGACATATTTAAATATTTAGTTTTTCTCGTTATCGATTATTTGTCGCGAGCCTTTGGATAGATGATTTATTTCGAATGATATTTATAAGAAAAAACTTAGTTTTAGGCGATTCTGTGGTCCACAGGGCAGGTTTAGGTATTCGTTTTCATTGACATTATAGTTCAACAACATGGAAGGTCTTTAAGAGACTTAAATACTTATGACACTTCTATTAGCCACTGACTTCACTTAGTCAATCAGTATTAAATTAATATTAATTAATAACCATTAAATATTGTACGAGGGCTGCTATTTAAGTATCCAGAATAAGAAATAGAAAGCGAACACCTACCATACATTATGGATTTATTGCTTTTCAAAGTATTCACCACGATCATCGATGTACTTTTGCTTATGTTGAAACCAATTTTCATAGTACCGTTGCCACCCTGAGGTATCTCCAAAACTGCATTTTGAATGCATCAACGGCGTTGGCCTCGTAATTTATTCTTCAAGCTTAGAAATAAATATAAATCATTCGGTGTCAAATCGGGGCTGTAAGGCGGATGACCGGTTAGTTCGATTTTTGCCCTTCCAAAACCTAAATTGTTTCGGCGGACCTGTGAAAAGTCGCATGTCACTTGTTCTTCCTTATTTCTTCAAAGATTTCGAACAAACAAATGGTCGTGTAACATTTAGAATTAACCGTTTTACGACTCTCTAGTAGCACTGTACTGCTTCAAAGTGCTTTTTGCATGAATAACTTTTGTCGGGTTTGGTTCGAGTTGACTTCCCCAAAAGTTGAGTGATTGATGCACTGTTTTGAGTTAGCCCATACCAAAAATCGTAAAAAATCAGGGCACAGACATGTTCACAAGTTAAATCCTTTTCAATGAAGACACCACATGCCACATGATGATGTCACATGGTTCCACGGGAATAACAGTTGTCAGTACATAAAATAAAATTTATTGTACAGCCAAAGATCTCGATTTCCAAATGATGTTTTACTTTTCTATTATTGTTTTGGAAGTTGCCGATTCCGGATACATAAATAGTAGCCTCGTAGTATATATACATGAGGATAAATTATGTCAATTCGGAGTAACGTATTTTTAAAATGGTAAATATTTTTTCAATAAGGAGCTGTGATTCCATAATTACCCTCAGTATACACACAAACTCACAAAAGTCGCACCCTGCCTTTATGATATTAGCATAGATATTAACTTTATATATTTTAACTCTATGTATCTTTGTAATTCGTACCAATAAGGACCTTTAACGTGAGTGTTATCAGCACAATAAAATAATACAAATGATTAAATTATTAATCTCAATCTACGAAATTATTTATTCGTTTGTCATGTAACCAGTGACTTAAACGAGATTTTGAATTGTTATGAGTGGGTTCATTAAATTTTAACGTTAACGTTGAATTATATAAACTTCTGATTTTAAGCGTCTTAAGGCTCTTACGGTTAATTAAACGGTATTAAGTTTCCTGTCGTTTAGCATTTATTTAACATAAAAGTTCAAAAGTTGTTATTTGAAGTACAAGATTACATTATTTTTCATTGACGACTTTTGCACGACTTGAGAGTAGATTTATTGGATACAATTTTCTATTAAATAATTAACATTTTAGCGGCTGCAAAAACAGCTGTAGCTGTCTGTGGCTTCGACGATTAGGTACCCTCCGCATAAATATAAACTCACAAAATTCGCACTCTCTCTTCATAATTTTGGTATACATTGGAGATATTCCTTATAGGTTATTACACAAATACACATCACTTACGGAAATCTATGTAAAGATTAATTTGAAGTGTTTGTTCGTGATTTAAATGTACATAACTGCGTTTGCACGAGTACATAAGAGTTAATTAACATGTATTTTAAAAGATTTTGCCAGAAAAATACAACGAATACAATATATTAAGACACCGCTTATGTAACAACCTTCATCGCGATAGTTCTCTGAAAATGAGTCGGCATAATGCTATCGTCCCTGAACGTGACGCGCTTGCAAAAGTAACGGCCGACACAAAATACCGTGTAACAGGGTCTAAGCAGACAAACACACAGAAATATATCTATTAAATCCAGTTTATCCCCGAGGATATACGAGTATCTTTATCAGCCTACATCCAAGCGTCGGTGTCGTTGTTATTACACCACATTTTTTATGGAAGATAACAAATTTTTTAACAAAAAAGTCCTACTTTGATTTTCGATTGTTATCTATACACATGATAACATTTTAACTAATCGTTTTGTGTACATTAACGATAGATGAGAAGAAATATTATTAGGGGCCTTTATTAACTCAATACACAACGCAACACAAAACAATAGTTGTTAGAATTTTTGTCTGTTTGTCTGTGCGTTTCTTCGCGTTAATCTCAGAAACAGCTTAACCAATTTTGTTCTGGTTTTTACTAATGGATTGTAGTACGCAACACTTAATACTTAAAGTTTCATTCATTGTTTCATTACAATCCGTGCATAAATAAAAAAAAGTTATAAATTAATTTAAAATAATGTAGGGAATATTTCTTAGCGTAAGGCGTAGTTTTTTCGAAGCGAAGCGAGGGCTGTTTGCTAGTCTATACTAATAAATAAAATTGGAGTGTATATTTGTAATATTAAAATACCCGCTTTTTACTACATGCATATGTATGTCTGTCTGTCTGTCTGTCTGTTTGTTCCGGCTAATCTCTGAAACGGCTGGACCGATTTTGAAGGAACATTCACTGGCAGGTAGCTGATGTAATAAGGAGTAACTTAGGCTACTTTTAATTTTATTAAATAACTTTTTTGTTAAACTCCACGCGGACGAAGTCGCGGGCACAGCCAGTTATCCATAATATTCGAGCCCGTTCCCTAAGGGTGACACAATTTCATTTCCTAATTTCCACTGTTAGTTGTGGAATTTTTTCTTCGAATTTAAATGGAACCAAACGGGAACTGTGCCTTCTCAAAAAAAGTAATTTGCCATATCAGTTAATACATGACGGAGTTCTGAGGTAACAAACATACAAAAAAAAAACAAATGAGTTGAGAACCTCCTCTATTTTGAAGTCGATTAAAAAGATATGCAATGTAATATATATAATATGTTAATGTTGTACAATGTATACTTCCTAAATGTATTTAAAATCATACAGTATTAAGTAATCGGTCCGGATAAGAAAAACAATGGATGTTATTGTATGGAATTATATAGAATAAATTATGTTAAGATATAATACAATTGAAGTTATATACAACTTGCTAAATGTTTTACGGACGTGTCCCTTAAAGGAAGTTTAGGAACGACTTCCAAAGTAGTATAGCTTGAACAGTAAAATAGTTGCCGATAAACACGGTGTTATGTAATGAATGTTGAACCTATGGTCAGTTAAGAAACGAAGTATTCTGTTTCCTATTGAGCAGATTAACTGCAAGTTTTCCTTTAAGTAAGCAAGACAAGTAGAATTATTCAGAATTATTATAACAGAACGAGTATCCTGGAGTTACGTCTTTGCCGCATACTAAACCATATTAGCTTCGAACGGTCACTACCATACCTTGATCGTACTTACGTAAACCGAAAATATACGTGAAACAACAATTGAGGTGGCGCTTCAATATATTTAGTTTTTCTGTAAGATCTGAGTAGCATACATCCCCATACTCAATGATGGGCATTATCAAGTTCTGTTTCAGCATAATTTTAGTTTTACTGGTAAAAACGCTTCAAGCGACATCATGCCTGTAGCGGGCCAATTACTTTCCTGCTAAGTTCAGTAGTATATCTATTCTACTGCTTATAAAATATTTCTAAAGGACGAGAAGTTGCTTTGAAGCAATTTTGAATAAATTCACTTAGGATTCATTGCAGAGGACGGGTTTGTTTTCGGGAAATTAGCTTATAGACTTACTGGTAACCTAGGTTTGGTAAGTACTTCAAGTATAGGCGCAGAATGTGCCCCTTAGTTTTTTATAAGTAACCTTTTGGTAGAGTGTGCAAAATTACACGTTTTTCTTTCCTCATTCCCTTTATCTTATCGAGCCACCCGACGTACAAAAATAATGTATCCTTCCGATACCGCGAAGAACTAGCAAAGCCTGCTCACCTCGACATTCAAAACAAGAATTAATAGGCCTTTAGTGCAATTATATGTCTGGACTACATAGTCACTTACCATCCGGTGGGATTATTGCCAAGAATTAACTATTAGTATCATAGTAGCATGTAATATGAATAATTCAGAGATAGGCTGGTAATTTGAAAGTAGGTCATGCATTCACTTATACTGGGTTCAAAGGTTTATTCAGAACTTAGACATTGTCAAAGGTATGTTGTGACATTGAAAATACCTAATTTTTTAACAAATTTTTAAAATAGCTTTGTCTTTCCAATGAAAATTACACCCTTCCTCCTTATTCCAGTGTTATTCCAGTCATAACAATGTGGGCTTACAAATGCTCTCTTAAAAACTATAGATTTATAAAACTGGCTTTTCGCCGGAAATTGAGCGGAATTAACACTCGCATGGTATGTTTTTTTTTTTAATGTTAAAAGCCGACAAACGAGCAGACGAGCCACCTGATGGTAAGTGATCACCGTCGCCCATGGACATCAGCAAGACCAAAGGTATCACCGATGCATTGTCGGCCAGGAAATAAGAAGAAGGTAAGAGAGAAAGTACTGGCTCTCAAGCCTCCAGTCGGAAGTGGTAGCTAGCCAGGCAGGCTTCGTGGAAAGATAATAATACCAGTAATAATATTAATGACATAATAATAATACTGATAATATAATCCTTATGCGAAGCCAACCACCAAGCAGGCTGGCTTCTGTCGCCTTTTACGACACCCTTTTCTACCAGCATGGGATTGAGGGGAGTATTCTAGGCCGCCCAAATACGGCCAAAATCTAACTACAAGGCATCACTTCCATGATGACAAACTTCGTGAGGGAACCGGCACACCCTAGAGGTCTCTCGTCGTGATGGAATTTAACCCCTTTTTTATTGCAAGGAGATTGAAGAAGATAAAATTAATAAAATAAGCATGATGTTAAAGGTTACAATATTCATTATCCATATAATAAAACGACCCAATGAAGGTTTTCAAATTAAAGTTTATGGGGTAAATTTGAACGCAGAACCGAAATAATTGTTAATTATAATATCCAACGTTATGTAACCGAATGCACTACCGCACTCGTGTGTCCCTGATGTGTGCAATATACATCATGCAATAATATTACCAATGTTTGTGGTTTAGGATGTTTATGATGTCAAAATTGGGTAAATGCGAGCTAAATTAAATTTAGACCTGTGTTTACCAAAGCTAGGTGCATTATTCTAATCACACCGCTACGATCCTGTCTCTTTAGATTGAAAAGAATCACGGACCATTTTGAATATTACAGAGGTTTTTTCTTAAGTAATCGGTACACTGTTATTCCGTGATGTTTGTCGAGAAGTAAGTAATCATTTCGTGCAAATACTCGTAACTTCGTTAAAAATGATAACTGCAAGATTAAAATTAAATGTTGCGACAGATTAACTTATAAGAAAATAATTAAGTGGCTACTAATTCTGTGAAATAAGTTACAACAATTGGAAATTACTGGAAAGTTAAAAAAAATATTGAATATATTGTAGAAGATTTAGGTGATCGATTTACGGCAATTTCAGCAAAACGGATGTGTTTTGGGGTCATTCATCTTCAAATGGTTTCTTGTACGAAAAATAAACTTTTATGTACAGGTGCGGCTTAATTGTTTTTTATAATGTTTTTAAAGAGATCAGTTAGTGAGTCGGTTGTCTGTCATCACATAAATTCCCGCTTCACCTTTGAGATACTACAAGGAATGTTTGCAATCATTTTATATATGTCATATGTCATGTCTATATAGTAAGCCTAAGCCATAAAGCTTTTCGTACGAAAAATATCGTTTTCAATATTGTCTAACTTTTTTCGACCCTTTTCAGAACGATTATTTATTTTTTATACGGCCTTTAAGGAACGTGTTTCAATTATTTTATGTGGCTGGTCTATATACTAAGCCGAAATCATAAAACGTTCCGTGCAAGAAGTATATTTCTCAACATTGTCTAATTTTTTTCGAACCTTTTGAGAACGATGTACTTCGGTGGAATGCAGGCCGGTCTGCCACACGGCAAATTCGGGTTCGAATTATAAAGTTCGGACTTTTCAAATTGTGTCCATATGGTGCATATTAGAAATTAATTATCATTTGCTTCGTTGACAGAAAACGTGAGGAAACTTGATTACCAGAGAATCCTCAATATTATTTCTCAAAAGTGTGTAAACTCTGCTAGTCCGCAGTTGGCCAGCGCGGCGGACTAAATCCTTAACTCATATTGTGATAGGAGACCCCAGCACAGCAGTGGGACAGTTATGGATCGTAATGTTCTAGTTTATATTAACGGTATTTTATTGACAATTATAAGGCCATATTACTGTTTGTTGATGACACATATTTAATATTTGAGACTAAAAGAAATCAAAGTAAATTTTGATGATGTAACCAATGTTTTATTGCATGTTTCACATTGGTTTACTGTTAATAATTTAGTTTTAAATGCTAAAAAAAGCGTGTAGCATTCTCGTTACCAAACCTGTAGAAAACAGCCAAAATCCTTGAATTATATACGACACATAATGTTTCATGAAACATTCAACCGTTTTTTAAGTGCCACCGTACACAGTAAACTTTAATGGGACGCTCATATAACTTATGCAAGTGAATAATGTTATTCTTATGGGAAATAAAGATTCTTAAACATCAACATCACATTCTCACAGCTATGTGAAGCCATTGCACATTTGGCCAGTGTGCTGAGTTATGGTTTTATCTTCTTTCATTCTGATAGGGATACAACCATAGCCAGTTATTGGCAGGCAGTTATTGGTTGTATTGAAGATTTTTACTTATTTCCTTTTCAATTACCAAGATCAATCGCGTCGTGAGTATACCTACTAATACTATTATTTGTTCTAGTGAATTATTCTGTTATAGTTTAAAATCAGATTCTTCCGTCGGAAATTTCAATCAATCTAAACGGACGGGCGTTCAATAGCGTGAGGGAGTTTATATGGTTCCGTTGAATTACTTAAAATGGGGCGAAGTTCCCCAGAATGTATAATTCTATACAAAGTTTTATACGGTTATTTGGCACACGTATGTAACGCGTTGAGGGCTAAAATCGAAGCGGGGAACCGAACCTCGTATCGATCAGGAAGGTGAAAGATTTAATGTTTGGTAATTTTTAAGGTAACACAGCCAGCGATGCTTTTATATAAGACATTCCGTCGCAGTTTCAGGAGTCATTTGGTACATTATAATTTTATTACAATATATCTTGGCAATCTTTGGACACCCATAAATTATGAAAGCCTATATACATACGAGAAACACAAAGAAAAACGATGAGCCATTAATAAAGTATCACTGTATTTATAAATCATTAAAGAGTGCATTCGACTTATACATAATCCCAGCGTATAAATTCCCATTGTTTCCCTTCGACAAATCTATATTGATTGATTGATTGAATGATAGTTTCGAATAGACGTTTTTAGAATAGTTGATCAAAAAATTCAGTTTCTATAAAGTTAATAATATATTAAAGGATTTTTTAAGCTGTTTACTTACGGAACCATAATATAAAGTAACTTACTCCGATTACAACTACGAGCACCAAATTATATCCAAAATTAAGTCGTGGCTGACTTATTTCGGATGGGTATGAGGCAAAGGGAAAGGCTTAGTGACTTTTTATTGCCCTTTTCGGAGATAGTGAAACGATCAGCAGGGTTTTATTGAAGACTTAAATCGTGTTACTTTAATTAAATCTTATCTAAAGGGTTTATATTCTCAGGACTTGGGTCTATTTTGGAGTGCACGTTTAATAGATAAGGTTGATATGTATTAGCGATGAGATTAGTGGACATCTTCAACAAATCGAAATAAAGGAATCTTGTGAAGAAATACTCCTAAATTTGGCAGTGTAATTATTCAGCCCGTGATTCTTTGTCAATGAGATATATGTATATAGCCAGTCATAAACAAGCGTGTATAATAAAATGTGTGAAGTAGATAATATTGCTTTGATAAAAAAAAATGATGTGTACCAAACTGTTTCATTACTGAGGGCACACGACTCTTACACTACTAGTAACAATGTGAAGGTTTATAGTCTACCAGGCTAGCCCATTGTAGGCTTCACAAAGCTTCGAGAAAATAATTTTTTTAGCCGTATTGGGGCGACTTAGAATACTCCCCCCAATCTCATGCTGGCAGAACAGGGTGTCGTAAGAGGCGAACCAAGCCGGCCTGCTTGGTAGTAGGGCGTCGCGTATGGATTTTATTATTAGTATTATTATTAAGTTATTAATATTATTATCCTTCCTGTCTGGCTTTTTTTATTAATGAAATTTCTACTCCACAGGATTTTTGTCCGTGCCTTTTTTTAGTAGGGTTTTCTTTAATTTTTTGTTCTGTGTGGCGAATAATTGCCTCTATCCTATAGTATGACTGAGATTCTATAGTTTTAAGTAATCCCAAAGTGTAAAACCCTCGCTGAGGCAATTATTCGCCACACAGAACAAAAAAATTATATATACACACACACACATATATATGTTCTTTTTTTGGGAAGAAAAAAAGTGATACCTTTGGTCTTGCTGATGTCCATGGGCGACGGTGACCACTTACCATCAGGTGGTTCGTATGCTCGTTTGTCGGCTATTAACATAAAAAAATTATGGAATACTCTCTGGATATTTACACAGATTGCCTAAGGATTTTTCTCATTCAAGAAAGTGATTTAAAAGAATAGAAGAGCTTTATATTTATGTTAAATACGTACTAACAATTCATGTTAACACGATATATTTTCAGAATATGAGTGTTAGAAGTAAATATATTTGAAAAAAAAAGTAGCAGTAACTCTTAAAACTAACAGTGTTTATTACTAGTACGTGCACGCAAGCATGCCAGAAGCAATCATTCAAGCTACGAAGGTTTGAAATAAAATGAATGCTAATATAGAAAATGAACGAAAGTTATCTACAATCTGTAAATTTACAGCTTGATATTAAAAGTTAGTGACATTAATATTGTCATGTGCAATTTGCAGTTAGTTTTAAAATGCAAAATTTATATGTAATTTTTTCATTTTTGTCGCACATGAGAGGGTATTTGTTTTAAGATTGCAACGACAGTGGCATAGTTTTAAGTAATATTAGTCTTATGACCGAGTTATTGTCTATTTTCCGTTTGCACTTCTTCTATATTACCTACTGTGATAAAAATTAAATACTTAATAATAATTAAATCTGTAACACATTATAAAGTATTGTTCTTATTCTTACTTTGACATCATTATCATAATTACAACCCACCGCTAGGCTTATAAAATGAGGGGTTACGGCCTCGTTAACCAAGCGTGGATTGGCAGATAGATGTACTTTTCAGAATAATAAGGAGAATTCTACAAGTACGTAGAACCCTCGCGGTATTTTCATCACCGAAGCAAGTAATTAATAATTTAATTTGTAATACGTACATAATTTGAAAAATTAGAGGAGCGTGCAGGATTCGAATTTGAATCTGACCTACTTTTATATAATTAGGCCACCACTGCTAGTCTAACTTTGTTCATCTATTCAAAATAATTTGCTATTTATGTACACATTTTTCTATGCTTGTGTACTATGAATGGGAAAATTAAGCAACTCCATTGATTGACTTAATAGATACAACATTAATTCCAAATTATATAACTATAGAAACTGCTAAAATCTGCTGAAAAAACAGATTAAAAAAGGAGTTCCGCAAATAATTTTTTTCCTCCTTCTCGGTCTTATTATTGTTATTACATGGCATGCTAATATGCCTTACGCTTAAAAATAGAAGCCGAATTCTTTAAAGGATCAGTTTTTCTAGTTCTATTAATAAGAAATATATTATAATAAATGCAGCCAAGCAGTCAAAACATTATCCACTATTTTTTTAACAGAATGTCTATGTTAACTATTCCCATTCCTATTTTCTAACAGATCCTTTTTTCCTTATTATTCTATTCTATTTATTATTATTTTCTGTTTTATTTTAACTATTCTAGACCGTAACATAACTATAACTCACGAGTTGTATTTTATAAGTACAGTTAAGGGGTTTTAGCGTATAATTAGAGTGACTGCCAGACAGAAAAGAATTCTAAAAAATGTGTTTTGGAGACTTTATACCTACGTTAAGTTTTCAATCATATTTAATGCAGAGATTCGGCTCCATTAACAGTTTTATAGATACGAGTACAAACTGATACATAAATGGTTTCATATATTTCAAAATATTTTGTGTATTAATCGACTATCACGGATTTGATACAACACTTTTCCATTCGTAATTGATAACTTTCGTGATCGACATACACATTTATAAAATGTAATGTAATCACAGAAAAATTCGCCACAGGCACCACCATCATTATTTTATACAATGGCTGTCAATGGGCTAATCGACACATATTATCGATTAGAATGAATAGAAGAAGAATAATCAATAGAGGCAATCTAAATTGATTCGCGAGCTTTACGACAAAATTATTAGTAACTTGAAATATTTTGTTGCAAAATGTTGTTCGTGATTCAAGTCTGGGATTTAAAAGCTCAAATTTCAGCAAATGCTACATCGAGCGATCAAACTTTTAACCATCTTATTCTACCACATCAACCAAATCACGATGTAAGTGCTTTCATTCTATTTTATATTCGAGTATAATAACAAAGTGAGTATTAAATGCAAGTTTTTATAATAAACTAAAACTAATTTCACTAAGGATGTTTGGACCAGCGACGAAGCTATACACCTATAGTTAAACCTTAAAATTCTAACCTCTAAGTGGTGAAGTGTAGTTATACTGGTATTTGTTAAGCTTCTCTATTATTGCTTTAACTATACTGTCTGAGGGTAAATAAATAAATATTTATAAATGTGTTACGTGTTGAGACAGCCCTAGTACTAGATTAGCCATTTGCCAGCCCTGTACGATGTAGCAACTACTAACTGATTACGCTGCATCGTACTCCAAGGAACGACAGCGCTGACGAGGCGCGTCACAGGTGCAGGTGGCCTGTCCGCCGTAGGAACGCAGATCGCCTCCATCGCGGAAAGTGATTCAACGTAGCCTTATTATAACCATTTTTAAATATTGAAATTTAAATTTTGTAACAATTCATTAATTTTAATAAATTGTACGTACTCGTGACTCCATTTTACTATTTTCAAACATCCTCGACACCTAGCTCCCATAACTAATGTTGGACTGAACTGTTTTGTTATTGTAAATAAACAAAAAAACCTGTTTAATCTTCCTTCTAGTACTTAAGAAATGTTGTAACAAAAGAATAAAGTTATTCTATTATGAAATAAAATACCTATACTAGTCCAATGGGACTGAAAAGTTTATCTTAACGATTATACCTGTGAAGCGACCGTGCTCTGATAATTCTAAGCTTTGTAAGTAGTGTAAAAAATTTTCATAGCTTGATTCAGGCTATCGGTGCGATCTCTTATCACAGAATTGCATGTCACTACAATTTAATTAGACGATGTTCTGTGATATGAATAATTTCGTTTTATACCTAAAAAATAATTAGTAAATTAATAACATACCTAAATAGTGTATCTATGAGATTCAATAATATTTCATTTAAAACAAACATGTACATATTTAAAAAATGTATGTTCACGATGATGTCAATTTCAAATTTCGATTTTTATATTACAGAAAAGAGCAGTACGCGTCATTTACGAGTACAACCTCAGGCCTAGGGAATCGCTTAAAGATCTCTTTAAAGAAATTTATATATTTACAGTAGCATTACAATGTTTTTTTTTTTATAGGGATTCAATGGTTCCTCCGACAAGATTCCTCGGAGACTTTTCTTTCTACACATTATTTATTACAATTAATTTTTTGTTTCAGGTGCTGCTTTTTTCTGCTAGGTAAGTTTTGGTTTCTTTACTTTTTAATTTATGTTCCTACGGTTTATTACTTACAATTTCTTTTTATTATACAAGTGTAATATAATTTTATATATATTACCTTATATTACTTTCATACTAATGATATTTCTTTATTACTTGTTGTTTTATTATTAACATTAGTTGCTTGTTTGTTGATATTTCAAAGCATTGCATTAATGATTTGAATTATCTTTTTACTATAATTTTGTTATTTTGCTATCATTTGATTTTCTAGTTCTAAGCACTATATCTTCTACAAATTTTATGAATATTTGCCTGTTGTCTAATATTAATATTTCTGAGAGGTTGGCTTTATTTATTTCCATTTCGATCTTGATTTCGGTTTCTCTCCTTTTCACTTCATGTAAGGGGCACTCTAATATTAAATGGATTACTGTTTGCTCCACTTCTGGGTCACAACTACATGCAGGAGTATCTTTGCATTTAAACCGATGCAGATAGTGAGCAAATCCTCCATGCCCTGTCAGTGCTTGTACCAGGGTGGGATTTAATTTCAAATTTTTTATTACTTTGTATGCATTTTCTGCGTTGGGAAGAAATGTTTTTGTTATGGATGCAGTTTCGCTTTGTACGTACCTTTCATTCCACTCTTTCCTTGTCTCTTCCCTTATTGTTTGTTTTATAAAGGAAATCGGGCAACTCGCGTAATTTGGTGCCGTTTTAATGCGTAGCGCAGCTTCCTTGGCCAGTTCATCGGCGCGCTCGTTCCCTTCAATTCCATCGTGCGCTTTGATCCAGAATAGTTTTAGTTGCTTTTTCTGTTTTTTAAGCTCTACGATGTTTTTGTTCACTTCAAACACCATTGGATGAAACGAGTCAAAGTTTCGCAGTAGTTCTAATGAAGACCTGGAGTCACTGAATATGTTAATTTGAGAGTCCGGTAGTTTCAAAGCGAGGTCTGTTGCCCTAAGCAGTGCAAACATCTCTGCTTGGGAAACTGTGCAGAATGACTCCAGTCTGAACTTCTTCGCTATCTTCTCTGACCCGTCGCGCCAAAAGGACAATGCTGCACCTACTTTCCCATCGATTTTGCTTCCATCTGTAAAGATGAAGGAGCCTGATACACAGTGTATTTTAGATAATATTATGTACGTTAAAAATATTATGATAGTTTTATTGAGGGGAGTAATGTTCACAATATTAATACGAGGAATCAGGCTAAACTGATTGTACCAAATTTGAGACTTAACAAAACTAGTAGCTCTTTCATGGGTAGATGTGTAAATATTTATAATAAAATTCCATTACAATTGACAGAAATGCCATAATGTAAATTTAAAACTCACGTCTACGGCATTTTCATGCGGAAAGTTATTACAAACTTGTGAATTACTTTAAAGATAACACTGCTTGGACATGAGGTCAATATGCCATAAGTGCGTTCTGTAACTGTAAGTAGGAAAAAAAAAACCCCTCAGGAGTTTCTTGCCGCTTCTTCTGCAGGGACCACTCGCGGTAGGGATTCGTTGAAGAGATAGCGTAGTTTGACGTTCGAAAGTGTTTGTAAAAACTAACTTCGAATAAATATTATTTTATTCAAATTATAAGAAAAAATAATGTGGATAATTATGAACTCAATTGATCAAGTCGTTCAGAAGTTACTCTATCACTAACAGACGCAAGAAGTTAATAAACTCTAAATTATATTCTCCTATAAATTATCAGGCTAACAGTTTTTATTTTACTCCTTTTGGTTACAAATGTGCTGTTTTCATTTTTTATAAAAAAATATTATTTCATTCATTTATTTTTAATTGTTAGACGATTCTATAACCCATTTGGTAATAACTTTTATTCCTGAATTCCTGGGTGCGATTCCTGGGTGGGGAAGTCATTTATCAGGTAAATAAATATAGATCTCTGGTCAGCCTTAACTTATGTTGGATATTTACATACTCCTATATACAACCTAAGTGTTAGCGTTTATTTAATAATAATTATACAATAATGATAATTTATTTGATAGTCACTTAACTATGCAGAATTATAGCTTAAATGCATTACTGAGTCACTGAGAGTTTTCGCCTCGTAATTGAAAAACCTAGAGCATACTTCACCACGCTCACTTAGTGCGGTTTGGTGGAAAATTTAATAACCATTTTAATTGTTGATAATTACCCTAGTTGATGATGGTACCCTTAAGACTCCGACATAACTTAATATATACCATTTAGGAATGCAATTCAAGGCAGGTAGTTAAACATTCCCTCCAAAATCCTTAAACATTTTGCCACTGGCTGCCATCCTTCACATTATAAGTAAGGTAAACCATACCTGAAGTTATTTCATTCGGTTATGTAAATTAATAATATATTCAATGCGGTAATAAATTTAGTTCAGTGTAAAATTTATATACTGACATATGACTTCGAGTTCTGAGCGCTTTGTTACAACGTTACAAAAAAATATATACATAAAAGAAATAATTACCCGAATTATATCCTTTACATTGATTTAAGGACTTTCTGATCATCATGCGTGTATTGTTCTACTACGCCCAGATTTTCGGTAATGCCGGTTTAGGATCGTATCCCTGTTAGATATGGGACACTTTGATGCTTTGTTTGTTGATAGGCACTGAATTCAGTGCGATATATAAGGTTTTGAAAGCGTTATCTGGTCGTGCTGTGAACACTGGTGGGCACCGTAAGTAGCATTCATAATTAGTGTGAACTTAATTTTTTTCATCTTAATACCCAAAAACGCTGATGGTCCATTTTATGGTATATGGTCACACACAATGAACATTCATAACACTAACCTCGTGTTATCGACCAAGAAAGAAGCGTGGCATCCGTTTTTTAAATAGATTTCCGACTTTGCAACCGGAGCAAGTTGAAAAAATATCACAGTTAATTTTAAACGGAGGATAGCAACAAGTAATTCAGGTAAGAAAACCTACCATTTTTTATGATGCGGTTAGACGATCGAGACCATGAATCAAACTTCCTCATTATAATTTCCTTCATCTAAGTGTCTTGTAACATTTGCTTCTCTTCAGGAAATATAAATCTCACCTTAATTACTCATTGTATTCGCACTAGAAGCAATTTTTATGAATTACTGTTCCTTTGTTTTGTTTCTTTCGCCATTTCTTGTTTAGATAAAGGACCTATTTGAAACGTACTACCATTTCAAAGAAAACAATGACATGCGTAATTATAGTGACAAAATATCTAAATGACTTTGAATTTTTGTTACGCATTTTAAAGATTTTATAAGTATACGAAGAAGCACAGTTTTCTTATTATGTGAAAAAAAATATTACAATAGCCAAAAGACGAGAACTAATCCGTTTTCTAGAATAATAAAGTATTCAGGAGGTTGATTCACATTATAAGCTCTAAATATGTTAAGTAAAATATTCATTTTTTCGTGTAAAATTAAATGGGATGCAATAAAAGGCGGGTACAAAATTAAAAAAATGCT
This sequence comes from Megathymus violae, assembly GCA_003671415.1. Taxonomy (NCBI): domain Eukaryota; kingdom Metazoa; phylum Arthropoda; class Insecta; order Lepidoptera; family Hesperiidae; genus Megathymus; species Megathymus violae. The sequence continues at coordinate 1,049,414 of PDGT01000047.1, read as the reverse complement.
TCATTACGGTTAACTTATGAAATCAGATAACTTATCTTTATCATCTCTACTCTCTTTTCATCTGTTAGCGTTTCGTTTAGGCCCTGAATTCAGTACAGACGTTGCATTACTTAAAGTAGTAAAGTAGGTCGTTCGCAGCTTGTCCGCCAGGATAAAAATCGGTCCGATTGTATAATGTAGTCACGGGGCTTCCTTAGGGTTGCGTCTTGTTCCCTTTATTATGTTCTGTCTTCATTGACTGCTTGCTAATGGTATGTCATCTAATTTCCATCTTCACGAAAACTTGCAACTGCGTAATGGCTCGGCTAGCAGGAGCAATATTCTACGAGTCGTGCATACTCTCCCTGATTGTTTGTTGGAGATTGTCTAACTCATGGCTACCGATATCTCAGCAATGGACTTCTGTGGAATGGATACTCACTATAAAAGACGTACCTTCAGACCCGACTTTGAAGACAAGATTAATGTTGGTGATATTATTGTTAATTATTTGCGGAGTTTGTAAGTACTAATCCGTTTTGGAGTTTTTGCATGTCTAGTAATAGGCCTTGGGTCCAAATATTTTTAGCAATTCGTTATGATTTCATTTATATGCATTTGCTCCGATGAAGAAAAATATCTAGAGAAAATCTGTGTTCGGATGCATTTATCTACATTTTACCACCGTGGTGGGCTATGGTAATTCTTTGTTTTTGTTATGTTTAATTAACTTAACGTATATTAAAGAGTTTTTGTATTTTTTTACTGGTTACACATTAGTAACCCCTAATGTTACATAGGCAGCGATGGCCACATTCCATTAGGTGGTTAAGATCAGACAGCTCTTTCACCGGCTATTACCTTATAAACCAATCAATGTAACAAACTATCGCTTTAGGTTTATTTTTTACTCATAAAGCTTTTAGGGATCGAAGAAAAATTAATCACATATTGTGATATATATGCGATGATTCATATAGTCACATCATAACAGTTACTTACCTACTTTTAATGCGGTACTTTTGCAGAAATATGTATCAGATTTAAAAATTATTTTATGATAAAAGATAAATTTACTAGCAATTAAAAATATAATATCATAAAGTGTTTTTCACAGTTGAACACGTCATGAGTATCATATCTGTGATTGAGTTGCATTGGCCGGCATGGTTGATTTTTAAAAGATATACTTTAGGATCTCATGGCTTCATTCTTCTACTTGGTGAGTTAATTTACGTGTATCCACAATGGTAAATATTTATTTGTGGCTTCCGAAAAGTCCAATTTCGAAAGGTACAGTGACACTAAGTTGCTGTCATTGGAGACTTCATTGATCTGTTTAATTCCGCTAATATCAATGTATGGTGATAAGTTTTTGTACCTGTCTGACTAGTCAATGTCCCCATAATTTTTATCTGCATGACTAACTATTTTATATATGTTTCGGTTGAAATTTAAAAACCGTATCAAGTGAATTCAATGTTTTTTTTTCTGGCAATGCGTCTATTACGGCTTTGGTATTAAGAATACTCTTGGGCAGTGGTGACTCATCATCATTCATCTATTCATTTGCCGCAGATTAATACAAACAATACCAAGCTTGAATCTATTAAATGTATAATAAGAATTTTAATCTTGTAGAAGAATACTCTGTCCAAATGGGTGTATTCTTATTCTTCATGAGAAACATCGCCACTGTATTGTGGAACCTACAGGATCTATATATAATCCTCATAATCATGAGTTTGACATCGCGTTATCACAGATTGAATAAATGCGTGGCTACCTTGTGTACTAGAAGTGAGAAAAAGTATGCATGGAATAAAGCAAGTAATTTCTTTATTTAATTTCTCTTAGTAATCTTTCTTTTAAGTGCTCATATCTTAGTGATGATCCAATTTCAATGTAACGTTATCAACTGTGAAATCTTTAATCAGCACTTAACCAACTGGTATTTAGGTTATATTACATTAACAAAAAAAATTGCCAGATTTTTTAAGTAGAGACTGAACAACCACAGTATGTGTCGCAAATTTCTGCCGCTAACGACCACCAGTCCAATTTTCGATCGCGTTTCGATGCTGACTTTTTCCATTAACGCAAATAGGTCAGCTATGAGGGGTTTATGCAAGGCTTAAATATTAATATGCAAGTAATTTTCGAACCTGCCTCTAGAAGTAGTATCGTAAGTAAGTGATATTTATAGTAATAATAGACTTCTTTTCATTTTTTACTTATATCATCGCGAACATCATACATGTTAACCATATCTCTCGTTTCACCGTAACCGTAACCGTAATACTGGTAAAATACACAAAAATCCTGAGCACCTGTTATAGTTAAAATGAATAGACTACTTAGTCATTGGCAGTTCAGCACCATTCTCGTAATCTCTAGTTGCCTAGGGGAAGCAGCGGTGCAGCGAGTTCGAGTCTCCTCTCATAAACGATGTCGACATTAATTAAACAAACTGAGTCAAAGACAAACAGTATATTTATTCATGGTGTTTAACTATAAACGGAAATGTGTTAATTCAAATTATTTCGTGTGCCAGATGGCTTTTATTGTCCACAAATCTTCATCAAGTAGATAGCAGCCGCAAACGACGATTGTTGTCAGTATAATCAAGGTGTCAAAACCATAGTTACCCACGCTAGTCAATCACGGATGAGAAAAGTTCGCTCACCTTTTTGAAAACCATTGAAAACTCCCATGTGAACTGATTTTTACAGGGTGTTACTATTCGCTGAATCAAGTAATAATAATAAAATAATTTCTAATACGCAAGTTATTTGGAAAACCAGGTATATCCAGCTTTTGGATTTGTATTACTCCTATGGAGACCGAATTTTAAACCACTGAGCTATCACGACGGTTATAAATAGAAATAAAACGAACAGTTCATATATATCTTTAATTATAGCAAATCTCTTACCGCACCTGAAACTGGATTTGTTAGTTAGTTATGATCTTGGATAAAGAAGAAATACTCTAGAACAGGTTAAGATTGAATAATAAGGTACTTTGTGCATGTTCCCAGAACCTGGAACCAATAAAGTTATATACGTGAAGGAAAATAAGAGAGGCCTATGTGAAACAAGCGATGTTGGTTCGAAAATTGGACGACTCCATGGGCTGTCTTATGTTACTCTCAAATTTCTTCAATTTCTACTTCATATGCTTACAACTCTTTCTGGCAATCTCGTAAGGCTTCCTCGGTTGTTTGTTAATTACAGACTTAACCTTATTAGTGGATAGACTTTTTGAGCGGTCTCTAAAAAGGTTCAAGCAAATTAAGTGGGCTTAAAACAATGATAAATAGATTACAAGAAAATCAGATTATGGACAAATATCAATGAATGATCTGGCACCTGGATCCGGTAGGTTTGGTACACTGGGGTTGAGCTTAAAAGCAGTCAACTTTACAATTCCGTGTCTCAAGTTATAAGAGGACCTTGCTATTGAAAAAAAATCCCGGATGTATGAAAAATCTCTTCAATCGTGCACTCTTGATAAAGTTGATCGTGGTCTTATATTGATCCTAATAGCTAACATACGTAAATTATTGCACTCTGCATATTGTCATTGCATATTGGGTCAATCATTTACGCAAGGGTTAAATTTTGTTTAGTCTTGGTTGTTTGTATTTGTGTATCCTAATTATGTGTGCCGAAATGCCTGCAATATAACCAATATTACTGCGGAATGTTGACTTATAGGACTGTAACCATTTTTATTCTTATTATCGAATTCCTCCTTACTAAAACTTTCTCAGCAGCTATTTCGCGTAAAACGGGAATGCTTCAAGATTTCACGTGAACGTACCGGCGCTTTTACTGCTCGACACATTCCAAGAGCTTCAAAAGAGTTCTCAAGCTACCATCCTTATTTCTACCGCTCCAGCGTGTTATTTAAAAGCAGTATCGATACTTTAGTCATTCCATTTAGCGTTCTCTTTCTTTAAGATTACGGTGTCGTAGAACAAGTTCATGGCGGCAAAGCCGTAGCCAGGTGTCCAATTTACGGTCTAGAGCTCGTCAATTACGTGTACCCTGAAGTAGGTCATTAATGAATTGAAGCCAATTTAGGAAATGTCTTATTAGTAGTCTGCCGTAGTAATATTGGTTTGTCTTAATATGGCAGGGTATTTATATTTTTAGGCAAGGATCCGCGAACACTGCCCATTAGGAACTTTACTACTTGATCTCATTAGCCTGGATGTGAACGCATTCTCCAGGAAAGCTTTGCCATACTTGTATGGTGACCGAGCGCAGTACTACATACATTATTGAGGTATTCACGTTGTCCAGTATAAGTTATTTGTATTCCACGGTAAGTAATATTTTATCTCGCATTATATATATTTATGCATCGTGATAAGACCTTTTACCGATATTCGGTGATGTAAGCAATGTGTCGGGGATATTTTTAGCGTGATAGACGGCCATGAATGGTGATAATCACTTACCATCACATAGCTCTCGCTTCCCACCTTCGGTCTTCCATCTGGTGGTACTTATCTCAATACTTTAAAATTTCAACTATCTCAGAAATATATATAAGTTAAGTAATAATGGATTCGAACAATCACGAATCATGCACAGTTAAAATACATTCCAATGTTTCATTGTTTGCATTACAACTGTTTCCAATTTTTGTAATTTATGCATGCACGTGCATGATTCGTGATTGTTTGATTCCATTATTACTTAACGGCTTACTCACGCCGTTGTTTAGTCGGATTCGCCTGATTATTTCGAGTAAACTATGATGTGAGCAAGACCTTGTATATCATTAATTGTGTAATTTGTAACGTAAATAGTGATTATAATGATATAATAATCCATACTATGCAATTTTTAGTTAAAACTAAACTTTATTAAGTTTGGTTATTTGCATGCTTTCAAGACATGGCAGTAATTTTGTTTACCTTTTTAGACAGAAAGACTCCAGAATCAATTGACTAAGGATTACGTTGCGTTGACTGGTATGGGGTTTTTTCTTTAACAAGAACAGTGTTATTACAGGTAATTTACATAAGCATATTCTCCTCTTAAATTATATATGTATAATTTTAGTTAATATTTACATATATAAAATATGTATTTATTGAACACCTACCTAGGCCTCTCCCTAACTCCATGCGTTGACTGATATAGAATATCTTCAGGCGTTAAGTCAGCCCATTGTAATCGAATATAGTGTAAAATAAAAAATAATTTTTAAAGGCGTTATTTTGCTTTATTCATGTAAATAAATTATACATATAACTTTAGCTTATTTGTAATATTTTGTCAGATGGCAGGAGCAGTCGTTAACTTGTCCTCATCCAGTTTGACAATTCTGATCGTGACTCAAGTCAAGCCTGAACAAAAGGACGCTTAATATAAATATAGTTCCGATTCAGAAATAACAATAGAAACTGTAAAGTATGTTTTGTCACATTGCAATGTTTTTGTTAACTTACGACGGGAATCCATGACTTCATAATACATACGTTTATCCAAATTATTAAACCTGTATCAGTTTTTCGAATAATGAGTAATATAAGCTGTATGTTGTCAGAAAAACGGATCTCAAGTAAATTATTGTTGCTCAAGAAATAAATAAATTTTTTGATTTGATTTGTTGTATAATTTTTCTAGTGATTCTTCAGATTAATGTTCGGAGTGTAACAGACTATACATCTCATCTCTTCTACTCGTAGTGGTCACTGTTGAACAACAACGCAGCACGAATCTATGGCGGACCGTCTCTCTTGTTGGAGGTCGCTGAGCTTTGTACCACCTAGGTTATTCCCGACAGTATCTATGCACGGTAGCAGATTTCATTACGCGCTAAACTACGTCCTTCCGGGCTACCGATTCCATCTTAACCGGCAACGCATCGGAGATGCCTTTAGTCCTTGGGTGGCGGGAACCAATTGGTATCAGTGCCTATCCGCTGATTTGTTATCAATTTACATATATATTTTATGTCAGCAATCGATAAAGGAGCTGACGGGGCACTTGCTGTTAAATATTCACCACCGCTTATAGACATTCGTTAAAACGAAAGACATCGCCGATGTATATGAAGCGGGGAATCTCCTTTTTATACGTAGTATACTGCTATTCTTATCCAACATTACGTAGGATTACATTTTTCTTCAATCCTACGTATTAAGTAAAAATATTTTAGGATTTGTCCAAGCTACATTTCAATATTATCTCGTAAATTCAAATTCAAAATAATTTAATCGTGCAGGTGTTCTGTAAATACACTTATGCACGTCATTTTTTGCTTCTACTACCGTTTCGAAAAGGTGATTTAACATTGAGGAGACGAATCGGCAAAAGAAACTCCTGCGCACATCTTTTAAAACATGGTAATTACAAAAGTTTAAACCTGCGCAGAACTGATTTCAACATTATTATTTCCAGGCGTCCTTCTCATTAATATATTCATCTATACTATAATATCTTTTACCTATAAGCTGTGCTTTGATGCATTGCTTAAAAGTTCCAATGCGTAACTCACATATCAACTTCGGAACCTTATTGTAAAAACGTAAATTATAAAAATTATAAAATACGAAAAAGAAAACTTTCTCTCTGTCGAGATGTAAAAGCAAAAAATAGTATTGCATAGAATAGATCTTGGTGACTATTTGTTAGTATGTTGGATATTGTTATTGTTATTTTACCGTTTCGTTTAGGTTTCGTTCAGGTGCAAAATGTTTATAAATTTAATTATTTATTGACATTTGTGTTATACTGTAGCTTGTTTATTTATATTTAATAAGCATTTATTTCTATAGCCCTTTTAACATAAAAAAAGTTATTAAATAGTGAAAGAACATTAACATGCCCAAGTGATTTCAATAAATAAGAACATAATAAAGTTGTACAGTGCCTTCCGAAGTAATTTCGTACACTCACAGCTGATAAATTATTCACAAGATCCATATTTTCATTTGATTGAAGCTCTAACATCGGATTTATTCATAACTCGTAAACATCAAAGTGGAGTGAAGTCACAGAAACATTACGTATAAATAATATTTATTTTTACTTATTTATTTCTACCGCTCGTGGTTCTATTAAGCAACGGACAAAACTGTTTCAGGTTACTTTTGCTGATGGTCGATGGGCTTTGTACCACATTAATTTTAATGATACTCGTGCTTAGTGATATAATTATTTACCTATCTGGGGTAAGTATCATCATTTCTAGCCTTTCTCTATCAGCCTTTCTAAAATCACCCTTGAAATTATTAATGTTTCGTTTGTAGAATTGGAGAATTTTAAAAGTGGCTGTGGTAATTACGCAGCTGACCACTCTAAGACATTGATTTCTATTATTACCACGTATTTGCATGTCAATTGATTCCAATACTGATTTGATGATGCTTTGAATCCTACAATTTATTTGCTTATATCTACCACACGAAAAGTTCGAGGTAGATCCGTCATCTAGTGTCGACTAATTGTTTTATAAAAGGGGCACTTTGCAAAAGTTTGTGTTTCGAACCATACACCAGCGTCATCATTACATATATATATATTATGTTGTATAGTTTTGGCGAACATGTGTAACATGTACCATTATATGAATTATCATAAACGGTAAGAATAATGCCCGAGCGCTTATTGATACTAGCACTGTAAGCTTTATCGATACACCTTTCGCTATAATGTGCAAACTGAACATCACTTCGTGTAAAAAAGAAATGACAATGGCGACGTCAAATTAAAAAACCCAAGTCAACGAACCATGTAATGTGAAATTAGAATACAACGGCAAATTGTTGTTAGGCCGACGATTATCGATGATCTTTGCGCAGATGTTATACCTGGACTTGATGTCATGCAAAATCATAAAGCTTAAGAAATGCAATTTGGTGGAGCTCAACCATCACTAAAGCAATTTACCTGAAGCCAACATTGAACCTATCAGTTTATTTACTAATCAGTTTCATTTTGAGAAATCAATCGCTGTCAAGTCTAGAAAGACAATGAATCAGATTCATTTTTTATCAATAAAGAAACACAAAAATTTCTTGCTGGCAAAATAATTGAACTGGTATATAATATTAATATACAATTGTAGCGAGCATCATATTAAAACGAGTTGTTATTAGTTATTCTTAAATAATAAACCGATACAAATCGCTTGATGGTTATCCCCTACCTTCAATGGATGAATTCATTTCAACAGTAGCTAAGCACACTGTCTACAGCAAACCCCATTCGATGGCATCGATGACATGGCAGCTTTCTAGAAGGCAACCGAAGGCATTAGCGAGCATTGTAGAAAAATAACGTCCACACGAAATTTATGCGTACTTAAACGATGTCACCATACGCGGACATGATGTAGCCCGTCGCGATGAAAAATTAAGCACTTTCTAAGAGTTTTAAACGCATTTCAATCCAACATTAAATTAACAAAACAGCTAATTTTCTAACACATAAATAAATCTATTAGGCTATAATATCCCAAACAATTTCTTGCCTAAGATAACAAAAAGTTTCTTGCCTAAGATATTATGTCACCCCGGAATAACATACATGATTTTGGATTTGAACTATTCTATAGAAGATGTTAGACGACTCATAGTATTATGCCCGGTTTATGCAGAGGTTAAGCCTAGATTTTTTTGAACAAAATGCACTTTAATTGAAGCAAACGCTCTATTCGATAGAATTTCAATTGACTTTAAAGATTTCAAAGCGAGCAATACTTCGAACCGTTATATACTCACTATAGCAGATGAATTTTCATTCCCTTTAGCTTTTTCTAGAGCCAACCACCATTTAGAAACGGTTAAAATAAACTATCAGAATTATTCGCAATGTTTGGCATGCTCGTCTAATAGGTTGGGATAAAGTATTTTCGCATTTTAGTATCTATGAACTTGTAATAAAATCTCTTTGAATATAGTATTTGCATCTGATAGGGTTTGGTATCATTAAAAGGTTTAAATTTTAAAGAAGATAATTTCAAATTCAAATTTGGAAAATGTATGATTTTCATTTGTTTTGCTTACTGCCAAGATGAGTGAGTGTAACGAAGAAATTCGCTACGGTTTAAAATTTTACTACAAAAAAGCAAAAATACAACGCAGGCCGCGAAAAAAATTTGAGATGTTTATGGACCTAGTGCAGTGTCTGTGAGAGTAGCACAAAATTGGTTTAAGCGGTTTCAATCCGGAAATTTTAATGTCAAAGATGCACGTCGCTCTGGTCGCCCTGTCACGGATAAAATGGATGCCATTTGAAAAAGTGGAGCAAGATCGGCATATCAGTAGTTACGACGTAGCTGAAGAACTAGAAATTGATCACAAAACTGTGTTGATGCATTTGGGCAAAGCTGGGTACACAAAAAAGCTCGATATTTGGGTGCCACACGAACTCACTGAAAGAAACATTATTACAACGTAATGAAACCGAACCATTTTTGAAGAAGTTGATGACTGGTGATGAAAAGTGGATCACGTACGACAAGAACGTACGAAAAAGGTCGTGGTCAATCACCGGAATTAATCAATAGAAGGGGTGTGACTTTTCATCATGATAACGCTAGACCTCACACATCTTTGGCGACTCAGCAAATACTAAGCTACGCACAGTCATTGTATTTCATATATATATTTGTTACTATGCACAGCAACCGGATACACCCCAAATGAAAGAATTTTCACTCATCGCGCAGATTGACAAATGAACTGACGAAGAGTACTTATGAGAAAAAATGTGAAGAAAACCATCTATGATTCTATAGTTGAAGAAGTCGAGTTCATCGAAGTTAACCATTACCTTTTCATGTAAGATTACAAAATGACCAAGGATTATTCATCTCATTACCATCAAGTGATCTGACTTTTTTAGTCTTTTAAGTAGTCTAATATTGTAAAAAATCTCCTATTCCTCCTGTTATCTCATTATTACCATAAAAAAGATTGTTTTAACAGGTTTCTAATTACATTTATGTACTAATGTATTTATGTTAAACTAGCGACCCCGTCCGACTTCGTTTGGGTTCGACTATTAATTATATACACATGATTATTAATCTTATTTCGCCTTGATTAGATATAATTAAATTAACTGACATTTTATATAGTCTATCATCTACACAATCAAGTGTTCTAACCACATACAAATTTTCACGAAGAACGGTCAAGCCGTTTTTAAGTTATCTCGACACTTATCTGATTCATTTGATTTAGTTGCTATGGTAAAAACACAAAAGCATAATTCCATAAACAAGTATTATTTAATTTATTACATTTATTTACAGCAAATACAGCTCACGAAAAAATTGTGACTAAATTTATTTACTAAATTATACAAATAGATTAGCTGAAAAAATTAAAACTCGACTGCTAAAAATGAAAAAAGATTGAAACTTAATGACAAAATTTCGACTGCAAATCTCTATGAAAATACACATTGAAACGATTAACTTTTAGATCAGGATTCTTTTAGTTGTTGGAGTTATTTTTGGTTAACAAAGTCCAAAGGAATTCAAGAAAACCGCAATGAAACTGGCTACAACCTTAAATAAACAACGAAAATTCGACGTAAGTATTTGTTTTAAGTTTAAAGTGATGTTTTTGTTACATTAATTGTAAGAAATAACGTTGGCTAGCCGCTTTTCTTGATGGAAGAACTGTGTTACCGTCTAGACATTACGGCACTTGGGCAGGGTTGTCAATAATATAAAATAATGCTTACCATGACAAAATAAATACATATTAAGTAATAATGAAAATGGATTAATAATTTTAACATGCGATTACTTCCACCTTCCAGTAACTCTATTTGAAATATGGAAACCTTTCTCAAAAAGTTCTATTCAAGAGGTAGTGTATTTCTTAAAATCGGATAAATAATAGGATAGCGGAGATCGCCTTTTAAGTTTTTGTCTAGGTTAGTTTCAATACTATGAACATAGCTTTAAGATGTACAGTTTTTATGTGCTGTACGAATAATTGTCTTTCGGTCTTTTTTCTTTCTTTCTTTCTAATCAAATTCTATAGTAGATTAATGTTATGAATGAATTTGTATGACGTGTTGTCTTAAACTAAGTGGCGGTGAAAAAGATTGCAAGATCGTAACTTAAACGGTAAGATAATGACTTCATCGAATGAATTCGAATTTATGGGGTAGAGCTTTTCTAGTGTTATATTTTTATATTATAGGTATAAGTTGTGTTATATTTTTTACTAAAGCCAGTCATAATACAGCGTTTAATTCACAAATCAACGTGAACGATTTTTCTAACACTGAGTGAGGAAATACAGTTTAAATTTGGATGGAAACTATAAATTAAACACTTATAGTGCATTTGTTTAAACCTCTTATAACTGATTACTTATAAGTAATATAAATTGATATTGTTACATTGAAGGAAGACATCTTGAGAAAATCTGCTTATCTGAGTTATCCAAAACATTCTTAAAAATGTGTCAAGTCCACATATTAGTAAAAATCCTTCTCTGCTTTGGATATCCTACTTAGGAAGGGAGTTGTATTAAATCTACATCATATGTATTTATATCAGGATAGAGATTTCTTGTAACAAAATTTGCTTGGACTCAAATAGGAAAATAGAATTAAATTTTCCATTATATAGCTTCAATAAGAAGACTATTTTTTGGCCCTAAATGAACATAAACTAACAACTTTTAAATATAAAATTATAGCGAACTCCCGCTTTAGGGATTCAAAAGTTTAATTTTTCTTCAGGCGACCTTGTGGAAGAAAAAACATCAAATATCTTTTATATGGTCAACGAATAACAACTGAACAGCATAAAGTACTCTCTAATGCACCGAGCTTTTGTCAATTGGAAGTTATCCACAAGTTAAGCAACTTCAGACGCAGTCGATATTTTGATGGCAAAAAGGTGTGAGTGCTTCCGTATTTCGATAGGACCTAATGCCGTCAGTTCAGGTTGCTATCATTACATAAAACCTTAAGCCACTTCGGCGACTTTCGGCCGGCTTTAAAAAGTAACTTTGGTTGCATTAATTCGATCAGTCCACTCCGAAAATGCTCTGAATCTCCTCAAAATGAAGACAGACCTGGGTCTTAAAGGTGGCTGTTTACAGGTCGAATCAGATAGAACATTTACGGATATGTTCTTACTATAACTGATGTTTGGCTAAATTTCGTATTCGTAAAATGTTATAAAAAACTATTGTATGTTTTGGCCAAAAAATAGATCAAATAAAACAATGCATATATATAGGAACGTTCTAAATAAGATACATAAAATATTAAACTAATGTAGCTGCTATGCATCTATAAATGTATGCTCCTATATAAGTTTTATGCTGGCGTTTATATAGACAAGTTTTGCGAAGTTTATAAAAATAAAATACCCTATATGAACTAATACACCACTAAACATAGTCCAAATGCGTAATAAAAATTTTATTTATTCATTTTATAAGTGATGTTAGGTAATATTATATTTTCAGGAATATCTTTCTACAATGATGTCTGTATTTACGAGCACACGGTGGTTTGGGATACCCGTCTATGGAGGAAAAACGTTCCTTTTACTTACAATATACATTATATTATTGTTGTTGTCAATTGAAGTCGTGGCAATATGGAAATTAATTCGAGCTGTTCTTGGATTTGCAAGAAATATTAGTGGTGAACGTTAGTATTTGTATGCTAATATCCGATAAACAAGCAGCCGAGCCATCTGATGGCAAGTGATCCCCACCCCCTATAGATATTCGTACCACTTTGCCAACCATAAATGAAGCAGTAGAAAATTTATTTCCAGTACGTAGAAAATTCGGAATTAGACAAGCGTGCATTAGCATCTAAGTCACCAATGCGAAACTGTGTCCTAAGTTATCAATTATACAACTATCTGGAATAAATGTAGTTTCAAATTCAAATTCAAAATCATTCAATCATGTGGGTATTCTCTAAATATACTTATGCACGTAATTTTTTGCTTTTACTACCGTTGAAAAGAAGTTGAAACGAATTATTATGAACTAAGTTCAAGTTACCAACCTTAAGTTGGAATGTTTCACGTACATTAATGTACCCATCTTCATCTTAGTGGCTAAATATATTAAATGCTATATCTGTCTGCATCCTCTCATCGACGGTAAATTTTACAAATTTCCTGCCTTCTTCTTAATGATAATGTTTGAACATATCATCCGTTATATGGTTTAAACTTCTCGGTATTATTGGTTACTTTTAATATTTCTCATTCATATTTTTTCTTAAAAATAGTAATTATTAGTTTTTTTAATTATTTTATTCATTATATAAAGTGCGCAATATCATTTTTAGATGGAGTAACAGCACGTCTTTCGGGTGCAATATTCTATGGGAACACGTTGATATCGCTGTTATTGATTTGGAGGTTCTTAAGAACTTGGAACAGCTTGTCTACATACTGGATAAGAGTCGAAACCAAAGGAATATACTTGCAACCTGACATTAAAATAAAAAAAAGAGTAATCTTTGTCACAGGGTTTGTGACGTTCTTTGGTTGTGGTCAGTATTAGCAGGATTAAGTTTCGTAATTATGCAAACAATTATTCTGAGGGTAAATGTTCCCTACTGTCCTTGAATATCTGTTACATTAGTAGCGTTATCAACTCAGCCGCCCCTGGTGAAACTGATAAAATTATTTTATGCATTAAAAATATCTATAGCTACCATATAAAATAAAGATAATGATATATAAAGCCCCAGTAGAAAGTATGATTGTATATATTGTATACCACAAGCTACAGAAGAACCTTTAGAACCTACCTGGATAAAATTTACACCCTTCATAAATATATATTTAAACTTATTTACCGAAAACAACTCCATATTTTATCACTGTGAAGTTCTTTCAAATATGAATGATTTTGTAAAATTTAACCTATTAGAAAAGCAACATTTCCTAAAAGAAACACAAGAAATCATATAAAATAATTACGCGTAAGGTGACAAAAGAAAACTTGACAGGTAAAAATAAAAAATTACTACGGGAATAGAGTATCTGAATACCTGATGTAATAAATAACCTTTTCAGAAAATAAAAAGTAAAATAATTAATAGAAATATCAATAATACACTAAATAAATACTTGTTCTGTGAAAATAATATAATACTAGTGGTAAATATTTTGAAAATTAATTAATTTATACTAGTATAAATACTATACTAGTATTAATATTATACTAGTATAAACAAAAACTAATTAATATTTCAATTTACAACTGCATAACCGTAATGAGCCGATCGATATTAGAGCAGCTTTTATTAAACGCGAGTGATCCTATTTCAGCTACAAGGAACGTGGCGTATGGGACGCTTGCTGTACCAGGACTCAGCTGTACAAAAACTGCTAATAGAAATATTCGACCACCACGAACCATATAGTAATTAGAAGTTAAATATCTTCACGCTGAAATAAATTAATTTATTAGTGTACATCGCCTAGTTAAAGCCTAGTTGTTCAAAAGTTGTATGTTAATCCTTTAGTTTTATTAAAGTTATGTGCTTACTATAAATAAATTATCACTGACTCCGGTAAAAATATTCTGAGAAGACTTGCAATGCTGCGAGTTCTCTTTGCACTCCGGAACTCAAAAGCGACACAGTTATAGATTTTGAAGATGATAATGATAATAAAATTATTAGGGAAAATGTTTCTTTCTAAGTAGGACGCAACTGAACTATAACACTGAAATATAATAATAATAATAATAATAATAATAATAATAATAATAATAATAATAATAATAATAATAATAATGTTTTATTGACTATACATAACAATACATTTATAAGGAAAAGTCCTGACTATGATAATTTTAGTTGAAAGGTTGTTATTATTGCTGTACGCTTATTATAAATCATTCTGTACATTTTTATAGTTGAGCATGGCCTAAGCATGGTATCTGCATCAAGATTTGATCGTCCACCGTTGGAATGGCTCCGGCGATACATTATGAATTCTCATGGCTTCATGTTGCAGTCAGGTTATTCTTACGTACATTTATTTAATTTTAAATTAATTTTTAATATGTCCCAAATTTTTATGTGTTTTGTCTTACTAAATTGCCAATAAACTAGGAGCTGTTTCACTTTATTTTCACGTTATTTAGACGTGGTCACTGTCGCCCATTGACATCCACATTATTGTTATTGCTGCATTTCGGCTAAGAAGGTATTTGCTCTTTAACTGGTTCTTAACTGTTTCTGCGCTGGTTTTTCAATTTAAACATACTCGTAATTGAAATTGAATCATATATAAATATATATCATGGCGTCGTTTAGTCAAAGATAATTAAAAAAAGGTAAAAAACCATACTATCATGTAATATGGTAAGAATATTACAAAAGCTAGTCACATTTACTAAAAATGAGTGTCTTATCTAACTTGGATTCGATAGACCTTCACACTGAAAATTTAATTCCTTTTTCCGACAAACGAGCATACGTGACCTGATAGGAAGTGGTCACTAAAGAATCACTATTGGAGTTTGGTCTCTGAATACTTGAAAGTCAAATATTTACTTATTCAAGACCAGGTGCCCAAAATCTTGGTTAGTAGAAAAGTAATCGCGAACTGTATTGTTTTTTACGTATTTTATGGGCAATAGAGTCTACAAAAATGCACAAATGATAAACAGATTATAAAGATGCCTTTGTTTCTTCTGTTTTGACGCTGACGTTTGCGTGTTTTATACACATCCACCGGAATACTAGTGTGACGATTTTTTTCGGCTCCCAATAGTCTTGATCGAAAATTATCCACGTCGAAAATGAACGAATTTCAGCCGCGCTCGAAAAGCTCGTTTTCCTTACTCGATTGTACTGATGTAGGAATGGCAGCTGATGGAGCTCATACACGAAAAACAAGGTAAAAAAATATCTGACCCAAAATAATGAATGTAATTTTATCAATCAAAATTTAATAGTTATTACCAAACAAACATCATCAAAACGTTAAAGCAAAGAAGGCCTTACCATTTTAACCACACATCTTTACTTTTTTCTTAATTGTGAAGTTTTTAATCGATTTAATATGTGATTTTTTTTACAGCTGAATACAACATATGGGTAGCGATTCCTATTTTCATGGCAAGTATTTTTGCCACAACTTTGTGGAACTTCCAAGATTTGGTAATAATCCTGATAAGCATGGGCCTCGCGTCTCGGTACCATCGCCTTAACACATTTGTGAAGCGTTTTGTGGCATATGAAAATAATTATCGTAGAAAGGTAGTTTTAATTTTCTACATTAGTCTTGTCGTTTTTGTTGGCTTAGATTTTTTCTCACCTTCTATTTAGTATTCTATTACTACTTTGTTTCATCTTATACCTTCTATATTACTCCCAATAATATAATCAATCCAAGATATTACTCAATAATTATTTTCAAGTATTTGTTCCTCTTCTTCAATTTCTTGGGCTTTCTTTCAATTCAACTCTAATGTCTCTATCAAATTTAAATACCGGATCGTCACATTTACACTTTTTAGCAAATTTTAATTAAAAAATTTACTAATATTGCTGTTATTTTATTATTGTAATAGTGTTGTATAAATTTATTTATTACAATTTTATTTTCAGACCGGTACTTCACATTTAAAACGCGTAAACACGTGGCGATCGTTGAGAGAAGCGTATCTTCAACAAGCGGAGTTGGTTCGAAATGTCGATAGGAAATTAGGATGTTTAACAGTATTGTGTAATTTTAACAATGTATATTTCATATGCTTGCAACTGTATCTTCTTCTGAGGTATATTGATTTTTTGTTTAAAAAAAAGTCTCTTGACTGTCTCAATTTTAATTTAATATGAAAAAAATACTGCACGGATAAATATCGATCATTTTAGGTAGCAATATAAATAACTAAGTATAATTGACGCAAATAAATGTTTAAGAAAAGTTTGTTTTTACCAATTATACGTAATCTTATTTGCCACGTGCGTTAACATCTGACTTGGCAAGAGAATGATCAACTTTTAACTCTCATTTAAGATGTCTCTTTACTATCTACTGCTATTATATTTATCTACTGCTTTTATTTATTAATATTCTCGAATTTGCGATCGTATAAATCTTTGAATGATAATGTTCAAATGTGTTTTTTTTTTATATTTGTTGCACGAACTTATAACTATTCTAAGTTGATTATTATCACTAAAATTATATGCGTAAATCTATATAATTGTCAGTTTTCATATTATGATTCAGTACCTACGTATAAGATCCTATTCTGAAGAATCATGATATTCTTATTATTCTGTGAAGACTTCATTTATCAAATTTTCTCACGATGATGAATTTTTTTCACTTAAGCAAGTGATCATTAATTTCTAATACATATTAAAAAAAAAAAAACAAGAAATACTCGGGGAAAACGAAAGCGTCCTTCGTTAGGTAGACCCCGTGACTGATGTTCAAACTACTAGCTGTCAGTACGGCAGTAGTATAGTAATCGTCAAATATATATCTTTTAACTTCCTTTTCTTTTATCCCAGGAAAAGTAATGGAGCAGTATTGGATGATATGTACTATATCGTGTCACTTGGTTGGTTAGTATTTAGAGCTATTAGCGTGGTTCTCGCTGCTGCTGAAGTCAATTGGCATTCTAAACAGGCGTTGACAAGTTTATACAAGTGTCCCAGCTACGGATACAATGTTGAGGTTAGTCTTAATTGTGACTTTATTAATATACCGACTATTTGTGTAATGGTCGAAATTCAACCATAAATAACTATGTTTTCAAATTTTGATTTCCTACCACTGAAGTTTAGCAATAGCTGCCAAACAAAATAAATCGGTTTACAAATAGAGAAGAAAAAGTTCATGAATTGTTCTGTCGCTGACTGTATATATATGATAGAAGTCATTACATACAATCCAAACTCCCTTATGAAAGGTATACCGTTTGAAAAAGGTTCGAGTCTGCAATAGCAGTTCCCTCGTGTTGGAGAATCCTCCAACAGTCGAATCCTAGTGTTGCGATACGCAAGCACAGAACCTAGTTGTCGGTATTTTTAAACCATTGTTGGTTATTGGTATAAAGAATAAAAAATGTACTTTGATGGTAGTTTTTACTTTAAAAAAATTAAGCAACTACTCGACAAACGAGCAGACGAGCTACCTTGTGGTAAGTGGTCACCATCGCCCATCGACTTCAGTAACATCAACGGCATCACCGAAGTAATGAAGTCAAAAAGGAACCGTGGCTCTTCAACACTGTGACCGAAACACATATGAATCATTTCACTCTCCATTTTAGAAGTAGGGTAGCAACTAGCCAGTCCGGCAAAATACCATACAAGTACTGTCGGGATTAAGCTAGGTGGTACAGAGCCTAGCGACCTCCATAAGGAGGGATCGATCGCCATAGCTTCGTCCGTTATTCAGCAGGGTGCACCACGAGCACGGGAGGTCGGCATGGATCGAGCTACTTACATCCCAAATATAAAAACAATTGTTTTAAAATTATTTACACGTATATGCTAGTACAGAAATATGCATTTGGATTTTAGGCCTTGTTAATTGTTATAATGTAATGAATGCTGTATTTAATAATGTTATATGAATTTGTCGGAGATGGCCTTCTGAATCTAAAACAGTGCAGGTGCTACTTCTAACCATAAGTTTTTCTGAAGCGAAGCTGTTTACTAGTAAAAAAAAAGTTATTGAATTAACAAAAAATACTGCGTAGATCGATGGATACTTGCAAGTAACTAAATTTATACATGCACATATGTACATAAGTAAATAATGATAAACATATAACAAAGAGTAATATACTATTAAAAAAAATTACAAGTAATAAGTTTAAATTGTAAATTTAGATCAACTTCATTAAAAATATTCTGAAGTAACATTTAGTTGAGGTTATCCTTACATACACTTTTCTCTTCTAAAGCCCATATTTTTTTACGCTGTAATTTCATTTTAATTTTTATCACTCAATAATTGTTATACAATCGTTACAGATAAAGAGATTAAAATATTATATAGTAAACGACAACATCTGCTTAACTGGTTTGGGAATGTTCTTTATGAAGCGAGGAACATTATTGGAGGTAAGTTCGAGTGATAATTTACAAGTTTCCCAATATTTTATACTGCGTTTCAATTTGACATGAAATTCAATGTTATCTTATATAATACCTCTTATAATATATAAATAGTTGCTGTGGTGTAGTTGGTACCTCCGTTGTGTAACCATATGAGGGTTTCATCTGTTAATACACATTTTTTTTAACAAAGAAAATAAATAAATCTTCTCATTTCCTGGCCGACAACGCATCTGTGATACCTTTGGTCTTGCTAATGTCGTTGGGCGACTGAGACCACTTACCATCATGTGGCTCGACAGCTCCTTCGTCGGCTATTATCATAAAACAAAAGGTAAATATATATATATATATACCACTTGTGAACTAACGTTTTATTATGTCTTACTCCTATATAACAAATAAAATTTAAATTATTTTATTACAGATAGCAGCCGCTATAGTGAAATACGAACTGATATTGTTGAAATATGATACATAGAACAGTAGTAAAATTCGCGTTCAATCAAAAGGTCATAACCATAACTGGTTATATTGTATTTAACGATTATTTGCTTCGATAGAGTATATTAGTAAATATTTTAACAAAAAAAAAATCGACTTTAATTTTGAAGAAGGCAAATTTTTTGGTTTCATTTCCTATTTCTTACCCTTAAGGTTGGTATTTTTTCTTTAAATTTAGATGGGATGAACCGGGGAAGATTACCAAGAATAAAGAAGGAATATTCCAGATCTGATAATAAATTACTGAGTTCTGAGGTAATGAAGAAAAAATATTTAAATGAATTGAGAAACTAATCCTTTTTTTTTAATATAATCGATGGAAAAACTTTCTCGCATGAAATTTTTCATATTCAGGTTAACTTTGGGGGTCACACAGGAACTCAAATTTTTGTTAAATATATCATGACCGAACGTATCAAATGAATATGCTTCTTTGTAAGAAATATAAATATAATAAAATTTTATAAATTTTAAATATTAGGTATTTGAAAAAAAACGAATAACAATTTATTTTTGAAACAACCGCATCTAAAATTCAGAAAATCATAACAATCATATATTTATGTATAATGTATAAGACAAATACATCATAAATTTCTATGGCCCGAGAACATACATTTATCTGTCACATAAATATCTGCCTGGATCAGGAATCAAACCAGGCAGGGTTATTTCGATTGGATACCGAGTCGCTATTGTATATGTTCTTATAATATGTATTCACAATTTAATAGGTTGATTATTAAGCACTGTTACCTAGGTAGATATATTTGATATGTTTTAGTTCACTCTAATGTAGCGTGTTTTAAGTTGTCCGAAACAACCTTTCATTTTAAGAAATAATTTATATCTATTGACATTCGCATGGCTACACTGAAAATCAGCACTGTTCGTTACTTGCTCAAAAACATCAAAGTTATGCTGATGGTAGATCCCTACTTTGTAACACTACATAGGTACATACTACATACTACATAGCTACATACATACATAGGTGAATGAGTTATAAATTTTATTAAAATCTTTAAACTTTTTTCTTTTAATGGATTTATTAGACAGTTACAAAACATACTTTCCAACACTAATTAACAAACGCAGTCGCACTCTTGTTGATTTCAGTTATTTTGCTCGTAAAGAGAACTATTCGCTTCGTATTCAATACTCGAATGTCCCACCAGCCCTGTTCTAGATCAATACTGCTTTTTCTGTTTTTCCGAAATCTCTAAGCTCTTCTCGCCATTTCAACATTTCTTATAAAACAATAGGACAAACGATGATGCAGGTAGTAAAAATCTGTATGTATGCGATAATCGGCGTAATGCATAAGGAATAACGGCGAAAGCCGCCTAATGTATCTTACTCGGAGTACTTCTTATAAATATTCTATAAGATATTCAGAGTTTGTTGTTTTCTGTTGTTCTCTGTTTAGTTATCTGAGACAACTTACTTCAGCGCAATGTTGTTAGGTGTAACGATATGTGGAGCGACCCGCATAAAACTTTTACTAGCTTAGAACTGTTTTCAGATTCAAATGCTAGGCTTTTACCTACACGAAAATAAATTTCTGTTAAAGGTTGTGAGAAGTGTTTTTTTTAAGTTGTGCTGTAGTAAGGTGATCTTAAGAATATTAAGCTTTTTGTTATTTAGGTAGCTCTAGATAGAATATTAGGTGGTGGTGAAGTGGGAGTCATGCCGGTGAACTGAAGCAGAACCAATTCGTACGTTCCTATTGTTCCTGCGATCTGGAATTAAATATAAAAAATCTTTGGTGGGTATATAAACATTTAATCAGGTTATTAAAAACACTTGTTAAGCATAAAACTCATTGTTCAATTGAAACAAAGCTTTAAGTATTTAAAAAAAATCTTAAAATAATAAAAACGCTCAAGCAGAATTCAAGAATATTCAACATCTAAGTAAAATTAAATTAAAATATATGTTTTGTTTTGTACAAGCTTTCTTAAATACTTAATTCTCATATTATTTAGCACTTAATGTAATCTTAATATAGTATTAGTACAATTTTATCAATGACCTTAATAATAACCACCCACTTTCAATGTTTGGTTCTTTACTTAATAGTATTCTGTGGTTTACGGTGCTGGTTAGCGACTAAGTAAATTAATATATCATATCTATTATATTGTAAACCTTGTCGTGAACTGTTTGTTGGCCCAAATAAAGTGAAAAAAAATAATAATATAAACAATATTAAGATTAACTTTACCCACCCACTTTATTCGACTAAATGGTCGTTTTTTTACTATGTTTAGGTATACTATAGATAACTTTTTACATATTTTAAAATAAATGTGCAAATTATGCGATGGTAAAATCTTTTCAAACTGTTTTTAACAGATTGAAAATATTAAATGTAGAAAGAAATAGACAGAGTTCTTTCAAAAAGTTACAAAAGAGATCTCTTTTAGTCTCTTTTAACGACACTTTCGTTACCCTTTCGACTTTTCTGTTGTCGGCCATATTCATAGGCGAAGTGACCATTTATATATCATTTATGTACCCTTGCTGATTCGTCAGATCTACTGGCTAAACATCGACACTGACATAATTGTTCTTAAAATCTTATTATATTGGATATGTATGAATATTACGCTATTAATAGATTATTTCATACCAAAATCTAAGCCTGAAAGTAATAAATGACTAGTCTCTAGTAATCAGTTCAGTGAATCTATCTGAAGATGAACATAAGAGATGTACGGTCGAATGAATTGTAACGATTTTTCTAGTAAGCATTATCCTATAAATATATATATATATATCCTATAAATATCCACTACGGTGCTATTTTAAAGTCAAAAACTATAGGTAATTTGTAATTTAGAACACGAGATGTGAAGAAATACTGACAGTAAGATAGATGAAAAACTATACGTAATTTGATTTAGGACACACATGTTCAAAAAGACAGAAAGATAGAAAGATTTTGTGAATGATGTAGATAAGAATGAAGTAACTGTTATAATGACCAATGATAGGGTTAAACAAAATTCTAAGAAACAGGAATAAGAATAATAAATTTAAAAGAATAAAAATTTAAAAGAATAAAAATTTTAACGACGCTGAATCTGCATTTTCTGGTAATTTTAATGTAGGTAGACTGTTATCAATATAGAGTTCAAAACATTTTTTTGAATTCTTGCCAGTCTATCTCTCTGTCCATAAATGAATAACATAAAAATTATTGAACAAATTAAACCTACAATGTTAGTTCATTTGCATTTGATATATTCATTATATTAATGAAAATGATGCCTGGAAATATTAGTGTTGAAATCAGTTCCACACAAGTTTAAATTTACTTTGTATTTACCATGTATTATTTTAAAAGATGCGCTGAAGAGCTTCTTATGCCCTTTCTTCTCCTCAATGTTAAACCACCTTTTCGAAACAATAGTAGAAGCAAAAAATGGCGTGCATAATTGTATTTACAGAATACTGTTACGAAGCTTCTCGAAGTCGGCAGGCTTACGAAGTCTCTAGAAGGGTGGCCGACCGTTGCGGTGAGAAAAACAATAGTGGCAAACAATAGAGGCAAACAATAGAGGCAATAAAAGAGAAACCCAGGTAATAATAAAAACTACCTGGGTCACTCCAGGCCAATCTGGCCCGTATGCCTCAGGTAAAAGGGGCGAGATTAGCATAGGTGAGGGCCGAAATGGGGCTGGTTACCTGACCCGCTATTGTTATGTCGATTTCCGGGAATTCCTGTTGTTGTTGTTTACTACAACGAAGGGCGTGGAAGGATCTGGAAGCCCGGAAATCGATATAAATAGCGGGCAGGGTCGGCCACAAGGCATTCGGTCTCCGGATACGAAGTGAAGAGTTCTCTCCCTCCGAAGTGAATACCTGCGATCTACGAGTTAACTGTGATTGTGAAGTGTGTGTGAAGTAAAATAAAGTCTCTGCGGGACTATTGTGGCATTTTTTCGAGCCTACGGATCCTGACACGTAACAATACCTATATGATTAAATGATTTTGTATTTGAATTTAAATAATGTAAGTCTGTAAAAATTGACAATTTTCTCAGTTAACATTTATTCACTCTGCATTATCGAAGGTTGCTTTATTATCGCATACGTTTTTGATTGAAGCTATGAGCGGTAGCGGAAAATAACATTATAATTTATTTTAAAGGGTATTTTTTCATGTGCATACACATACTCTATGGTTAATTTAAACGAGTGCACTAAACTAAAATAATTATACACGTATTTTACTTGTTTATTATTTGAAAATATTCAATTATTCAATCCGTTAAACATAACTTAAATAATAATATTATAAACGTTAAATTATAAAATATAATCAGTTAAATAGAACTGAAAATTCGCACAAATTACGATACAAAAACAATATTCACTTATTAAGGATACGAACTAAATACACAATAATACAATAACCTATTCGAAGGAGCTCTGCTCTACAACCTGATTATATAAAAGAATGTCAAATTTTTATTAAACTAAGTCTAAAACTTATATGTACAATATACACAAAAGGATCATAGTTTCCGTTAAATTCAATTCCGTTCAATCTACCTGTAACTTATCTGTATTTAACCATTCCTAAATTTATTACTAATTTTCTTTACTATTCTAATATCTAAAAACCTCGTGCCTGACCTCGTTACGGCTTTCATTAACATAGCTGTCCTACTGTCATGTTATTTTAAGCATACCGCAGAGGTTAAAAAATATTTATGTACTTAGTTTTAATAATCTTGTTACAAGTAAAATGAGATATAAAAATCTTTAAACTTAATGTTATATACATATATAAACCCAATATTCATAACAACGCTAAGAATTAACATTAAGCGGCATTACGGACGTCCATAGTGCATTTATGCAATAAAGTGTAAATAATATAAATAAAAATACATATTTGAATCGTTTTAAGTGACAGATCTCTATGCCAAGTCAGAATACGAATATTACTTCTCAAAAATATATGCATTTTTCAATATGTCATAACACTTGCGAATCGAGCGTGTTGCTTTAAAAATAGTTAAACTGATAAATATAATTTATTTATATGTCAAATAAATATATTTAGTTAAACGTTTCTATGCATAATTAAATTTAATATACACTAGCAATACTTCAAAATGAAATTTGAAATGTATTGAAAGAACAAAATTGTATTTCGCTTATTAATTTATAGGCAAATAGTTTTAAGTTTTACTCAAAGATTGTTGTCATAAATAAGTCAAAATATTTGCTATTTACCGATAAATTGTACTAATAACAATTAAGATACAAATTTTATAACTTGTCATATAATCGTATATGGTTAATCGGAGATAATGTTATGCATCAAATCATTCTTGGGACGATTTATTTGTAATGTATATGATTTAGAGAAAAAAATACTTTAGACATCATTCAACGTACGAGTACATTAACCTATATTTTAAGTGACGACTGCGCGAAATGGAATTTAATCTGAGAAAAACTCTGTGAAAGCATTCTGAAATAAATTCAAAGTGGATTCAAATGTTTTGTTACATTATTCAGTAGGTATTATTAGTGACAAAAAACCTTGTTCGTTTCGTGAATCGTAGAGCAAGGTAAGACATTGATACCGATTGTTATCGTTAGATAATGGTCGTTAAGTAATATCGAAGGTCTACAAAATGCACGCACTCCACTAATCCGTACGCTTTATATTTCGATCCTCAGACTACTATAATACATAATACTCATGCCCTGCAGTAAGTCTCTTATTGTTTGAAGGTACTTATCGATTGGTTAGTAAGAAATCAACGTTTCTTATTTCCAAGGACTGATATGGAATTGACAGGTGCTGACAGGCCTACTTATAAGTAAGCGGATATGACCACAGAAAAGATAACATTTGGAATGGATTTGAAAATGAATTATGCAAGGCGCCTAACGTCATGGGAAGGGGAGGTTGTTGTTGTTATAGTGGTAGGCTGGTATGTGCAATAAAAGTAGACACGTACACAAAGAAGAGAAAAGTTTATTAACACGGTAGACACAAGCGATAGTTTATACACACACAGTAAGTAAGTCAGAAACCACAGAATTTATAAAAGGAGTAGAAAGAAGGACAGATATAGAACAGTAGTGAATAAAGAGCGTAAAATAACAATAACGTTCGCGAGATAAAAACAGCGCAAGCGCAAGCGGTAAGGTAGCAGGCGACACGGGCTTCGCGGTGAGTATCGTGTACCGACTGTTTCTCGCGTGTGCAATTTCTAATTGATACGGGAAGTGATTTGTGCGTTTACCCTATATCAGCTCTTAAAGATCGCCGACCAAAAGCGAGTTTTAAATTGTGTGCGGCTAACGGTACAAATATAGATACATTTGGTTATGTAAACCTTAAATTAAATTTAGTATTAAGACGAGATTTTACCTGGCGTTTCACTGTTGCGGACGTCACGAAAGCAATTATAGGCGTCGATTTCTTAGGTTTTTACAATTTAGTCGTTGACTGCCGCAACTAACGCCAACAAGCTCAACATAGCTAGGAAGGAATTCGAACTCATGCTCTCTAACGGCACAGCACGTCCTTCCGAGAGCCCGTGGGCTTCGCCGCTGCACCTTGCTCCTAAAAAGGATAATGGTTAGCGACCTTGTGGCGATTACATGATGTTGAACGCACGGACCGTAACTGACCGTTATCCTATCAGGCACATCCACGACTTTGCCCATAATATAGCTGGTAACAAAGTCTTTAGCACCGTCGACCTTGTTAAAGCCTACAACCAGATCCCGGTCTACGAGGAGGACATTGCGAAAACAGCCATAACAACACCTTTTGGTCTGTTTGAATTCCCTTACATGACTTTTGGACTCCGAAACGCAGGGCAGACTTTCCAGAGGTTCGTTGACGAGATGACTCGCGGTTTAGATTTTTGTTTCGCGTACCTCGACGACTTCTTGGTGTTCTCACAGGACGAGGATGAACATGAACGCCACCTTCCTCAACTGTTCACACGGATGAAGGAATACGGCATCCTCGTCAACACCTCAAAGTGCGTCTTTGGCGCACCTGAGGTGGACTTTTTAGGTTACCACATCTCCAAGTCCGGCACGAAACCTCTGGAATCCAAGGTACGGGCCATCAGGGAATTCCCCACACCCAAAACCGTCAAGCAATTTCGCCGTTTCTTGGGGATGATTAACTTTTACGGGCGTTTTCTGCCACACGCGGCATCCATCCAGGCCCCATTAAACGCGTTGCTTGACGGTTCGATGAAGGGGTCGCAGCCGGTTAATCTTACTGGTGACTCTCTTTCAGCTTTCGACCAGTATAAGGAGAGTCTTGCAAATGCAGCACTGCTCGCACATCCGGACTGCGACGCTCAATTAAGTTTAGTCACAGATGCATTCGACTTAGCAATGGGTGCAGTAGTACAGCAGCTTAAAGATGGTGAGTGGCAGCCTCTTGCATTCTTCTCACGCAACTTAACTCCATCGCAACAGAAATACTCGCCCTACGATCGCGAACTTCTGGCGATATACGAGAGCGTGAAGTACTTCCGGCACTTGCTGGAAGCTCGACACTTCGCAGTCTACACTGATCATAAGTCGCTCAGTTTTGCTTTCCATGAACGGAAAGCCAACTGTTCGCCACGTCATTTCATCTCGCAGTTCACGACCGACATCCGTCACATCTCCGGTAAGGATAATCTGGTGGCGGACACATTATCACGCCTCGATGAACTGCAGCTGCCAGTTGACTTCGACACACTCGCGGAGTCACAAGCAGTGGACCAAGAGCTTCTTCAGTACATAAGCGGAGAAACATCACTGCGCCTGAAGAAGCTCATTATCCCTGGCAGCAATAGGGAAATTTACTGTGACGTCAGCACACCAACACCACGGCCTTTTGTACCACAATCTTTAAGTAAGCAGTTATTCGACAGTCTTCACGGTCTTAGCCACCCAGGTCTCAAGGCCACCGCCCAACTGGTGGCCGGACGCTTCGTTTGGCCTGGGGTGCGCAAAGACTGTCGCGATTGGTCACAAAAGTGCCTAGCGTGTCAGCGCGCCAAGGTGAATCGTCACGTGTCAGCACCTTTGGGCACGTTCGATTTACCTCGCGCTCGATTCGCATTCATCCACGTGGACATTATAGGTCCCCTACCACCATCTCAGGGGTACTGCTACTGCTTGACCGCAGTGGACCGCTTCACCCGTTGGCCGGAAGTAACACCTATGGTAGATATCACCGCGGAAACGGTCGGTAAAGCGTTGCTATCGTGGATATCCAGATATCCAGATTTGGATGTCCTACCGATATCGTTACCGACCGGGGCCGGCAATTCGAATCCTCGCTCTTCCAATACCTTGGAAGAGTGATTGGATTCAAACACCGCCGCACCACCGCCTACCATCCGGCCTGCATCGGGATGGTTGAACGATTCCATCGACAACATAAAGCAGCTATAATGTGCCATGCGGATAGTAACTAGGTCGAAGCCTTGCTCTTTGTGTTCTTAGGTATCCGGTCTTCTTTTAAAGAGGACCTACAGTCCTCGTCGGCCGAACTGATGTACGGTGAGCCACTGCGTCTGCCGGGAGAATTCTTCCAGACATCTGCTCCCGAAACCACCGACGTATCGGAGTTCACAACACGCGTAAGACACATAGTGGCCAAGATCCGACCCACACCTGCTGCACGTCACACCGATAGCAAAACATTTATTCATAAGGAGTTGCAGGTTTCGAGCCACGTCTTCTTACGAGACGACTCAACCAGAGGGTCCTTACAACCACCTTATACAGGTCCTCACAAAGTGCTCGAACGTAGGGACAAGATTTCCGAATACTGGTTGGGGGCAGGGAGGTCACAGTAACGATAGACCGCCTAAAACCGGCCTACCTACTCGTAGACCCATCCCCCACCAACAATCCCATCCCTACTCCTAAGTTCCCTCCGGCTCCCATACCCACTCCTACTTCGACTCCCGCTCCCTCACCCGATCCACCACCTGCACGGTCGAACACCCTAGTTCGGGAAGGCGGCAAAACAACCCGTTCCGGCCGCAGAGTTCGTTTCCCGGACTACTATCGACCGTAGACACGGTCTCTGGGGGGGAGTGATGTGGGCACCTTCGTCCCACATTCATACGTATTTATGTAGTTTATAATATATATTACATATACACACTCACTTACACTTATGTATTATATTATGTTTATACTTTATATCCATTACACATTACATATCACACACATACATACATCCACTCAAACACACACACGCGGACGTGAACCTGGCGCGTTTTGGAGTCAACGCGCCACTTTACTCGCCGATTTTTACCAACATCGGCTGGGCAGCCGCGCGGCGCTTTCACTGCTCTACGCGCCTCTCACACCCCGCTAACGGTATCGGCTGGCGCGCGCGCTGATCAGTCCGCGCTCGGCATCCGACAGTTGGCTTTCTTTCATCCCGCGCAACACCCGTGTCGCTTGATCGCCCAACTACGTTAGGCTTACTAGTGCTTTCGTTGTGCCTAACTATCGTTTGCTTGTGTTTAATGTTAAGACTGTTTCCTGTGTGTCTATCACTCTCTCTCCTTCTGTCTTTTACGGTAATTTTCTTTTGTATTGTGTTTCGTGTAGTATAAACTGTTATTTATTGTGCTCGTAAAATAAACTGTTTATGTCCGGATCGTTTTTGTTTTTGCGTTTCGTGTTACCTGCACCTACTACACGCGTGACCTAGATCACCTAGGCCTTTCACCACCAACACTCCATCCTCCTTACCATAACTGGTAACACCATCATTACCATAGACTTAAACGTACATAGATGTTTATACTCCGATATTTTATACTCCACCGGGAATTCTTACTCATTTGTCATGTTCATTTGTTGCATCGTACATTTATCGTACACACGCTTAATCGTAACAACATTTAGGGCTAAAACTAGTCCTCACTTGATGTTGAAGTGAAGCCCACTGAGGGCCACGGTCTCTCCCTGGATTTGGTCTAGGAATCGTTGTATCTGAAAAATAATAGTTATAAACAATTGGCTGTTCGTAAATATATAGCCACAACGAACGTTTTAGAACTTTTGGTTTTGGTATTGTGGTACCTAGAAAAGATTTTAATCTTTCCAAGTTGATTGTTTCTTCAGTGTGAGTCTTTAGTGGGTAACTAAGTGTTGGAAGTTCCAATGACGTTTGAATACTAGATTGATTTCAGTTTTAAAAACGAAAATAACCGGTGCCATGTGCTTAACGTGACCGCCCGAGTTCGAAGTTGCTTGTTGAATTATTTACGATTGCCTTCAGGCTATAAACTTTTCAAACCCGCTATTATGTAAAGTTTTAGAAATTAATGCACGTTTTGGAATTCAATTAAAACTTGTTGCGGATATAACTTTTAAAGTAGTTGGTAAATACGAATCACTTCATGATAAGTTCGGAAATAAAAATAATATTCAGATTTATTATCATCATTCATTCAATTATTTACTTTATCGATCAAGTATCGATTTATTGATGCAATATACTATATGAGAATTTTGGAACTTAAATTATCTTGAAATGATGCGTTTATGCCACCTACTAAATAAATTAAAAAAATGGATAATAGCAGGCAGGTGGGCTTTATTGATTGGTGATGATGGTTATATTAATAATAGAGAAAAATAAATAAATATCATTATAATGATCAAGAGACCTTCGTACCTCAAAACAATAAACAGTAGACGGAACATTGTACAATGCAAATGCCGGTTCCTTACTAGACGTATGTACTCGAGCTGCTATCAAGGACACCGCTAGAGATCTCATCACGAGAAAATGAATGAGTACACGAAGTACATTGCTTGCTCATATCTTTATATATATACATATAATGTAGTTCGGGCAATAATCCCACTTCTGATACTGGATTAGTGTCATTCTCTCGCAGTTAAATTTTCTAAAAGTTTCACTTTTACTGCGTGTGAATTACACACATGTTTTTTTAGTTTAATATCTAAAAGACAATATTATAAACTATAGTAATGTCGTATCGTTTTCCCATAACGAGATTTTGAGTAGTGCGTCAATATTTTCTAAAATTAATAAGTATATATTTAAATATAATCACACTACTTAAAGTGTTTTATTGCCACTAGTATATAAGTTTTTAACGACACTATATTTCGCTTTTTTTGTTTTTACATACTGACGTGAACTGTTTGTTATTATATATTACAAAGTATAAAATACATACTACATGAAGCATTCAAAGTCATAGTTTACATTTATGTGTGTTTCATACATATACATGTCGCTACGGGTGATTAGTAAGCGTTCATACCTTAGATCAGTATCTCCAAGTCTACACGATGGCGTGGCTCTAATTCCATCCCTGTAAAATAATAATGAATATGTAGTTAGTAATTATAAGTTTAATGTAAAATAAATATATAATCAAACAATTGTAAGTATTACATCATAACAATATATTTAGTTCATTGATCAAGTGCTTTTCTGATGTCCGAGACCTTTATTACTTTATTAATTTGCTTGTAACAAACAAAATTTAATAAATTGAAATGTGAAAAATTTCATCTTTTCTTAACGGGAAAATATCAATCTTCTTAATAATTTCCAACGTAATTGTTGTGAAAACTTTAATGTCTTCCCAGGTTTTATAAGCGCTTCAGCATATTGCAATAAAAGTTAAATTACGCTAGATTTTTTGCTGATTTGTGATAAAATTTTCCTGCTCTAATTTTAACTTTATTTCTAACAAGTCAGCAATGAATTAATGAAACTGCGCATATGAATGAAAATTGTTTGAAATCGTTATAGATTTTTACTATTATTTTTTTGTCTTTTTTTGTTCCAAACGTAAGGCTTAAGAAATAAACTAAGGAAGTAATTAATGTAACTAAAAAAGGGTTCTGTTATCGTTTGGTAGTGAGCATGTGCGCAAAACCAATATTCCTAGGTTAGAATCTTGATTGTATGTGTCTTCGTGTTATGGTCTTGGCAATTTTCAATGTCTTATTTTTGTGTATACATATTATTAATAACAAACAGTTGTGGTGTTGCACATAGCAATAGGCAATGGTGATAACTCACCATTAAATAACATGATTACACGATTGTTGGTTGTCGACTTAAATTTAAAATAATATATTACGCGAGAGTTTTTTTTTTATGTTAATAGCGACAAACGAGCAGACGAGCCATGTGCGATAACAAGGTATGTGGTCACCGTCGCCCATGGACATCAGCAAGAACAAAGTTATCACTGATGCGTTGTCGGCCAGGAAATGAGAAGAAGGTTAGAAAGAAGGTACTGGCTTAATATAATATAACATTAATAAAATAGCAGATATTATTGCCATATTGGGGCTGCTCTAGGCCTCCCATAATATCCTCAATCCCATGCTGGTAGAACTGGGTGCCGTAAGAGGCGACAGAAGCCAGTGTGCTTGATGGTAGGGCGTCTCGTAAGGATTATATTATCAGTATTATTATTCAGTCATTAGTATTATTACTAGTATTATTATCTTTCCGTGAAGCCTGCCTGGCTAGCTACCACCCTCCTGCTTAAGTCAGCCACCAAACGACTCGTTGTGTTCCGGCTGGGGGCTTGAGAGCCAGTACTTTCTTTCTTACCTTCTTCTCATTTCCTGGCGGGCATCGCATCAGTGATACCTTTGGTCTTCCTGATGTCCATGGGCGACGATGACCACTTACCATCAGGTGGCTCGTCTACTCGTTTGTCAGCTGGTAATATAAATATAAAGCAACGGAAACAGCACAAAAAGAACTTACCTATACCAAAACAAGAACGAGTAAGCACGATAGATTGCATTTTCGAACAAGTTCCAAATCTGTGCTAGGATAGGCAGCTTCAGTTTTTGATATAACTTGACAGAGTGGCGGCCATTTTGCAGAAATGCGAAAGAACAGCACGGCTGTGATGAAGTTTAAGCCACAGAACACTAAAAATGCTTAAAACAATAATATAAAATATAAACTTCGCAAGTTTAATATTGAAGTTCAAAATACTATACGATTATTTATGTATGAAGATTATTATTAGAACGAACAAAAGCCCTTAAAAAAATGACGATTTGCATCAATTTTTTTTCGATTTAACAAAAGTGTTGCAAAACTGAATTTTTTTTACATTTACCAATCCAATTTAAAAAACACGATACTTTATCTGTCTTAAAATAAATTTATAAGACAAGTAATAATTTTCGGAAGGAACATCAAAGCGATTTCAATATAATAAATATTAACTTTAACCATTGGTTTAAATAATGGTTTTGATGAAAATCATTCAACCGAACCAGTAATATCGGGAGTGCGTAGGAGAAGTGACTCAGTGCTTTGTTTCAAGCTACCTCGACGATACCGAACTTTTTATCGCCACTTTGAGATATGAAGTGGATAAACCCACGAGTTGTGCCAAATTGGCACCGCCAATACTACATTATTAATTAACTTAAACAACTTCGAACAGGGTCTTTAGTTAGATGGGGGATTGCTAGTGACAAAAGTTTTTGGTCGATTCCATGCGTCGATTAGTCCGTTAAGTCGCTGTTCCAGTTAT